>PDLM01000011.1:910311-1387830 GCA_003369665.1 Coleophoma cylindrospora
TGCACGCCAATATTAGCGACGATGCTGCACAAGAGGCACAGCAATACAACAAACCCATCAAGCATAACAAAATAGTAATTGGACTTCAAGTAATATCTACAAAGGATGAAAATGCAGCGCCGGGAGGATTGTGGCATTCTTCGACTGGCCTACCTCTAGAGCTTTGAGCTTAAGTCGAGTCCATACTCGGCGATCAACTTCTCCGCTGCCGTCTCGCCCACCAGATAGGCAGTCGACTGTGTATGGGTACTGTAGACGTCAGAAAAAGCCTCAAATAAATGCGACAACAGATATCAACCAGGTGAAACATACTTGGGAAGCAGCGGAAGTACACTCAGGTCAGCCACCCGGAGGTTCTTGATTCCCAAGACGCGGAAGCTCGTGTCCACGCAGGCCTTGGAATCGCCGTCCTTGCCCATCCGCACGGTGCTGCACATGTGCCACGAACTCATCAGAGTCGCTTGAATATGCTCCTACTACAGGTCAGATCTCTCACGCCGAGCAAAGAACCTCGCCCCTTCTTGAAAATACTGACCAAACAATCTTCATCGGAGCGACTCTTGGGACACCCAATCATCTTGATGGTGTCTTTAGCAAAGACGGGTGCCTCGAGAAGATTCATCGTGGACCTCAAGGCTTCGATCGCAGCTCGCCGATCATATGGATGTGATAGCAATTTCGGATCCACCAATGGAAGATCTGCTGGATTGGCCGAGGCTAGGGTGACCTCACCATGTGACTGAGGATTCATTGGGAATGCCAGAGCCGTCACGTAGGAATCGGTAGGCTGTAGCTGATGGTCCCCTATGAAAAGCGGCGGAACATGCGTGGCGATCTCAAAGTGAGGCACAGTTGACTTGTGCAAAAGCTCCTGGGTTGACTCGTCCAAAGCCTTAAACTCATCTGATGCCAAGATAGCATCACTTTGAAACCAGCCCATTGGAGTGGAAGTGTAGTATTCGGTCATCTGTCCTGTCTTATCCTTGAGATACTGTGCTCTCGCCGCAGCTGTGGCATCAGCATCCGTCTCAAACGCCATTCGGTTGCTGGTTCCTGGTTTCTGGAGGATACTGACGCCAGAAAAGCAATGGTCTTGTAGATTTTTTCCTACTTCCAACAGCTCATGAACCACCTCAATTCCATGCTTCTGCAACTCGTCTGTAGGGCCGATTCCAGAGAGCATTAGGAGTTGTGGTGTGTTTAAAGCCCCACCAGAGAGGATGATTTCATTACTGGCATAGAACTCCCGTCCGTCAATCGTCCTGACACCGGTCGCCCGCTTGCCATCAAAAAGAACCTTGGAAATTGGTGAGTTGGTCAGGACGGAGAGATTAGAAGGCGCCCCGTCGAGGTAACAAGATGCTGTCGTTCGGTCACCTTTATACATGGTGAAGATTCCCATACCCATTCCAATCGGATTTCCCGAGTTTACGTCTGGATTGGTGCCCATGCCGACCTCTTCAGCAGCTTCATAGACATGATGAATCCCCTTCTCCCAGACTGGAGCGTAGCTCAGGTGCAGAGGTCCATCAGTTCCGTGGTCTGTGGTAGGTCAGCATTCCGGGGGTCATCGGAAGAACTGCAGCAGGAATCAGCTCACCCTCAGGTTTGGGACCCAACCACTTCTGGACGTCTTTGGGAACCTCGACGTGGTAAGATTCAATTTTCTTGAACCTTTGCTTTACATTCTCCCAGTTCCAAGCATCATCTCCAACCCTTTTCGCCCACTCATTGAAATCCTCGTCGGCACCGATGAGCCAGCACGAAAAGTTGATAGCCGAGCTCCCACCAAGCCCCTTTCCACGCGAATAGTCAATTTCCCGATTCTTACAGAACTCCTGGGGGGTGGTTTTATAGCCCCAGTTCAACCCTTTGACATCCAATCAGTTTCTATCTTACTTCTCAACGGCAGACCACATGGAGGCTCACCAGGTTGGCTGAAAGCCAAGGTAAACCGCTCAGACGGAATCAAGTAATCAGAACTCTTGTTGTCACCACCAGCTTCAAGCAGTAGAACTGCAGGTCTCTTGCTCGAGCTGGCAAGCCTTGAAGCAATCGCACATCCCGAAGGACCAGCTGTTACATAAGTTTAGCTAATTGCGTCGCTCAGAACAGCTAAGATATTGCGTGCTTTACCTCCTACCACAATGAAGTCGAAATCTGAAGGCATCTTGTCACCACCAATCTTATGCAACTTCGAGGTCAATATGTATATTTGTCTGGTGGGAAGTTTCGAGACCACATCAATTGGGTCTTAGTCGCTTAGGAAATGTCGTGTGGTGAAACAGCCACTTCTTCAACCAGTGTCCTTGAGTCTCAGTGTAGGAGAAGAGACAATGTTTCAGGAAAGTTTTACACACAAGATGGTTTGCTCAGGGTAGCAAGGTGTCATCTGGGTATATATATCTCTCTCTTGGTCTGATTCATGTGCCTTAAAACTTGGGCTTGCCATTTATGCATCCCGCAGGGCTAAGCTCGCTAAAGTTCCTAGCCTGAGAAAGCCTATTGAGAATGAGGGGTAATAGACGCCCTGGCTTGTATCAAGCGTGACTCGTGATCTTTCGGGATGTACACACGGACGATGTGGAGGAGATGGTGAGCGGAAGCAGCAGCTCAGTGGCTGGTTGGAAGGCAATTGGTGTGGAATTCATTCCGTGGGGGAGTAAGGAGTAATCTGCGTGCGTATCGAGGGTTCTGGGCTAGTCCGTTATAGACACGGTTGATTTTGTCGCTGCATTTATTACTCCTGCATCCACCTTTGTCAGCTAGAAGATCTCTCACCTATGACCTATCCATCTCCCCAACTGTCAGAGTATATACTCTGCACTGCTATTAGTAAGTAGGTCTAGTTCTGGGCCTGTGTCTCACAAACCTTCACCTATGGCCTGATAGGTCCATCTCATTACCTGGCAAAGTACTCTGCAGGTAGATGCACTGCTATGTATTATAAAGCATACTTCTAGGCCCGTGTGTCATAGAATATAAGTGATAGTATAAGGCTTTCCTCTATGACCTACCAGGTTCAAGTCTTGCCTGGCAGAGGACTCTGTACGTATAATGTACTAGTCTATTCTATAAGGTCTAATTTTAGACCTGTGTCTCGTAGAAGATAAGGTACTAGTATAAGATACAGGAGCTTCCCGACTGGCTCGAGAAAGTGGTCTTCAAGAGCTAAGCAAAATCATTAAATCTACCGGTTTTACCGAAGTGCCTACAGCAGCTCCACAATCTGAAATAGTTGCTAGTAGGGTAATTATTAGGCATCAAGCGCTGCCTGATGCATCTTATTACTCGCATATATACGACTGAAATAAATCAGGTATTGCTGTCCTGCGCCAACCCAGCAGTATTATTTCTCTACGACACAGGACTTCATGAAACCCATCACTTAGAGTCTCTCTTCCATGAGCCTCTTGCAGCATACAATAATAATCCAAACCTAGGGGCCTTGGAAGAAGAATACAGTATTATCATATACCATACAGATTTTCGATCTTCAGCCCTACCTGACTCGCTAAGGAAGAGGAAGACGAAAAGGAAGTATTCTAGCCTCATACAGGAGCTGCAGGCCTCAGCATTGGTAAACAATCTCAGCTATAAAGAGCATTAGAAGAATGATTTCTTGGTTTCTAGACAACATTACAGCCGCTCTACAAGAATTCAACGTCTGCCCTCCAGTCACTGCTACTGATGTCCCAACAGCATCTCCATATACTGTGTGATCTGCTACGACTCCAAGTCTATGTCGAAGGAATCCCAGCTGGCGCAGCAGTAGCAGGAATCTGGTGTGTAATTAATCCCAGAAGCCTTGTATAATAATCTTATACAACAACACAGTCTTACTACCTAATATTACATCACTCTATTGTATCATTCCACGACTTATAGAGGCTAGAATATATTCCATCTAGTGGATAAACGTGAGTGCAAATTGCAAATGTATCACCTAGTGTGGAGGGGAATATGGGGAGTACTATGAAGGTACGGGTTTATTCAGGTTCGTCCAATACCAATAAGGTATAGATAAAATAGAAAGGCACATGATAAACATCAAAGAATAGAAGGAAGGACGTTTTATTATGCCTCTGCAGGCTCTGTAAAACTGAACTATGGAACCCCGTTGACTCAATGTCTCATTCCTCGTTGTCCCTCGCAATTTCATAGGTCTAATATTTAAATACTATGTAATTAGCTTGGCTAGGACAAAATAACGTTTCTCTCATTACATGATTGCTTCAAAATGAAAGCCATGGATTCCCTACCATAATACATATTACCTTACTTAGTATAAATTAATTTCGCTTAAGCTATAACTCACCTGATATTAACGCTAGAAGAGCAATAATATTTTAATTTGATTTTTTAAGAAAAGGTGCTTAACTAGCTACATACCTACGCTGCTTTCAACGCTAGTATGAGAATAGCTCGGGTGAACAGGTGAGTGGGGTGCATAAACAAATTCTATTCGCCTAGCTGTAAAAACGACAGAGGCGATACTTCTCATCTTGCAAGCAGACCCGAAGAGTATTTCCTGTAAATTAGAGGGTTTATCAACACTCTAGCATTTGAAGGATCTCTCGATAACAGTAAAAAGACACTGCAGCATCCAGGATCGAGCTTGAGACGCCTAATTGTACTCAGCGATCCTATCCCTGGGAATCAAGGCTGAGGGAGTGCTTTGACGAGGCGATTGTGGCTTGTCGCGCATCCTTTTATGAGAGCGACCAAACAAAACTCAGATAGAAAGAATTAATTATAAAGACTACCCAGAAATGCTCCTCCTAGAGCTACAGAGAGCTTCCAACAGCTTCGCCCCTAAGATTCAGCTATCTTATCTGTGTACCTATTTGCTTGAACTATACGAGGTAACAACCATGGTGTTGATACCTATAGGCTCTTTTTACATAAGGGTTCAAAGAGCTGTAGTAGTCCTATTTAGGACTATATACTATACAAAGAGTTCTTAGTTTTAAATTAAACCCAGTTTAGATCCTTTTTATAAAGATACTAATACTATATATATATATAGGTATTATATGATATAAATTTTACTAATATAGTTGTAGCTGTTTTTCGAGATATGTAACGCTGATTGATAAGGGAGTTATGCTTCCTACCTATTGACCTAAGAAGCATTCTGAGGTTCTTATAATCTGGCCTAGGCTTTGAAGTTCTTCTAGAAGCCTTTTCCTATTTTCTGGCCTTCAGCAATGCGCCTCCGAAACACTGATGTATCAGCTCACTGCGGCACCCGAAGAAACTACAGTATACAAGAGATCTGAGATCATACAATTAATTCTATATAAGTGTGCCTATCATATACTATCAGACATTTGCTGAAAGGTTTATAGTCGCATTGAACAGATTAGTTGGAAAACCCGAGTTTCAGATGGTATGCGCTATAAATACCTAGTAATACTATATATTATAGTATTATATTCATAGATATATACTGTACTATATTATAAATTATATTTGATATATGGTATATATCATTGAATCTAAATTCTAGATTCCTTAAAACACTCTTTAACCTTATTTGCTAAAGTGTACTTTATATAGTACGTATTATAGCAAAAGACACCTAGGGATATGATAAAGAACTAAACATTCCTCGAGAACTAGAATAGAAGTATATTTATATTTATAGAGTATTTATTTCGTAGAGCTATATAATACTTTGTTGTATTCTATAATAACTACATTAGTGCCTTTATAATAAGGATTCAAACCTAGTTTGAACCTAAGTCAAACCTAGGTTGACTTTGGTTTAACCTTAGTTTGACTTTAGTTTGACCTCGGTTCAACCTCAGTTCAACCTTAGTTCAACCTCAGGTTCGAATCCGAGTCAGTGTAGCTCATAGGTCACTAATGCCGAAATCTGATTCAGGGTTCAAACCTAAGTCAAGCCAGGGTCAGGGTTCAAACCTAAGTCAAACCTGAGTTGAACTTAGGTTGAACCTAGTCACGTGATTATAAATATCTTTTAAATTTTTCTCTAAGTTCTAAGTATAAGGTTATATATCTATAGACTAGGTAGTATATATACTTTTAGCTAAAACTTCGTTTAAGCTTATTAGATCTTTTTTTACGTTGCTTATTATAAAGTTATAAGCTAAGCGAATTTTATAATATTAAATCACGTGATTTTATAAACTTGAAATCTTGAACTTGAAACCTTAAATCTGATTTAAACTAGAGTTGAACTTTAAATCAATTCAAACTAGATTTGAACCTTGAATCGATTCAAACTAGATTTAAACTTTAAATCGATTTAAACTAGATTTAAATCTAGTTTCGAGTTTAAATCTAGTTTGAACTTAATTTGAACTTAGACTTGAATCTAGCTTAAGGTTTGAACTTAGTTCAAGCTCGAGTTGACTCTTTATAAGAGAGCCTTTAAGTATATTTAACCTCCCTCTACTTTATATTACTACATAGATATTGTTGAAAGAATCAAATGTCATGTGACGTAGCTTTATTTAGCACTCCAGGCTCCAAGCCTATAAGAGGTAGAGCTTCTATACAAACGCACAATTAAGAGCTTTTCAACTTCCAACTCTATACATTGAAATCTTTCAACAGATATAATATATAGTACCTTAATAATAAAGGTTTAAACTAGGGTTAGACTTAAGTCAAACCTAGGTCGAACCTAAGTCGAACCTATATAAGTCGAACCTAATTCAAACCTCTTCGAGTTAAGCCTAAGTCGAATATACTTAAGTCGAATATAGGTTAAACCTTAGTTAAATCTAGGCTTAGATGTAAGTCAAACCTAAGGTAGTTCAAACCTAAGTCGAACCTAAGTCGAACCTAAGTCGAACCTTAGTTAAATCTAAGTTTATGCCTAAGTCAAAAAAAAAAGTAGTGTTGGTTTATCCCCCCGGGGTGGGATAAACAGGGATTCAAGCTTGAACTATGTTTATCCGTCACTACTCAGTTCGAGCTCGACTGAGTCAAAGATACATAGTTTATAATATCTTATAGATGAAGTTAGTACTATAGTAGATAGTATTATACGCTCTAGTTACCCTTTCAATAAAGGTAATCTAAGTATATTATAGCTAAGTATCTTAGTTATAGTTAATAGTTCATGCCCTCTAAAGAAAGGTATTCTCTACTAGTTAAATACACCTGATTTACCTCCTCTTATCCCTTGCATCAGGATAAGCTATATCCGTACAGATATATCATAATGATATGCATAAGGGTTCTTCAGTCCCTTGCATGAGCTGAGACATCATTAGTCTAGCAGGCTTCATACCAGGCGAGCTGACTGATATCGTCAGGAGCATATCAGCAATACTCAATCCCCTCATGACAATGCCCTCGTCCCAACAGGTAGTTTAAACCTAAGTGGAATCTAATTATAAAATTTATTGAATTATTTTAGATTTTTTATAAGTTCTTTATTCACCTAGCATATATTAAATAATTCATATACGTCGGAATAATCATTTGACATGTTAGAACAATCATCTGATATGTCAGAATAATCATCTGATATGTCAGAATAATCATCTGATATGTCAGGATAATTATCTAGCATTCATATACTACTTAGTCACTCATTGGTCATTCCTTAGTCATCTACCTACTTTCTAAGGTACAGTATAAAGGGGAAGAAAGGGGTTAGATCAAACCCTTTCTCTCCTCGTATAATCCAAGAGACATTTATATGAATATTTTGAGCTATACTAGGTATCGGTTACCTGAAATCTAGTCAACCGATAATATATATACCTTAAGGCCTCTAAGTACAAGTCTTAAACTAGTATTAAAACTAGGTCTAACCTACTATAATTTAAACCTAGTTTAAGCCTTAATCCGATTTGAACCTAGCTTGTTTCGTATAGCTGATTTAGTCTTGTAGCTAGCTTGAACTCGTATAGATCGTGAGTTGAATCGAATTAGAACGGGTTTAGACTTGTGTCACGTGATCATATTTTTTGTTTTGATAATTTCTAAGTATGAGATGGTTTTAGATCAACACCTCTTCCTAAGAGGTAAATTATATCCTATATACTATTTAGTCATTAATTTAATTTTAGCGTTGCTAGTTATAAAGATATGACTTAAGCGAATATAGATCACGTGACCAAGGTCCAACCCTAAGCCTGAACCTCAAATCCAAGCTAGTCTCAAATCGATTCAATCCTTAAATCTGAATTGAATCTGAATTAAACCTAAGTCTATACGAGTTCAAGACTCTAACTAAAGGCACCTAAGTACCTAAGGTACTATACTTTAAACTTTTAATTATATAAAAAATAAGACTACCTAGTAGTTATAAATCTATTAGAGGCCTATAAGGGTATGTAAGACTTAGGCTAGATTAGGTAGGTATTAATTTAGTATTCGTAATCAAGTAAGTACTTATCATTGGAAAATAAATTATAATATATAAAAGATAATACTATAAGTATATAATAGGTATTGGATTATATAATATAACTGTCAGAAGTTGAAGAGCAGACCTACAATGAGCTTCCAAAGTCATGCGAGCCTTCAATCAAGGCTATGGTGAGTAAATGACGATTACCAAACAGAAGCAGAGCAGTCTTGACAGCTGTACTACGGCTGCACATTCTTTTGCAATACACGTGTTGCAACTCTTATGCAGATGAGAGTGATAAAAGAAGACTCTATCGAGTATTTCTACCATGATGAAATTAACAGTCTTCTCTAGCAAATTAGAGGGAGGGGGGGGGCGTGTTTGCTCAGAGTGCAATTGCGATATACTCTTTGTTGACATAATCAACGGATTAGAGACTAGCAATAGTTTTAGTCATCCTAAATATCCCCTGAAACTAAAAGCAGTGCCCTCTAACATAATAGAACATTACTATACTCAAGTGAAGAGGTAACTAAAACCTTCATACGTATATAGTACCTACTAAGAGACCTTTCTTTATCTACCTACTAATTACAATATTAGCACTACCTTTTCAACCTAGAAGCAGAGCATCGATCTTATAGCCTAGCTTATCTATCAAACTGAGATCATCTTGAACTAAGTACCTAGTATATAGGTAGATAGCACTCTTCCCTCGACTTAGCAGTAGGAGGTAGGTACTCAAAAAATTTCATCTTGACTCCTCAGTCAAGAAGATACTATTAATGACCTTAGGAACTAGTGCAGCAGGGTATACCTCCTAATTCCCCTATTCTAGAACTTTTAACCTACCTAGTACCTACTATGTATCATTTTGCAGGCTCAATAATCTATTTATTGCAAACTAGGTTTGTATAGTTGAACTATATTAGAACCTATCAGTCAAAGATCAAGTAATCAGGTATATCTTGCATCTAGGTCAAGACAAACAGGTCTACGTCATTCGATATATAACGAGTAGAATTGAAGAGGCAAGTTGAACTAGGTATATATAGTACCTAGCTAGTAGCTAGGTACTACTACCTTATATAGACCTTAAGCCTATATAGGTACTATCAAATCAAATCAGATCTAACTAGTAGGTAAGATTAACTTTGACCCTTGATAGACTTAGTATGAGCTTGTAATTAAGCTTAACTCAGGTTCTAAACTAGGTACTAATATTAACTCTTAATTTAGCTTATCTATAAGCTATAGTTTAGAACCTGAGTGAAGCTAAATTATGAGTTAATACTAATTTAATACTGATTTAATGTTAATTTAATATTTAGTTAGACCTAGAATTATATATATATTATAGAGAGGAATATAAGGCGTACTATTAAAGTATAAGATTATTCAAGCTTGTCTAATGCTAATATAGATAAAATAGACAAACACATGATAAGCATCGAAGAATAGATAGAAGGACGTCTTATTATACCTCTAAAGGCTCTATAAAACTGAACTATAGAATCCCTTCTGAAGTAGTGTCTAGTTCCTCATTATCCCTCACAATTCTGTAAGTCTGCTATGTATTTAAATAGGTACTATGTAGTGAGCTTAGCCAGGACAGAATAACGTTTCTCCTATCACATGATTCCTTCGAAATAAAAGCCATGGATTCTCTACTATAATATATATTACCTTACTTAGTATAAATTAATTTCGCTTAAGCTATAACTCACTTGATATTAACGCTAGAAGAGCAATAATATTTTAATTTCATTTTTTAAGAAAAGGTAATTGTTAGTATATTACTGCATGATCACACGACCAGTCATGTGACCAGATCTGCAGCATTTACTTACACTGAAGGCTTCTATCATGTAATATACTTAATCAACTAACAGAAGCACTACCAATGCTAGCGAGCATAGACGTCGATGCCTGCTGACACCGGTAGACTTCTTACCAAAAACCTCATTGCCTTCATTACCTTGCTACCTATTGATGCCACCGGAAGTGTACCGATAGTAATACTATATATAGATTATAACTACGTACCTAAGTATATAAGAAATAACCTAAAAAAAAACATATAAACCTAAGACCTAAAATTTAACCCTTAAATCCTTAACTCTAAACTCTAATTCTTAATATAGAATTAATCTAGTATTAACACCTACTTCTCTAGAGACCTTCTTATAAAGATTAAAATCAAGCTTAAACTAAGTAAGTTTAAACCTTATACTAGATTTAAACTACTTAGGTGCCTTTGCTTAGAGTCTTGAACTCGTTTAGACTTAGGTTTTGTCAGAACAATCATCTGACATATGAGAACAATCATCTAGCATTCATATACTGCTTAGTCACTCATTAGTCATTCCTTAGTCATCTACTTACTTTCTAGGGTATAAAGGGGAAGAAAAGGGTCAGATCAGACCCTTTCTCTCCTCGTATAATTCAAGAGGCATTTATATGAACATTTTGAGCTATACTATCAGTTACCTTAAATCCGGTCAACTGATAAGTTTAATTCAGATTCAATTCAGATTTAAGGATTAACTCTAGTTTAATTCGATTTGAAACTAGCTTGAATCGATTTGAGATAGGCTTGGGTTTAAGGTTCAGGCGTAGGGTTAGACCTATATCACGTGATACATATTCGCTTAAGTCGTTATATATTTATAATTAGCAATGCTAAAATTAAATTAATGACTAAATACTTATAGGCCTTTCTATAGAAGGTTAACTCTGAGTTAACCTAGGGTTAACTTAATATTAACTTTGAAACTTATTTAAGTATAAATTAATCTTAATTTAACTTTAGGTTAACTCTATATCAACTCTGACTTAACTCTGTATTTGGTTCAGGTGTTAAGATCTAGTGTTAAATATTAGGATCAAGTATTAGGTGTTAGGATCAAGTATTAGGTATTAGGATCTAGTATTATATGTTAAGTATAATAGATAAAAAGAATGAAAATTTGAAAGGAAGACTTAAGCGAGGTCATGTGACTAGTCATATGATGTATTCGCTTAATCTCGCTAAGTCTCCCTAGGCCTTGATATCAACGTTCTTATAAAAACGACTTGATAATAGTTCTTTTAACTGAAATCCACCCCTAGGGGAAGTCTAAATATATTACTAGAGGGACTTAGGGAAAATTATTATTATTTCTTGATATCATATGACTTGATAGCCTAAGCCTGACACAAAGTCAACCTAGGTCAACGTAAGTCTAACACTGAGTTAACCTCTAACCCTAACATAGTATTAACTTAATTCCTTCATCTCGCAAATGACACTAAGCTAACACTGAGTCAATACTAAGTCAACACTAAGCTAATACTAAGTCAACACTAAGTTAACACGAAGCTAATATTAGGTTAATATAGTATCAAGCTAGTATAGATATAGTATTTATATAGAGTTGAATAACTTATAGTAAGGCCTTAATATAGTAAATAGAACGTGATTTACCTCCTAAGAGGAGGTGTTGATATAAAAACATCTTATACTTAGAGATGACTAATATTTCTTTTAGGTAGGTCACGTGACCTAAATCCAAAACCATTCTAATTCGATTCAAATCAGGATCCATACGAGTTCAAGCTAGCTATAAGATCAAATCAGCTACGTGAAACAAGGCAGGTTCAAATCGATTTGAGGCTTGAACTAGGTTTAAACTAGGCTAGACCTAGTTTTAATACTAGTTTAAGACCTATACTAAGAGGCTTTAAGGTGTTAACCTAGAAACTGATTTAACTCTAAGTTAATCCTAGGTTAACTTAGAGTTGACCTTTAATAGTATTAGTTTATCTCCCTAGGGTAGGATAAACATAGATTCAAGCTTGAACTTAGTTTATCCATCGCTACTCAGTTCAAGCTTGACTGAGTCAAAGATATATAGTTCGTAATATCCTATAGATGAAGTTAGTACTATAGTAGATAATGCTATACGCTCTAGTCACCCTTTCAATGAAGGTAATCTAAGTATATTATAGCTAGGTGTCTTAGTTGTAGTTAATAGTTTATGCCCTCTAAAGGAAGGCATTCTCTACTAGTTAAATACACCTGATTTACCCCCTCTTATCCCTTGCATCGGGATAAGCTATATCCGTACAGATATATCATAATGATATGCATAAGGGTTCTTCAGTCCCTTGCATGAGCTGAGACATCATTGGTCTAGTGGGCTTCGTACCAGACGAGCTGACTGATATCGTCAGGAGCATATCAGCAATACTCAATCCCCTCATGACAATGCCCTCGTCCTAACAAATAGAAAGGCCTCTAAGTACTAAATCTAGTCTAAGCCTACCCTTATAATAAATGTTAGAAGTATTTGAAAGGTATCAAAGGTTAAAACCTAAGTCATATAGGGTTTACAAGTATTATAAAATAGTAGTAGTAATTATACTTAAAAGTGAAGCGAGATAAGATAAGAATATTGAAGTGACTTAGAGGTAATGAATACCTACTTAAATATTATTTGCTTGCCTTTTTCGTAAGGAAAATAAGGCTTATTATATAGATAATACTAGATCTAGGCTATAATAATTGCGTATATACGTAAGCGTCCAGTTATACGCAAGCGTCTAGTTATACGCAAGCATCTAGTTATTTACAAATAACAACTATACTATGTACCTACTATAGTTCTAAAATAAGTGTTTATTTTACATATGAAATCACTTGTGAAGTTACATATGAACTTGAAATTACATGAGATTTAGACATGACTTAGGTTTCATATAAGGTTGTTGGTTTATCCCCCCGGGGTGGGATAAACAGGGATTCAAGCTTGAACTATGTTTATCCGTCACTACTCAGTTCGAGCCAGCTTGAGTCAAAGATACGTGGTTTGTAATGTCCCACGGATGAAGTTGGTACTACGGTAGACGGTGCCACACGCTCCGGTCACCCTTTCAATGAAGGTAATCCAAGTGTATTATGGCTAGGTGTCTTAGTTGTAGTTAATGGTTCATGCCCTCTAAAGGAAGGCATTCTCTACTAGTTAAGTACACCTGATTTACCCCCTCTTATCCCTTGCGTCGGGAGAAGCCATATCCGTACAGACATGTCATGATGACATGCATAGGGGTTCTTCAGTCCCTTGCATGAGCCGAGACATCATTGGTCTAGCGAGCGGGCTTCGTACCAGACGAGCTGACTGACATCGTCAGGAGCATATCAGCAATACTCAATCCCCTCATGACAATGCCCTCGTCCCAACAAAGGTAATACATGAATCTATTCAATTTAATACTCCCTATAGTATCACCTAGTACTTGTCAATGCTGGCCTCAGCCACGCTAACCTCTTGTTGATTACCTAGTACCTTTAATATGTTTTCAGAACCACTTACAATTGAATATAAGGATACACTAAAAGAATTTCTAAATCAAATAATAAGAATATATATATAAATATTTTAATTGGAATTTCTTAAATACACGTTTAATACTACTAAACATTAACCCAGATAAATAATCTGTAGTATTACTTGTATTAAAATGAGTAACAGTAAAAGTTTATTTACTATCAATTTTTAAACCATTTTTACCTAGTTCAAATGCAAATCCTAATGTTAATGTTAAAAAGAAGATACGCATTATTATCAAACCATAAAAACTATTTATTCAAACGTGTAATCCTACTTGAGAACTTTTAGCCATAACACTAATTAGTAAACATAGGCTAATTGCGCCAGAGAGTACAAATTGAGTGCGGAGTTTAGCACCTCGATGTCGGCTTAACTTATCCACATAAATGCAGGAATCATGAAGGGTTCGACTGTTCGTCGATTAATAAGTAGATTTAGTAAAACTATTTATCAGCATAAAAGGCTTTTAAATAATTTATTAAGATTTAAATTATCCTTTGAGTATTTAGTGTTAATAATGCTACTTTAAACAGATTCTTTCCCTCACACTTTGTATACCCTTTTATACACTACATATTATCAGAGCTTTGGGGACTTTGTTAAATAATAATATCATTAATGACCTTTAGGACGTCGTAATGAGTGTCAATTGAGTTATCTCTTCAAGTTTCTTGTAACATCACTAATATCGATAGATGGTATGTATAAACAATACATGAATTCCGCCTAATATTGTATTGTGAGTGCTAGGAGCTAGCTCTACTAGGATACAGAAATAGTGTAGACGAAGGCAAATAAATAGTCTCACCAAAGAATGAAGGGGATAACAGAAACAGAGCAGGAAGTAAGACAGAAGATAGTGCGACGTGAGTCCCAGATGCATGGATGCCATTTAATCCTATGCAACGAGCACACTATCGAGCAATCTTCATGGCTGACTATCCATGCCCCTTCCCTTGGACAGAATGCGTCCCGGCTTGTAAATGATATAGGAGACCAACCCCCAAGTACCAAGAACTGGCACACTCGTATCGCTTCCCTGTTACCCCCTCAGAGACGCCCAATGCTTCATTGTATCCCACAGGAAATATCTCATGACATGCCACCTTTCATGTCTGGGCGCCATTTAAATTAGACTGTTTAGCCGGTCGTAGCCTTCTCTGTTAGCTGCATAGGCTTTCACTACCTTAACCCCGATCAGTTCGAACAGAGTATTAGTTGATAGTGGCAGGTAACAGAGTAAATACTGACAGGTGTCATGCGCCCTGCGCCCTGATCCCCAATCAGTGTTCCTTGCGACCATGTGATAAAAAGACCTCCGCGAGGTTTGAGTTGCCGAGCTCGATCGAGCTTTCGTTCTGGCGTGCATCGGAGGGCAATGCGACAAGGCAAGACATTCATCGCCATCCTCCAACTCGGCCCTCATCCCACCGCTCTTTATGTTCTCGCCGTAAATAATAAGTCTTCTTCTGCTCCCTGTATCTCCTGACCCACTCACTCGCCTCCCTCTCTGATGCAACCCCCCCATCGCCCTCCAAAAAGCTCTCCTCAAGTGTCCGGCACATCATCTCTTGCTCCTGAACACCCTGGCCCAATCTCTGATACAAGGACGACGGAGAAAACGGAGCTAGAGCCCGATCCATGTCAGCCTGTTTTGATTTCCACTGTCGCTCCAGTGCATGCGCAGTAAGGAGCTGTGTCTGTGTAGATGCTCGTAAATGAGTGAGACGAGCTTCAAAATCGGTCAGGTGAGTCGCGAGAGCCATGTTTTCTGTCAATGCAGCGTGTAGTGGTTCCTGAGACGAAGCAGTTGAAGGATGTGCTGTAGCCTCTGCATGTGCCAGGGCAGCTAGAAGTTCTGGCCGGGCTAGGATATTCTGAAGGTCCTGCTTTCTTGTGACAGTATCAGAACTTGATTTGTTTCCTGTATATACCTTGGCCACTTACGACTTATCTTCCAAGGCGCTGGGAAGCCATTGTTCACCTGGATCCTGAATCACCGGGGCCTGAGCGGCTTCGCGCAGGCGTGCCTGTTGTAAGGATTGGGGATCGTTGCGATCTCCTGGGTGAGAAGCAGTCTGATCGGCCGGTGGGGGAGGTAAGGTTTGGCCAGCAGCCGGCGTGGCTTTACGGCTTATATCGCGGCTACTCGGTTTTGGCGGGGGAGCGGGAGGTGCATTGGGATCGAAGGATTGGGACAGGCGTTGTGGATTGTAAGGCGGATATGGAAGAGGGGAGGAGGCTGGAGAGGCCATCGGAAGGCAGGTCTGTCGGTGTCGTTGTCGGTGTCGTTGTCGGTGTCGGGACAAGATGACAGGATGGATCCGTCGAAGCTGTGGAGGAGGAGGAGGAGGTCGACAAGGCGGCCAAGTAAGGTGAACCGAGCCGCGACGGAAGCAGCAGGAAGCAGAGGGCAGGTTAAGCGAAGATTCAAGGCCAGTTCGGAGGTTCCCTTCCCCTCCACACTTACTCCACAAATCCGCCATCATCTTCTCCACCGCCGAGACCACTCTGCGAAGCGTTGCTGTGCTTCTTGGATCTCGTGCGAGGCAGAGCTGAATAGAGCCGAGGGCTAAAGCTTCTTCCGCGATGTCCTTGGCGGGTGTGGAAGAACAGAACAGTTTCTCCGCCACCCTCACAACGGCTCCCACACCCGCACAAACCCAAGCATAGCGCTGGCATCGTGATATGCGTGGCCAGAGAGTGCGAAAGTTGGGCACAGGAATGCAGCCTGCAAACGGGTGCTGGTGAGAGGATAACAATAATGACAATCATAATAATGACAATCATACCACAGAGCGAGCTGTACCGGCTTATGCAGACCCGAAATGAGGTGCATACAGGACCAAGGCAAGGAATACATTGTCACGTGTCGCATGAGCAGACTGGGAAGGTTTCCACATTCGTGATTTGGGACGAAGTGGAAGAAGGAGTCGGGTTAGTACCAGACCGGAAGCCGCCCCGAGGAGAGGAACAGGAGAGTACTTGCGACGGACAAGTGTGGCAATTAGTCCCGAGTCGAAGCCGTCAATGGTTCGATGCCTACACATCCTATCTTATCCCATCCTATATGCCAGGCAAGTGCACCGACGACGAGGAGTATAGACCGCCCTCCTCGGCCTCGATGCCGATGCAGCGCATTCTTCTGGCTTTCGAGCCTCATGTACTGTATAATTCTGGAAAATAGAGTCTGCAAAGGGCCGAATCAGTGGCCGGACAGTCACGTGTAGCCATTTAGGCTTTTATCCCACGGCGAAATACCCGGCGAAACGTTGTGGTGGAGCACCGCTATCCCATCATTTGTTCCCCACGACAAGAACAGGCCCGAAGTCTCGAAGCCATCTCTTCATCCACCGACTGACTACCGCACTACACTTACTTCTTCCTCCCTCATCCTCCTCCTCCTCCTCCTCCTCCCGCCTCTCCCTTCCGGTCTCCACGCCTTCCCCTCGACACGTCGCAACGAACGACGCTTCAACCCACGATTGACGATCCGCCGGCGATACGCTTCCACTCTCGACTCCCTTCCCAGTGCTCGCGGCCCTCGACGGCTGACTGCTGATCACCTGGGGGACATGATGCTTCGTGAGCGTCCAACGTGATTCTCCCCAATCGCATCTTGTGTGTCGGCCCAGACTTTGGATCGGGTCTTCTCTTGCTCTTGCTCTTGACATGCCAGTCATCCCTCAATTCTGCGACAGGCTGCCATAAGACATTGCGGATGTTCCGCAGCGGACGCCAATGGAACCACTTCATATCACTGAGTTCGCCTCAGAGCGATACTTCAGTAAATTACGACAGCTCAATTCTCACGACAGCACCGAGAATGCTTCTACCTCCACCGCGCCCCCCGCAACACATCCACAACCCCAAGCATCGCAATCATCGACCTTCACCCTTCCCATAGGCCAACCCCGACATACAAGCCATGACGCCCTCCCTCTACGACCGAGTGATCAGAAGAAGCGATCCCTAGGACATGACCTAACGTCTCTTCGAACGCAGCGCCGGCCGAGCTTTAGTGGTTCATTTGGTAGCCTGCGATCGAGAGTCACGATTATTCCCAAAAGGCCCTCGGTGGAAATCCCAGAGGAAGCACAGCCCTCCGTAGCATCTGTATGTACGAGGTATGTTGGCACATAGAGTCCTGGCTACTATGCTGAAGCTGACTGCAAGCAGTCGAACTCTCTCCGAACTCTTCTTGTCGCTTCCCCATGAACTACAAGAGCAGATCATTACTGCCCTCCCGATCTCCACGGTCTTGAGCTTGCGACTGACCTCCAGAGCTTTTCACCGTTTGGTCACTCTGAATGAGTCTTCTATTGCACGTTATCATATTGCGAATACCCTGCCAGCATATGCTCTTCGATTATACCCTGTGCCAGAGGCAGATGAAGTCAACCTACATTATATTTGCGGATTATGGCATCGCATGCACGTGGCACTGAAGTTGTCACATATGATCACTGAACAAACCACCAAGGAGATATTTCTGAGAACAACGGAAGCACAACGGCTTGAATTTGAGCCTCAGCACAAACGCATGCGCCAACGGCTTATGCCACTGGTTTTTGCTATTTTCCATTTTTTTGAAACATACCGTAATCTTCATTCAGAATATCTAGCGAACCATGGCATTCCGCTTTCTCTTCTGCCATATACTCGGAATCCGATAGAGTGCCAGGTTATGAACATGTACGATGACCAAACGCTGCTGAAAGTCCATCAAGTCTTCCCATTGGTTATATCTTCTTTCTCGAGACGTCTCCGGCCACCTTCGTATGCCGGGCGTCTAGAAAGATCCATCAAGGGTTACCTGAAGGACCGCCCCGCTGATGAAGTCTACGCGGCTATCTTGAGTGTGGGTGGTCTTCGACAAGCTCAAAGATTTTGGGAGACAAAAGGTTACAACGCGAGACGTGCTGCAGTGGATACCTGGTATGGATTTATCGCACGTGCACCAATCGAGCCAGCACCCAAATCGAAGATGTCCCTGATATCTCATCTTGGACGGAAAAAGAACTCACCAGCGATCGAGGCAGCGAGCGCAGAGATTGTCGCAGGTCATGACGCTAAGAGCTGCAACGAATGGTATTGTGTCAAACCAACATGCGTGGCTAGCCGGAAGCAACCACAAAAAGATGATTTAATATTCCGCACTAGTCTCTCTGCAGGGCCACCGATGAGCCCGCTCACTCCTGATCAGCTACGGGTTGTTACCTCGGATCTGCCGTCGTTGACGAGCATGTGGCTGCAGACGGCAGAGGCATTGATCCTGGAGCGAGGCATCGTCGAGGGTCCACAGAATATCAAAAGAAATACTCAAGTATTATTAGAATTGATTAGGGATGATGGAAATGCTCTCGACGAAGATTGGACACCCGGCGTCACGCTGGCACGATCCAGGAGCCGGACGGTCAACATTGATCGCCAGGAAGGGATGGGTCGACCAGAAGGCGTATCAGATTAAGGTGAAGGTTACTGGGCTAGCATTATTTTGGAGTTCGAGCGAATCGTTGTTGTATGGTATGATAAACCGGCGTTTCGGAAACTTGGCATGGGCTTTGGCTATAGATATCATATATATATATATATATATATATATTCTGTTCGACGGTTCCCTTACATCTTTTACCTCTTATCTTCAAGGATTGTATAGCACAACCAGATTTGAGATAAACGAAGGGGAAAATACCAAATGGTTTTATTAAAAGCGAGCATCACTCGATGTAGAATCGGCTCGCCATGGGAGTGAAAATGATTTCAAAGGAAATAGAACGCCATCAGTTCCTTTCCCCAAATTGTGCCAGTAAAAAACATTCCGTGGTATATAGTAAAAGCCTTCGTCAACGATGCCCTAATCCGCGAAGCAACCTCTCTCGCATATCCTGTTCGCCCGTTCCCGTATCGAAAGAATTGTTCAAGCTCGAAGTTGTATTATACCCGCCATGACCCCCTGATTGTGTAACCCGTGGATTAAAAGAACTGGCCAGCCCCGAAGATGGTCCATAACTACCCGCCGTGTTCCCAGCCCGCGATGATGCCCCCATGCCACCAAGCCCCATGCTGTGTCCGTAACTATTGGTGTTGAGGTTCACATTGGAATGGCTACTGGTACCTCCATGATCTAGTGACTCTAGGGTTGGGAGGTCAATGTATGAAGAATTTGCGAAGCCGCCGTAATGGTTTTGGTGACTTTGAGACGTTTGAGTTTGTGGAACCGCTGGTGCATACAGTGGAGAAGGCTGCGCTACACTATTTGCGGTAGAAGATCGGTAACTATTATCTGTCTGTGGAAATGACGGCGATGCTTGAGTCAAATTATGAGGGCTGGCTGTTCGATAAGTGGTCTCCGGCTGTGTCTGAGAGAACTGTGGCGATGGACGTGCAAGTGTATGCGTGCTTCCTGGCCGTGCGCTAATATTGCTGCTGCTCATACGCGGTGAGGCTTGAGGTTGTGTACTGTACTGCTGGGGTGGTTGATGCGAAGGATACTGCTGACTATATGGCGTATAGCGAGTCTGATTATAGTAAGCAGCTGAGGTTGGTCGAGTCGACGAACTTTGATTAATAGCCTGATCTGCAGTCTTTTCACTCTGCTGTGTAGCAGCCTGCTGAGACTGCTGTTGCGGTTGAGATAGCTGCGGTTTCTGTTGCGGTGCTTGCTGTTGCTTTTGAGGTGGTTGCAGCGGTTGGGAAGGTGTATTTTGTCTTTGAATACCTACCGAACCTTGTGCACTAGTATTCTGCCGCTGAGGTACATTTGGTACATTGGGCGTACTACTTCGGCCATTTTGCTGTAGATTTGCAAAACGCTCGTAGTGAGCTTCCAAACCTTCTGCAGGAGGCCGCGAAGGGGCGCTTTGCTGTGAAGATCCGACTGTGGAATCTGGGATAGTGCTCGGTAACGAAGGAGGTGTGTCTTTTCTTGGCATTGGGCCTGTTTTCCTCTTGGCTTGCGGTGCGTTTGGGTCCTTGGGCTTTCGTTGTCGTTTTGATGGTGGCACAGTAGGATTGGAAAGCTGAGGCGATATCCACCTGGAGGATTCCTTACTTACACTTGGAGAAGTCTGCACCGCTGGCGCAGAGGTTTCAACTGCATTCCATTGCAGTGTATCCTTGGACACCTCAGATGGAGCAGTCTCTGGGACTTTGGATGCTGGCGTAGGTTCAGCAACGGGAATCGTGGATGTTGCATTAATATTTGTCAAAGCTGGGGATTTGTTTGGGGGCGCGCGTTTTCTCTTCACGCCACCAGAGGGCACTGCATGTGTAGCTTTCTCAATTATAGTTTTAGAAGCAGGGCCTTGCGTTCGTTGGCTTCTGAATGCCTCGAGAACTGCACGTTCTTCAGGGCTCAAACCATCAAATGGAGAGGAATTACTTGTCGCCTTTGCGGAGTTTGTCTGGCCTGCCCATAGCGGCTTTCCAAAAAGTAGACTCTGCTGATGAGCAATCAGAGCTCGCTGTTCTTCCTCCCTTGTTGGTGCAGCACCTGAAGTTGGAGGTTTTATCTCCGTTGCTCGATTCGAGTGTGTTTGCTGCTGTTGGAAATCGTTCTGTTGTGGTCCAACGGTTATCATTGGGGTAGGACCAGTTTGACCAATTTCCCCTTGTTGCTCCTTCGACTTTTTAGTTGAGCCTTTTGGTCTCCCACGTCCTCGCTTGTTTGTAGACGCCGCATCCGTTTGAAGATTTGACGCCTGCTGAGGGTTGGGGGTAGCAGGTGCAGGAGTTGAGACTGGTCCTTGGCTAATCCTTGTTGAGTCCATCTGAGGTGCTTTGCTTGTATCCTGCGGTGCTACTACATTTGTATTGGCGCTCATGCCTGGTATGGTAAAATTATTATGATTTTCCATGCCGGCTATTTGAGCCCAGCCATCACCAGCGGCACCAACTAGCGAGGGGCGAGACCACGAAGGTCTTGCTACCTGTGGGGTTGAGCTTTGCGTAATTCGAGGCTGAATGGGTTCAGAATCTGCTGGCTCGTCTGACATATCCTTACGAGGTCTTCCTCTTGATCGCTTAGGAGGGTCCTGAAGCTTTGGGACCTCCGGGCTTGGTGCCTTGGAAAGATCAGGAAATATTTCAGCTAGCCAGCCAATAAACAGAGCACCAGTCTCTCTGGTGTTTGCACTCTCTGGAAAAATGCCATCTTCTGGTGGTGGAGCACCGGGAATACCTCCAAAGTATGCCACAGCTTTACAAAGCTGGTCGACAACGGTGACTGGATTTATACTTCTGAGCAAAGTAAGAAGCCGTGCCTGTTCTTGTTTCGTCTCGTCCGGTGCTAAGGGTCTGGCTGGCCGTACTCTATCTTGAGCATGGAGTTCTTCCGTGCCACCAATTCTCCTCCTCTTGGGAGGTATGTATCCATCCTGCTGAGCAGCCTTGGCTGCTGACGCAGTTTTTTCACTTGTTCTCCTGGCTGCAGCATCTCGCTCTGCAGCAATATCTTTTCCTGCCATTTCTCCCTTCTTGCCGCCTGTCAAGTCCATGTGCATCACACCAAAAGTGCCCTTCTTCCCATCGGTTTTGTTCTTCAGTTTGCTCGGTACCGGATTCCTGACACGGCCATCTTTGTTTGGGACAAGGACTCCTTCCGACGTGGGCGGAGAGGAGATTCCTGCAAAATCCTGTTGATTGAAGGTTGCGGGTGACACGCTGCCTTTAGGAGCTGATGTGGCAGTCGATGCGGCACGATCTGAATTTTGAGCAATGGACAGTCGCGAGTTCCATGGCATCTGTTCGTGGGGTTTGGCATTTGCGATATCTTTGACGTTCATCAACGGCGAAACCTGGGATGATTGAGGGGTCGGGATTGAGGTCGTGGTCGTAGGCGCGCTTGGGGGCTGGGGATGGTCCGCTTGAAATTGGAACAACGAGGGCACATTTGAATTACCGGCATTTAGAAAGGCCCGGTATGGCACTGTCGCCATGGTCGTTGACAAGAACTCAAAGAAATGCCCATGTTGTTGTGATACTGTTGCCAGCGCCAGTTTCTCTGCAGTTGGGCGCGCGACGGGATATCAGCTGCAGTTGATCGTTGATGTGCCTTAGTCTTAAGGCACCGGAGGCTGAACTTTAACCATTCCATTCCAGCTGAGTATCTGTTAATGTAGACTGCAAGTTTCGCCGTCTTTTCAAAAGTTACCTTCCAGGTCAACAAAATAATCAAACTTTACTTCTTTTGTTGTATGTTACAGTTTTACATCACCCAACTTCTTGGTACACGTATATGCATTATCAAAGCCAGTTACCATCATAGCGAACTACTGGCGGCCCAGAAGTGCTAGAAGTCTACAGCTTAATGTTCCAAATTTGATTTTCCCACCCTTTGGCCTTCAACTTCTTGGTGCCGCTCTTGGAAGCTGACTTCTTGCCCGATGTAGAGGTAAGAAGTAGCTTGCTAGCGCTAGCAAATGCCTCAACAAGCTCCTGGACACGACCGGACTTCTCGAAAGGCTCAAGCAGGTCGGAATCCTCTGCTGCGATTAGAGTCGAAAGCTCCATGCATTCTAACAGAAATTGACGTGTGAGGGCATATCCTGCAAACTTTAGGATACTGATATAAGCAAGTATTGTTTCTGGAAGGTAAGCCTCTCGAAGCAAAGCAAATTCATCATCATCTATAGCGGTTAGCATCTCACGATAGAGCTTTCGAAGATGTAGCAAACCTCTTTGGCTGGTGATCAACCAGCCATGCAAAATTGGCGCAATAGCTTCTCTAGTGTCTTGCACTGCTTTTCCAAGTTGCTGGCGCCAGGCTGTTTGCCATTTAGGAGTAACCTCTCTGTAAAGCTTAGTTTTTGTCCGAACAAACCCACCAGAATAAGGATTGTGCACGTACTCGTTAATCAATTGTGCCATGCTAGAAGTAGTTTCCATGTTATCAAGGAGTTCAATGAGGGCCTCAAGCTCTCTAAAGCTTCTAGCTTCAGCGAGGAGATGCTTCTTGAGAAGCTTCTTCTGGTCTGCTGACCCATCTAAGACTTCCGTGAGATCCTCTTCTGTCTCTGATTCAAGAGCAATGAAATCTTGGCTTGTTCCCAATATGGCCGGTGTCTTGCTAGAGGCAATCATAGAGCTTGGTACTCGAGAGGCAAGTACTCTTGCTGCAGGCAGATGCATGTGCTCTATTTATAGTCAGAAGTTGTTGCGACCACGGAAAGGTTTGTGACATACTGAAGAAGCGCTTGTAAAGCATGGTGCCAAAAAGAAACGTCTCGCTCCAAAGCCCTTCAACAAGTAAATACCATTCAAGGCTACGGATTAGCAGAAGATCCACCCTTTCAATGCCCTCGGTATCCTCGCCGAAGAAGTCTTTTTTGATCCTTCGGCCGGAATCATCCATATGTATTGGAACATCTTCGAGGAGAGATATCTTATTTGCTGCAGGGTATTCGATGCTATTGTCTGGATAATCTTGCACAAGATACCGTGACTGCATTTTCACGAAATGTTGGACATCAAGTCCCAGCTCTCTCATAAGTCTGGTTTGAGTATATCTCTGCTCGGGGTCTGTAACATCGATCAGGTTACGACAAAGGGTTGCGTATCTTCTATTTCCGGACAGCTGGGAACAATACAGAGGAATGAGCTCCTCCTTCCCAGCTAGCCGCAAGAAGCTGATGTAGGACACAATTATGTTCTCAATGACGGAATGACGAATGATACCACCAAAGTCAGCGCCAAGATTGACGAAGATGAGTAATACATGGGCCAGTACTCTCAAGCTGTCATGATCGTCCAGTGCGATATACTTGTTTACTTCCTGTTTCTCTGGTTGGTCTCGTGTGGGCGGTATTAAGATTGACAAGCCACTCTCATTTGCAAATTTAGATAGGGCCAGTCCCTGCTGATAGACAAAGTTTTCGAAGGTGTTTGCAATCAAGACTCCCTGTAGCATCTTCATTGGTTGCAAGGTCTCCTCCATTGTGCGTGGGTCGGTCTTCAATCCTTCAATGAGGCGTGCTGCCGCAGTTTGTGCTTCTCCATGAAACTGAATCGCATCAAACGTCCCAAAGCTTGAGATCTGGCTGGAACCTGCCAGTTCTTGATGCCGGGCTTGCAAGTAATGGTCGAATTGTGTTCTGAGCAGGGCGTTGTAGTGAGCGAATATAAAGTCATCCCATGAACGGCAGACTGGTTCCACACTTGGAATGTCTCCGCTCAAGATGCCGTATACTGCTCGCTCGTATGCATCACCGCCACCTTTCCTTGCAAGAGCAAAGCACATGCGTCTCCAGAGAGCAGAAGACGCGGGAGTACTATCTTCCTCTTCATCCTGGGATGCCTCATCAGGAAGTCCAGACATGCTCACGGCTCTCCAGATTTCTGTACGCTCCATACACCACTCCTTCACCTCGCTAGCGCTCTTTCCTCGGCGCAACAGTTCGTAACAACCAAGCCAGATAGCCCGTTCGAAGTACTCATCCTGGGCTTCTAACTTCCGTCCTTGTCGCGATGCAGAATCTGGGTCCAGTTGCGTTACCAAGGCTTCTGTCTTGGACGAATTGAGGTGCATTTGTTGGGCGGCCGGTGATGATTGGTCAAGAGGCTGCGGCCACACATTTATGCGCTTCTGGTTCTTGATAGCAGCTTTCGTATGTAACCATCCATGAGCAATAATATCACCACGGTCAGCGTTTTGCTGAAGTTCCTGTACAAGAACGTCTATATCTTCTCCAGACTCGTCAGCAGTATCTTGCAGCCACCTCAACACGGTCCTACGTTCCAAAGCCAAATGATCCGAGTCCAGAAAGCTGTTCCACACATCTCGCTCAGAAGAATATTGATGAAGCACTTTGCCATGAGACAAAGCCGCACTGTGGTTGTTTCCGGGTGGCTGGAATCGAAGCTTGACAAGTCGCCCTAACAAGTCCCAAGTCTGTGCTTCTTGCTCCCAGCGTTCAAGATCCTCTAGTGTTGTTTGGGCTTCAGGGTTCGGGGAATTCCGTTCCTCAGGCTCTTCAATATCCATTTCATCATCATCCTGCATTGTATTGAAACGCCGCATCTTCTTTCGCCATCTTGCTCCGTCTTTCCGCCGCCTCTCCGCGCTGTGGTGTTCTCGCAGACGATCTAAAGTGTCCAAAGCAATGTTATGGTAATGGTCTATGAGGTCGATTGTCATTTCGTGTTTCTCGGAGTCCGCTGTGGCACGTTGTGGGTTGTATCCATCGAGAACTTCTGCAAATCTCTCCACTTCTCTGCCAACACGGTTCGCAGCTTCGCGAAGTGGATGTAGTATATCCTCATGGTCTTCCGGGCCTGTGTATTGCAATGGTCCTTCTAGAAGTGCGACCTGCGTCAGCCAGGCAAGAGATTGAAGTTTCAGCTAACTTACCATCCTCGTCATCATCGAAATCTCTCGACATCAAGTCAGATTCACCAAATGAAGAAGCAGGCTCTTCGGACAGTTCACGGTCAGACCGCGATGGCAACTATCGGGAAAAATCAGCACATAAATGGAAGGTTAATGGCTAAACGTACCGCAACCATCTGCCAGCTGCCCTCGTGCAGTTCCTATAGATTTATGATTCAGCAGCGATCAGGACAACATGGGCAATGTAGAGTACCCGAGAAGGCTTCAAGAAGCCATCGCTCTGAGAGCCTTGAGCCGCGTTGCTCCTAGTCATTGGTGCCATAGCTGATCGGCGAGAAGGTAACCTCTGCAGTATGTACTTCTAAGAGAGGCGTCACAAGGAGGTAGGTATTAACAATGAGTCAAGCTAGAGTTGGGCCGATGAAGGCTGAACGCGGTATTCTGGAGGCCTGTCAAAATGCTTGAAGCCCAAGCTGCAAGCTGTTTTGGTAGGCTGGGGCTGGCTCGCTTTCCACACGCGTATTTTATTGTTGCAGGGCGTTAAGCAGGGGTTGTTCGTCGAAGAGGTACAACGCGGCCGCATCAGATTTGAGCTCCAGAACAGGCACGACAGAAGAAGTTTACGCTAACCATTTAGCGCGTTCTTTTTTTTTCGGCAGTATAAGAATTCCGTTTTGCTTTGGAACCTCTTTCGAAAGTTAATGTCACGGCTGTCTAAATAGAGTCTCGGAACAATCCTCCTCTGGAGTAACCATCATTGTTTGTTCAGGTCTACGGATCTCTTTGCGCGCTCATGATTGCCTAGAGCAATACTCTCCCTGTTCTCGTCCCCGGACCTCTTGTAGGAGTGACGACGGGCTGTAAACTTGGAGATTAACATATCACTTTCCTTTCGTGTCTTATGCTAGTACTACAATTGCTTCCTATGTGACAGTGCCTGCTTGTCATCAGAGAGAAGCTGTTGTCGTCCCTTCAGCTTCGAGGGCCGCCTTCTGCCCTCTGCTTCATCTTCAAGCGCAGCAGATGGGCTTTCGGGCAGCTCACGGTTTTCGCGTCGTCGCCATTCTGCTGATAAAATGCGGCGCAGCACTGATACAGAGCGTCAATCTGGGCCTGGCACTTGGCTTCATTGTAAGAATTTTTAGCTAGGCAAGCTGGTGACAGGCGTTAGTCTTAAGGTATCGTACGATATGGGTAAGAACCAACACTGGATTGCGCACTGTGATATTCTGTGTTAGGGCGGAGTAGATCACTTTTGGGGGAATGCCACATACTGCACGAGAATGACAAGGGGGTTTGGCAGATAAGTCATCGTTACTGCCCACCTGTTGCAGCATGGTCAACGGCCGCCAACTTCACTGCTTTGTTTGGATGCTAGCTGCCTTACCATCTTGCAAATGGCGTCCTCAAGCTCAGCGGCGCGGGAATTGAGTTGAGAGGTCGGATACGTTAGGCAAGGAAATAATTCCTGGTTGGTGAAATATCAGATCAGGCTGAAAGTAATGCTCGGTGTGTGAATTGGGCAGTTTATGAGTACACAAAGATCGTAATCTACTCCGTATTTGTTTATTTCGGATTGCTCTAGTTTGCCCCTGGTCTTTTGAGCCTTGGCTGCTCGACTTGACGTAGAGCGACCAGAGTACTAGGCTTGATTCGTTAGGGCAGCGCGTTCCTACTCAACCCCACCATCAACCTCTCTCTCTTTCTTTTCTCTTCGACCTCACCCTCTCAGCGCAACACATAGTGACTGTAAGACCGGGCTCTAGTCCTTCCTATTACTTATCTACTGGTATGGCTCGCACGTCAGCCATACAGACTAATTAGCTGATAAGATCTCAGGCTCACGTTCAAGTCCTCTTTCAAGTTTCCTGTCAACACCACACGACTAGCAACGATGTCTGCATCCGATGAGAACGGAAGTCCAGGGGCAGGTGATAAGACTGAGCAGGCCCCAAGCGAACACCTGAATATCAAGGTCACGGATAACAACAATGAAGTCTTTTTCAAGATCAAGAGAACCACCAATCTCAAGAAGCTGATGGACGCCTTTTGCGAGCGACAAGGCAAGGCTCCAAACTCCGTCCGATTCCTATTTGATGGCAGCCGCGTCCAACCCACCGATAGCCCCGACACTGTTAGTAGATACCACCAACAATCCCTCGGCGTTATTGACCTGTGACTAACGCCTTTCTAGCTTGATATGCAGGATGGAGATACCCTCGAGGTCCACCAGGAACAGATTGGCGGCGGTTAGTTCATTTACCATTCCGCACCTCTCACTTGCTGACTCAGGTCATCTAGCTTAATTTACTCTTCCACCGACAAACAAATGGCTTGTGCAGGGAGCTGGGCGTACGATTTGGCTAAGTAGACAAAATACTTCCAGCCAACGAAGGCGAGATGAAGAGGACGATTCATGATATGCATACGGGTATCTGGCTGGAATGCTCTGGGTCTACTTATTTGCATTGGCGTGTTAGGCGCATATTTCCAGAATCTCTGGTTCTGGAGACAATGAAGGCGTGATTTTCCATTCAGAGTTTGCTTGCCTAGGTTGTGTTTTATCCTTTCCCACTAATCGAACAACAAACAAGTCATCTTTGCACGCTCTGTCAACTCTTACTCATTTGGCAGAGATCTGCTGGAGAGCCCTGTGGTTCAAAGGAGGGACCTCTCTGTCACTGAGACGTCCGTATCGAAACAGTAGCAAGACCAAAAATCAAGCCAATTCAGTGCGTCAAAGGGAATATAGTAGGTAATCGTCTTGTTCATATTCTAAAGATATCCAGTTGTGTAATGATCGACTGTGACCACCAAATAACCCAATGCATGCCATGGCAAAGATATGACAACATCAATAAATGCAACCAAACCCCGACATATGTAAATCTCAGACAGATATCATCCTCCAAACTGGGCTCTGATCTAATCGTCCCAGACAGCGGCTTTCGCTTTTTCGGCTGCTTCCTTGGCTTTTGCTATAGCCTCCTTCTCGTCGTTCCTCCGCTTCATTTCCTTCTCTTTGATTGCTCTATCATATGCTCTCTGTTCATCCGTCTTCTTTGGGGCTCTTACCCCTAGGGCACCTGCTATTAACCTCTTTGCGACCGCGTCGGTCTTCTCGGGCCTCGCAGAAGACCGTTCACCTTGCGGTGACCTCAACGTGGCTGCAGAATACCCGTATGGATCCGTAAAGTTATCACCGGACGACATGATGGGAGAAATGGGCGTTGGCGGAGGTGCTGACGGATAGTCTGCAGAAGCTTGATGGCTTAGCGGTCTGTCAGTCTCTTCGCCGGAAGAAAGTTCCTCGTCCTCCCACGAATCTACCACATTCTGTTTCTTCGCTGCCTTCTTGGACTTCGCGGTGGTCTTCTCTGCTTCTTGATTCAAGGATAATTTGCTTAGGGACTTGGCTAGTTCTAGAAGCGCAGTCAGTTACGGGTTGGCGCGGAGCGAGAAGACGCAGTGCTCGTACGTTTTGGTTCCGCAGTCATCGTGAGGGGGTAGTCTTATATGCTGGCTGCGAGGCTGAAGCGTGGATGTGAAGGCAGGCAATGAGGTGAGGTAAGGTGTGTGTTATAAGAACTCGAGTCGAGTCAGGTACGGATTGAGTACAATGGATATTTGATTGGCACGGCGTGATCAGAATAGGTCCGCCCAGTCTGGTCTGCTCCATACTTCTAGACTCTAGTGTGGAGGCATGAGCACGAGTAGCAAGTGGGGTCCTTGGACATTGTGGCTCCCAGGCTTGATTTATTCTTGACGGCGAGTTTCTCTACCACTTGGGCTTTTCTTTGTCGCCTGGGCATTTTATTCACGGGTGACTGGGTTAGGATATGAGGTGAGGCGCCATTGCATTCGTCCTCCCCTGTTGGATCTCCGTCTTTCCGGGTGTGGGGTAAAGGGCCAGAAGTACGAAATACTAGTCCTGTAAGCGCCGACAACTTCCCGTTATTTCCGGTCGGGCTTGGTTAAGTTAGCTGGCGCCGAGGTTGCAGTATACATCGGCTAAACCGACAAAGAAATGCGTCTGTGAGAAGCAATATCGCAGACACGCGGCTCTCCTTCTCCAGCCAAATCGCTACCCTGATCGTGCGTTCTCCTCTATTCTAACCAGGCCATCTGTTCTGGAACCATGTTTCCCAGGCCACGGACCGTGTTATTAGCAGCATGCCGTCCCTTGAATCGTCTCACTTACCCGCGTGCACTTGGCTTTAGTACCTCAGCTTCCAGGGCCTCTTATGCTGATACCGTGCCGAATCTTAAGATTGGTCCCAACACAAGAGTGATATTCCAAGGCTTCACGGGTACTTTTGTCCGAGTCCGAGTCCGGGTCGCCTAACGATAGTACCAGCTGACAAGTTTGCATAGGGAAACAAGTGAGAATATCCGTTCAGACCAAGATGCCAACGCAGTGCAACACGCTAATGATAAACTAACATGCCTCAGGCTACCTCAAATGCAAAGGAGTCGATTGCTTGGGGAACAAACATCGTGGGAGGCGTGACTCCTAATAAAGATGGCGAGCACCTTGGACTCCCGCTGCTTCCCTCCGTGAGAAGAGCCATGGCAGAATTGAACCCAGATGTGACCGGAATCTATGTAGCAGCTCACCAGGCATCGACAGCCATTGAGGATGCTATCGAAGCAGAAGTGCCACTTATCGTCGCAGTCGCTGAGCATATTCCAATCCATGACTTATTGCGAGTACGTTAGAAAGTCACAGAGCTCATTTCCCAGATTCTGATTGCAACCAGATACATTCCATGTTGAATACCCAATCAAAATGTAGACTAGTTGGGCCAAATTCTCCTGGAATCATTTCAGCAATTGGCAAGTGCAGAGTGGGATTCCAGCCGCTCGCATGCTTCTCGCCAGGTCGAATTGGGATTGTCGCCAAATCTGGGACGTTGAGCTATGAAGGTATGCACGATTAGTTACTTGGCTTTATTCTGCTGATAGCATGCAGCTGTGGCATCAACCACTCGTGCAGGACTTGGTCAGAGCCTTTGCATAGGCATGGGAGGAGATGTCCTGGCTGGTACTAACTTTGTCGATGCATTGAAGGTGTTTGAGAAAGACGAAGATACTGAGGGCATTATTCTTATTGGGGAGATTGGTGGCACGGCAGAATTGGACGCTGCAGAGTGGATCAAAGATTACAATAGAAGGGCCTCAAATCCAAAGTGAGTTTTCTTGGACAACTGATGTTCTGATTTCGTTAATACTGTGAACCAGGCCAATCACGGCACTTGTTGTCGGTATCAATGCTGCTCCAGGACGAGTCTCTGGTCATGCTGGTGCTTTCATTTCACCAGGAGAACCGGACGCCCTTGCAAAGTCCAAGGCTTTGGCCGACGCGGGCGTCGCTCTCGTCAACCATCCTGCCAAATTCGGAAGCGCTATGAAAAATCTCCTAGGTCAAAGTGTACAAGCAAAAGCCAAACCCGTAAGAACAGGTGCTGCGCAGAGCAGAAGCCTGCATACCACGAAAAGACTTCGCCCAAGTCGGGTAAATCATAATAATCTTGCCATGCAAACACGAACGCTGCACATCCGGGAGAACTTTGCTTTTGACCTTCTGCGCGAGAAAGGCTTAAATGCTTCTAAGTATTCTGGCCAAGGTAGACCGCGACTACTGGCTATTGCAGTTGACCGAATAGCCCGATCTCCATGTGTGATTGCATCACTCGATACGGAAGGTCATCAGTCCTACTCTAAAACAGGGAAATTCCCATTTGATTACAGGAACGGCATTAGCAATGAGCAAATCCTCAATATTGCCGACCATCTGAAGCTGGCGGAATCAGCGAAAGCATCACTCCCTAAGCTTATCCATGGCCTCATAGATCTTTACAACCAGAAAGAGGCTTTTCTACTCGAAACAAAATTTGTCGAGCAATTGGGTGACCTCAGGATCACAGGCGCACGATTTGGATTTGATGATGCTGCGTTTCGAAGTTCAAAACGTCAGGGAGATATCCACGCTCTCCGGCGTCTAGAGGATGAGGATCCCACTGAGGCAGAAGCTGAGAAGGATGGAATCGTTTACATCAAGCTCAAAGGCAGTGGCAATATTGGCACCCTCGTTAATGGGGCCGGCCTTGCTATGAATACCGTGGATGCTTTGGCCGACGCTGGAGGCAAAGCAGCGAACTTCTTGGACACGGGTGGGAAAGCGACGAGCGAGACAGTGAAGAGGAGCTTTCAAGTCATTCTACAAGACAAGCGAGTCAAAGTCATCTTCGTAAATATCTTTGGTGGACTCACACTTGGCGACATGATTGCGAATGGAGTGCTACTAGCCTTCAAGGAACTGGAGATGAGACTTCCTGTGGTGGTAAGGATTCGCGGCACAAACGAGGTGGAAGGTCAGAAAATCGTAAGTCTTACAACCAAATGGATATGCACCATGCTAACGAGAGGCTTGTAGATTGCTGAGAGTGGACTGCCATTGTTTGCATACCAGGACTTTGAGGAGGCGGCCGCGAAGGCAATTGAATTGGCCAAGCAATAATAGACACCCCTTAGAGATTCCTCGATGGGATATGCTGGGTAGGGTCTGCAGCATGCAACCACTTACATCGTTCCCTGTTTCCCACTCTTTTTTTCGACTGTCTCGACGTCCTTTTCTTTTCCCGGTGGGACTTTTTTCATTCTCGGGTGTTGCCGTGCGCTCGTCATGATGCCATTCTGCAGAAGCTAGCGTGGGCCCCGAAGTATGTCATTGATTCTTGTGATCCCAGTCCTTGCTCCTGATCCCAGTTCAAGGACTAGTCCATCAAACTATCCCTCCAGCCTTCTCCTGTTTTCTCGGCATAAGTTGGCCATCGCCTCTGCCCATACTCTGACACGCTGAATTATTGTCACGCGAGTCTCATATTAGAAAACGGAACACCGCTCTCTGCACCTATTACTGTTACGTGCGAACAAGAAGTCCTTTGTCAACCTCGGGTTAAATGCAGCCTAGTTGGACATCCGTACCCCTCGCTCTCATTGTCCATTTCCCATCGCGAAAATGGCGTTAGACATGTCCGCTCCGGAGAAGGACATTTTCAAGACCCCGGATGATGCCTACGATCAAAACAATCATCTTGGTGCCGAGATTGGGAGGAAGAGTGGCTTTGGCCGCTCCCGTTTCATGAACTCCAACAAGCCCGTGGGTGGCCGAATTGGTCCTGTTCTATCGCACCTTACAGCTTCGGATCTGAGCAGCGATAGTGGGTCGGACATTTTGGGCAAGCAGATTGAGATGGAAGCCGACAATGCTATTAAATATAGAACATGCAGTTGGCAGAAGGTGCGTCCATGTCCTGACCCTTGCGTTTCTTCCCCGGGCTATTCGGCCAGCAAATCTGCCAGTGGCATTGAGCCTTGTGGGGTCTTTCGGTGCTTCAACGTACTTCTTACCGAATATGTTGACCATCTCAAGTGCAACTTATACTGACGTGGCTCTCTCAGACGGCAGCATTGCTCTTTTCCGAGTATATCTGCTTAGCCATAATGTCCTTTCCGTATTCTTATTCGGTGCTGGGGCTGGTCCCAGGCATCATCCTCACTGTTGTGGTGGCTGCCCTCGTGTTATATACGTCGCTTGTCCTCTGGGTGAGTCGCTGATAATCACTCTGCCTGCCTACACCCAGAACGACCTAATGCTAATTCCTACATAGGAATTTTGCTTGAGGCACCCTGAGGTCAGAGACGTGACCGACATTGGCCAGATGCTATTTTGGGGCAAATCGTGGGCCTGGTACGCCACCGCGGTCATGTTTATTCTGAACAACACTTTTATACAAGGCTTGCATGTTCTGGTCTCGGCAAAGTATCTTAACACCATTACAAATCATTCACAGTGTACTATTGTCTTCGCTATCATTGCCACAATCATTTGCTGGCTGTGTTCTCTCCCACGAACATTCAGTATGCTTTCCAAGCTCGGCACCGCGTCCGCCTTTTTCACGTTTATCAGTGTGCTTCTGGCCGCGATATTTGCTGGGATTGAAGCCCACCCCGCAAATTACAATCCTGATCCTAACTATATCTCGCCAACTGGAATACACGGCGGGACACCGATTGTCTCGGCCATTCCTCTTCGTGGGACTAAATTTTACAGCGGGCTTGCAGCGTGTCTCAACATTGTCTACACCTTCGTCGGCCAGATAACGCTTCCGTCTTTCATCGCAGAGATGAAAGATCCCCGAGACTTCCCCAAGGCTTTGTGGACAGTTACAATAGCAGAGATCATAGTCTTCTCTCTTGTAGGAGCGATAGTCTATGCATATACCGGCAACCAATACAATACCGCTCCTGCTGTAAGTAAACCGCTTATATGTTGGAATACGACACTGACTGCTTACTTTCAGTTTGGCTCGCTTGGTAACGATGTGTACAAGAAGGTCTCCTTCAGTTTCATGATCCCAACATGTAAGTAGCCGCAGAATAGTCCTAACAATTTTTTATAATCTAACAGTTCCAGTGATCTTCCTTGGTGTACTATACGGTTCGTCATCCAAACCCCAAGTATCAGCGGAATACAGTTGGGATGTTTCTCTATCAAGAGTGGACTATACTGACCTGTGCTACATGAATTTAGCAAGCGTCAGTGCTAGATTCGTCTTCTTCCGACTCTTTGAAGGAACAAGACACAAATCTAGCCACACTGTAGCGGGCTGGGCTTCCTGGGCTAGCATTCTCCTGGCCACCTGGATCCTCGCGTTCATTATTGCAGAAGTTATTCCATTCTTCTCCGACCTATTGTCGTTGATGTCGAGCCTATTTGATAGTTTCTTTGGGTACCTCCTTCCGTCCATCTATCCATTTCCAAGCTTCGTTTACTGACGGAGGCTAGTTTTATCTTCTGGGCCGTTGCATGGTATAGAATGAGAAAGATTGACGGAACACTATGGAAGAAGTCCTACTACAATTACTTCATGATTTGCCTGAATATTTTTATTTTCTTGACTGGACTTTTCTTTCTTGGGGCTGGTACGTATGCTAGTGTCCAAAGCATCATTGATTCTTATGCCGCAGGCACTACAACAGGTATGAATACCGCTGCTCACGAAACGTGACCCCCAGCAAAGATGATCCTAACTTACAATCACTAAGGTGTCTTTACATGCCAATCCAATGGTCTGTAACTACCAAGGGGGGTTATTCTATGATGGACTGATGATATTCGGTGTGGGTTTGGTTACAGATACACCTGCAGAGTTAGATTGGATGTACTGGTTGGTAGTACAGAAAGCAGTAAGTATCTCTCGCGTCAATCGATCTGAGATGTTGGGTGAGAAACGAATCGTTCTTAACCTTCGCAAGTCTATGACTGGGATATCCTCCACATCCTTATACTTCGCGCGTCTTCCTTTGGGAGCGGCTATGCCTCAGAAACCAAACTTAGCAAAAGTCATCTGTTTGTTACATTTTCTGCAGGCTACTCCTCAAAACAGTCTGGAACAGCTAGGCAGATATGAAAACTCACAAATATGCGTCTACGGTGTGTATTGTCTTGGTATCTTTATTCCCATACTTGACGATTTCCCCACCCTTTAATAGATCTAGCTACTAGATGCTATAGTTGGACAGCCAATCTTTATAGCTTCTCTCGTGTTACGGTAAACCCATGATATCTTCAATTCCGCTCGTGGACGCCGCTCATGACTATTCTCGGAGGGAAGTTGCTAGCGAAATACTCGACCAGTCAGTGGGTGTGTACAAATTATCTGGGGGTTCATACATATACTCAATGTTAAATAAAGCTGTATTTCGTCACCATTTTGCCGGGATCCATTTTTCTGCCGGACCTATCTTACTGCTTCCGTTTTCGAGCGCAAAACTCTTGCTTGCTTCTTCAACCGTCCTCCAACGAACTAACTGATAGGAGAAAGCTTCTGTGCTGATCGATGCCTTGAAACAACCAGCAACATGTCTTAATGACACAGCCGGCAATGCAGGGCTCTTTAATCGTAAAGTCACAGGCTCTACTATATATTCGACACCCTCAGTCCTCATGGCAACTGGTACATCCGTCAGATCACAGGCCGTATAAGAAAATAATTGAGGCAAGTCGACTTCTCAGAAAACACAAATGACAGCTAAGCCATGGTGTCCTAGTGAATATTTTGCCAATTAACTCCTAAAACTTTCAGCACAAGAAACTGCAGTGTTCTATATAGAGAACACCTCTATGGGAAGTAGACGTTAGTCCGATGAAATCTATGTCATGAAAGGTAGTTCTCAGGTTACCACCTTAACACAGTAGGGACAATTTATTGTGAAGATTATTCTAGTGGTACTACGCTGCCTTAGCATCAACCCCTCCTTGCTATTTGGGTCTCTCATGATGACCTCTGTTCTAACATGATCCGCATCATCACTACCCTAAACGGCAACTAGATTGGCAGTACTCCTACATGTCTTCGTTTTCGTCCGCTAACATATCTGCATAATCCTCTGCAGACGCAAAAGTGGGAAGGTTCTTTAGCTTCCTCCTCTTTTGTCTACTCGTCTCTTCGCCGCCCTCATCAGCTTTCTTCGGTTGAGCATGCTCGAGCTCCTTTGCAAATAGCTCATCGATTTCTGAAGGAGCCTCGTCATCACTATCCAACAGAGCATCATCATCATCCGAGAAAATACCACCTGATCCCTCTGACAAAGAACCTGCATCGAAGTCATCGTTATCTTCTTCCTGGTCATCATCGACGTCCGCTGCTATAACCTCTTTGTCGGATTCAGCATCAGAATCTTCCAGATCCATCATTTCCAGATCAGAATCATCATCATCACTTGGGCCTTCGACCTCAGGTCTAGAGTCTACAAGAGCCTGCCAGATCTCATCCTCATCCTCGTCCTCCCCAACATCCGAATCATCAGCAGATCTGGAAGCAGTCGTCTTCTTGGGACCGGCCTGCTTGGTTTTACCGATTTGATTGAAATATCTGTGGAAGAACACCTCATCCACAGCAACATCTTCAGCCTTCTTGCGCCAAAATGATTCCGAGTTGACAGGTTGTTGCCCAGCGCGCGCTGCCTTGTTAGACAAGAGGATTCCTTTACTGTCGCCACCAGCCAGAGGTTGCATAATTGAGCCTCCCTTCGTTGTGCCAGCTGCGGCCTTAGCATTACGATAAACAAACCTGTCCAAGAAGTGGATGAGTGTATGCGACGCAAGGTCCGGCTTTGGTGGCATCTTCTCGTCCTTTACTAGACGTTCAGCAAACATCGAGACAGATGGGTGGTAATGGGCTAGGAACGGTATCTGATTTCTTGTCAGTTCTCTGAATTTGATAGTCTCTCAATATACTCACAATTTCCCACAAGCAACTCTTATCTGCGTTGCTGTGTTCTGGATCTCTCTTGCGGCCATCATACACGTGCCCGCGACGCTTTGATATCTCGGCCCTGTCTGGATGCATAATTTCATTATGTTGTACTTCATCATCGTCAATAACATCTCGGTAGATCTCCTCCTCAATTTCATCCGACTCTTCGGGGTCATTAAGGAGCATCTTGAGTCCTGGAAATGTTCCTTCGAGTTCCTTCAGGAGATACATCACGCCGCATACAAATGAGGGCTGGTGTAATGTGATAGTCTGCACGAGTCGCTTTGCAAACGCTTTTACCCGTTTCACATTCAGATCAGATCTTAGGGCTCTAAAAAGAAGGTTGAGGTATAGCGCGTGCTTAGAAGAGTTGACAAGTCGTGGATCCAACAGTGACTCGTACAATGTGCGATAGAATCGGTCAACCGCTATGTTTTTGGACGTCGCCAGTTGTTCGATCAGCATCAGTGCCTGTATGCTGGTGTTGAAATTTGAGGAATGTGTGATTCTAAATAACGTGTCCATGTGCTTCTCAAGGCTGGATGGTATTAGCAAATGCCACTAGACAAACAAGTATAACTCACGTAACATCATCTGCTTTGGAAAAGGGGAATGCGCGGTTGACACCACTGAGAACAGCGGAAATCATTTTTTCAGTGGCCTCCTCACTGGCCTGTTTGGCTTCCTCTTCCTTCGTGGCCTTGGCTTTGGCCTTCTTACCCATAGGAGCTCCGCCACCTTGTAGCTGCCCCTTGCGGTTGACAACGGGTGCATTAACCGGTTTTTGTTCGTTCGGTTTCTTCAGAAGAGTCACAAATAACTCGAAATATATGCTGAGCAGTTTTTGCGCTACAGCCTCTTCTTTGCCACTAAGAATCGTCTGGTTCAGTGTGTTAATAGCATAATATTTGGCATGTTGGCTTTGACCAGGTCGAAGGAGCAATTCGCTCTCTATCGAGCGGATGATGATTGGCTTCATAAGTGGGTGTGACGTCTGAAGCTGGAGAAGTAGGTAAGAGGTCCGAGAGGCAATTTTCTTCTCCGGATCTCCCAGTTTATTCACAAGTAGCCTGAGTAAGTTTGATTCTTGTTCGGGCTTCTCCTTCAGCAGCTCGTAAACGTACGTTACTGCCCTCGATCGAGCATATTCGACTTCGTCGTTACACCATCCCTCGAGTACCTTCAACATATCGAAGTAAGATTCTTTGAGCCAGTCTTCGAATGCCCAAGATATGAGATGTGCTTTCGTGATATTTCCTGGCAACCTCTGGCCCGAGTTCCAGCTAGACAAGGGGTACTTTTCCAAAGTCCCTAAAAGACCAGGCTGCATCGCAAATGTCCTGAGACGTCTGTCTGCAGGCAGCACGACCCCAACTCCCAATAAATCTTTCAGAGCACCCAAAGCGGTAACAGCTTGACCTCTGCTTCTCTTTTTTGCCAGAGTAAGCAGACTTTCGAAAGATTTTGTGGTGTGAACAGGCGACTCTTGAACTACCAGTGTCAAAGCCGAAACCTTATCCGAGAGCGTTCCGGAGGACATGATCGTCGACAAGAATCGATGAGAGGAAGACGCCGAGAGGTGTTTCGAGGCATATAAGTTAGCATCGGCTTCAAGGAGGCTGATAGCATAATCCTTTATCTGTGCAACAATCTCACGGGGTGGAGTAGAGTCATCTACAGGAGCTGGGAGACTTGGGAGCGCAGCAGCATGCCAGTCAGCACGCGCTTCAAATATCTAAGATATGTAGTTAGTCGGATGAAACATGGTACTTAAGAGGTAAGAAACTGACAAGTCGATTCGGGTCCTTGGACGACGTTGCAGAGGAGCGGATGGGCTCCCTAGGTGTAGTAACTTGAGCAGCCGGTTCATCCTCACCCTCATCCTCACTAATGGGTTCTGAACCTTCGGGGTGTTCTTCTCCCATATCCGATTCTCCAGCTGAAGCATCTTCCCAGGTCTCTTCGGCTTGATTCTCTGGTTCGTCAGCATCCAGAGCGAGATTGCTCTCAATGCCCAGGCCTGCAACAAACTTTGCAAGGTCATTGCGAAAAGACTGGTCTGGGGTTTTAGCATGCTTTTCATTCTCGGTCAAGCCTTCGTCGTTGGAGTCTGCATCTGCAACAAGATCCAAATCTTCCTCGGTGCCTCCCAACGCTAAGATCTCTTGGAGCAAAACCTCTCGATCACTACCCGCCCTGCCATTTATCTTCGTGCTCTTAGAGGCCCCGAAGGAATTGCCTCGACCGCTATCCTTTGCATTCCCTTGTGAATCTCTTTTCGTGCCTCTTCCTGTCTCAGACTTGTCCCGCGCAGTCGAAGAGCCGTTCTTCAGGGCCTTTGCGGCATCTGCTTGTTCATATTTGCTCTTGGGAGTGGTCTTCTTAAATTTATGCTCGATCTTCTCAGTCAATTCGGAAAGAGCTCTGGCGTCAAAAGATGGAAGGCCATCACCAGTGGCCTTTTTCGACTTCTTCGAGGCCGTCGCGTTGCTATCACCTTTAGGCATGGTGGTTAACGGAGCCGTAGAGGCCTGCGCAAGGCAAAGTGGAGTTTAATGGGCTATCACACTACTTCAGTGCTCAATTGGGAGGGTAAAACGACGTTTGAGGAGAAAGGAGTAAGAATGTGTGCAGTGTTAAAGGAGAGTTGATCTGAGTGCAGCAGATCAAAGAATTCTTGAAGATTGCCGTTGCAATTTTCACGATAAGATAAGGCAATTGCAAGAAGGTACCATTAGCTCCTCGCTTAGGACGTATGGACCCTGGCCTGGCGTGACTGCAAGCTTCACTTCAAGCCCCCCGTTCATCCTCATGAATCTGCCTCAGCCTTTCTGTTTGTACATTATCCCTTCTTCTTCTTCGCAACGAATACTGGCGAGCAATTGGATCTGGTACTCCATATTTCACAACACGGATTTACCACCGTCGATTTCACTTTGGGTTATACCTGCTTTATGGTCTGCTCATAACATGCTGTTTGGTTACCCTTGGCCCCTGAAGTCCCTCTGCACTTCAACCAGCTGCAATAATGTTCTCGAGGCCGGTCAAGATGGCATCTGGCTGTCTCTTGCATCCATCACGGTTGATTCCGAGGGCCCTACATGCCAAGAACGCACTTAAATGTCTGTCACAACCGTTGACTTTCTCCACGCCAACGCTTTCTCCGGCCCTCATGAATCGCTGCGCGTCATCATTAGCAGAGCAAATTCCCCGAGTACGTTCTCGCAATGCGTGCATGTACATAATTCTTGCGAAGGCTCCTCTCGACTAAGTTCGGTGTAGCATGACTGTAGAGCTCGTCTTTCTCAGCTGTGGGCCCCTTCTGGGGGTATCATGCCTGCTACAAACGAGGGTGAGCTCCTGAAAATCATAACCCCTCTTCATATTGTGGTTGTGCTAGTTTCTAATTACAAGCAGATTCACATTCAAAACTTGTCCGAGCAGGGTTTCTGCGTCAGGTCAGTGACTATCGGATCTGGTTTTAGTTGACACATACTTTATCTAACACCTCTTTTCAAGGCCCATTCTGGGATTTTCCATATGCTACCTTTGGGACAGAGGGTACAGTCTAAGTTAGAACTATTGATTGACAAACATATGGCCAAGCTGAGTAAGGATACCTAGGCTCCAGTCTGACCGCTGTCCAATACTGACGTTCTACAGATGCTTCTAAGCTTTCCCTCTCTTCAATATCCTCAGAGGAATTATGGCGAAAGAGTGGGCGCTTGAATAGTTCAGCATCCGAGGTGCGAGGCTTCTCAGGCTAGAGAATTTTGAGCTGTACTTATTTTTATCATAGCTTTTCCACTTGCATGACAGAAAGGAGGTTGCATATCTTCTTTCTCCAACCCACGAGGAGGAGATAACATCCCTGGTTGCAAGCACGGTCAAATCTTATAAGGAGCTCCCCATACGGCTCTACCAAATATGTGAGTACAAAGTGATGCACGTTGGAATAAGCTCTGATCTCTTCCAAAGCCAGGAAATATCGGGACGAACTAAGACCCAGACATGGTGTCTTGCGGTCGCGCGAGTTCCTGATGAAAGATCTATATACCTTTGATTATAATGAAGAGCAGGCGTTAGCCACTTATCATGAGGTGCGCCAAGTGTATGCTCAATTGTTTGATGAGCTCAAGATTCCCTACCTTATTGCTGAAGCAGATTCGGGAGATATGGGGGGTAATCTTAGCCACGAATTTCACTTTCCGACATCGGTGGGCGAGGACCACATCATTAGCTGTATGTCTTGTAACTACGTCGCCAATGAGGAAATGGCGGAGAGCCTTGGGTATAAAGACATGCTTCCCACAGACTCTGATCCCGGACATGGCCAGGTCAAGGTCTGGCGTGGGATTTCTCGGGACAGAAATACGTTGATCAATGCCTGGTACCCTTCAACCACTATGGAGGACAAAACGTTCAGCTCGGAACCCGAGATTAATATACACGCTATCAAGACTCTGGTCCCAGACCTTGATACCACGCTCGACGATCCGGTCTCGCTTTGGGCGGGAGCAGCAGCACAACGGTCTAAAGGTACAAAATTGATCAATTTAGTAGACAGTAGACTGCCCAAGTCTTTCGCCAGGCTGCTCATAGCCCATGACACTGTCCTCCCAGTCTGGCCCGCCGCTGTAACTGCCCTCGATCAAGATCACTCGGTTTCTGTACTCTCCGTTGATTCGACGAACCAGTCTTTGAACCTACTACGTATCAGGGATGGAGACTCTTGTTCTCATTGTGTCGATGGTCGCCTAAAGGTTCAACGAGCAATCGAGCTCGGGCATACCTTCCATCTTGGTACGAGATACAGTACACCATTAGAAGCAGTTGTCTCTGTTCCAACTACGCACCTCCAGCATAATCGCGCGCTTGGCACTGAAAAACTAAGAATTCCGGAAAGCACCCACAGTTGTACTGTCCCTATGCAAATGGGCTGTCACGGCATCGGAGTTTCTCGTATGATTGGCGCTGTTGCTGATACCTTGGCTGACGAGAAAGGTCTTAACTGGCCTCGTGTTATGGCTCCGTACGAAGTAGTGATCGTTCCTGGCCGTGGCCTGGATGCTGAATCCTTGGAGGTGTACGATACACTTGCCGATAGATCACTGTTGTTGAATGTCGCAGGAAGTCCGAAAATTGACGTCGTCTTGGATGACCGAGCTTCAAGTTTCGTGTGGAAATTGCAGGATTCAGACCTGGTCGGGTATCCGGTTATCGTTATTGTGGGCAAGAGCTGGAAAGCGGCCCGAATGTGTGAGGTACAATGTCGACGCTTGAACATTCGCGTGGATGTGCCTCTAAATGAGGTTCTTGAATTCGTACGATCTCTCCTGGTACAATTATGATTATTATAGTTTGTATGACTAAACTACGCTGCACTATATCAGTCGTCAATCTCCCTTGCACTCGGATGATTTCTTTCCGAGCCTGTGTAGCTACCATCTATTGATCAGAACCACAACATGATTGATGCAGATGTGAAATCACCTCAGTCAAGAGGGTAATATCTCGGCCTGTTTCTGTCTCGAGTAGCCATCCAAAGGCTCCCAATTCTGCCACAATTTTCACTCGATTTTGTCAAAATTCATCCATAGTAGCCTATGTCTAATGTGCTGTACCAATTGTTGAAGCGCGCTTTTCTTTCAGGAAACTAGGCTCGGCTGCATCTCCCATGGCCTGTTGTTTGTGTCTGGTGTCAGCTGCTACGATTGGTAGTAATAACGCTTGCACAGGGTAGTCGATATCGAACCCCAGGGGTATAGATTCAGTAGTGGAAGCTCGTACTTCCTTTGAGAGTCTAGGTGGCATTGAAGATTGGCGAGCCAAGACGAACCCAGTGCCCTTGGATGACTTATCTTCCGTGCGTTCGAATGTCGGAGAGTCCATGTCAAGCTTGAAGTCGAGCGTAGCTCCACTGTCACGAGACAGCCCCAAAGGCTGACTCCTCCGGCGTGATACCATCCAGAATACCAGTATAGACAGTACCGACGAAGCGACTGAGGCTCCAACAATGCCTATTGCAGCCTGTGTAATAGAGACCGTCGATGATTTACTCACCACCGTTATCGGGCTGGAGTCTGTCACCTCGGGTGATGCCTACTGGTGGTCAATAATGAATGTGCCTAGACAAAAAAAAGAAGACCAACACTAACAGTATTCGCAGGGCTTTGAGCAGAAGCACTCGCCTGACTCCTCAAAAGCGAGCTGCTGGCTGAATTGATAGCGCCTGGGGTTGATTAGCTTGGTCATAACATCTATACCGAGACCAGGACGTGGCGCACCTGTAGCGGATGCCACCGCCAAGCTGGCACGTTGCTCGGCACTTAGTTCAGCGCTCGAGGCCGACGAGACTGCGTCGGAAGCAGATGACTACCATTACCATCAGTCAAAGATGCCCGTTGCTTAGTGGCAGATCGCTTTTGTGATATAAGTGGCTTACCGCGACATTTGCTGCTGACATTGACGCCGCAGCAATTTCTAGCTGTGCTGATGATCGTACGGCCGCAACCGCTTGGGAAATGGACACATTTGACAGGCTAATCGCGCTTGCCAGGACACTTTGAGAAACTGATATTGATACAGAGGAGGCAATACCACTGCATTCTGGTAGGGGAATCTGAAGCTGGGGTAACGGTGCAGGCTCTGGGGCTGCCTCGCGAGCCTTCAATTCGGGGAGTGCGTTTGGAATGGCAAGGCCGGTCTCCTGCGGCATTTTCGTGATTTGTAACAATATCATTGAAGACGCTTCGGAATTATCCTGGGCCAAGGCTGAAAGGGCCTTGCTCAGGATAATCAACAGGTGCCATCGAAGTAACATACTGGCGTTATATGCTACACATGTGATTAGCATGTCGATGATGTGACACCTTCGAATACCACACCTTATCAATCTTCGTCGCTTGGGACACTGCGCATGCAACACTATCTCATGCTCTTTCAAAGACAAAGTCGGTGGGAACTACAATCCGTCCTGCGGGATATAGTGAATGAGGGAAAAGCAACTTAGTCCAAAGCTACGTCCAGCAGTGCATATCTATAAGTCATGGCGGAATCTTGGTTTGAACCAACAAGAACGAGTGAGAAGTTCCAAGACGATTGCTTGGCTTTGAATATTACTCTGTTTCAACCTCTGTTTCCACCAGTTCTCGCATCGCCAGCCGATTTCTGTTCATCTCTACTTCTGAAACTTACTGATGCCATCACAAACCTTTCCTTCGAATGAGCTCCTGCATTATAATACTAGCGTCCTGTCGGGACCTTTTGACGGCTAGCATAGCTCATGCAAGCACCCCAGTCTTTTGATGCAGTCTTACGAACGACTGCACTCAGATACTGTTTCAGGCACACAGGTCTGGAAGTCAGTGCTCTTTCTTTTGGCCACTCGCGATCTGAGCGCCCAGGCTCAAGGAGTTCACGTGGTATACCATTCGCACCTCTATTGTACTCCAGCGTGCCCAAGCACGGATTACATCTTTTCTAATAGATCACTGTAGATCACCTAAGTGAGCATGGTGTATGAGTTTAGCGAAGGTCGCTTAGAGACTGACTACCTACTGTAGACGGTGCCACACGCTCCGGTCACCCTTTCAATGAAGGTAATCCAAGTGTATTGTGGCTAGGTGTCTAAGTTGTAGTTAATGGTTCATGCCCTCTAAAGGAGGGCATTTTCTGCTAGTTAAATACACCTCATTTTCCCCCCTCTTATCCCTTGCGTCAGGATAAGGCATATCCGCACGGACATGTCATTATGACATGCCTAGGGGTTCTTCAGGCCCTTGCATGGGCCGAGACATCATTGGTTTAGCAGGCTTCGGACCAGGCGAGCCGACTGACATCGTCAGGAGCATATCAGCAATGCTCAATCCCTTCATGATAATGCCCTCGTCCCAACAACGTTAATATCAAGTGTTAATCCTAGGTTAACTTTAAGTTAACTCTAGGCTAACTCTAACTAAGTGTTAAGTATAATAGATAATAAAAATTTAAAATATTTCAATAAGTATTTAAAGTAATAACTATATTAATATCACGCGATTACTATAGTTATATGACTAATATAAGTATCTCGCTTACTTATATGCCCTACTATAAAGGCTTAAGTCTAGCTTGAGTCTAGCTTGAACTTGACCTAAGCTAGAAAGCTAGTTTAAGCTAAGCTTGAATAAGACTTAAGCTAGATTTAAAGCTAGCTTAGATTTATAACTTAGACTTCTAGCTTAGATTTAGAACTAGGCTTAGACTTAAGAGCAAATCAAGCTTAGCTCAAGCTTGATTTAAGCTTATATAGCCTTAAGAAGGCTAAAATTCTACTTATAAAATTTCAAAAATTCGAACTTTTTCGAGGAAAACTAGTCATGATTATGTGATATGTCACGTGATAAGACTCGCTGAACGTCTTATAGCTTTAGAATCAATGCTATTAACTAAATAACCTTAGAAAATAGTCTTTAACTGAAATTTACACCTAGGGGAACTACTGCAGATGTCTGATATAAGGTACTATATAGTCTGAATGGCCTGGGTAGAATATATGATTATGTGACTAGTCATGTGATATACTGCATCAGACTCAGGTCAGGACCTAAGCTATGCTCAAACTAGTTTTAAGCTGGAATTATGCTCAGAGTGGCCTCTAACTCTAAGGCGTTTACCTGCCCTTGTGACTATTTGGCTGAATCAAAACCGACTTAGGCTTGGCCTTGTCCTCGAGCTTGAGATAGTCTTGAAGCTAGCTGAAGCTTAGCTTAGGTCAGGCTATAGCTCGACCTAACTCCTTGCTATAGTGGTAGTAAGGTAATCTTCCTAAGTCTCGCTAAGTCTACCTAGCTCTTCAGAGACGAAAAAACTAGGTGAATTTATCATAGGCCATCTCCTACTAAAACACTGTGCAAAATTACTTATATAGTATTTAATATTATATCATCTGTCTTTTAGCCTTCTATAGTTAATAGCCTTTTAGTATAGCTATTATATATAGATAGTAGTAGTAGTAGGGGTAGGTGTTTTAGTAGCTCATACTAAATTTAGCTTGTTTTTTCGTCCCTGAAGAGCCTAGGTCTTAATATCAACGTTATTATAAAAATACCTTAATGATAGTTCCTTTACGTAAATTTCACCTCTAGAGGAACTACTTAATATTAAATGACTATGAAGTGACTTAGAGCAAATTGATATTCTTATTGTATCGTATGACTAAGTAACCTAAGTCAACCTGAGTCTAACACTGAGTTAACCTAGGTCTAATACTAAGTTAACCTCTAACCCTAATATAATATAGACTTGGTTCCTTCATCTCGCAAATAGCTCAAAGCTAATATTATATTAATACTAAATCAATACTAATTTAATATTAGGTTATTGTGATATTAAGCTAGTATAGATATAGTATATAGTATATATAGAGTTGACTAACCTATAGTAAAGCACTACTAATGTAATCATAATCTAAGATATAGTATATAAAATCTACCTTCTAGGAGTAGGTATTATTATAAAAGTATCTTATACTTAGAGGTTGTTTATCTTTATCTTTTATATTATCATATATTAAGGCTTTGCTATAAGTTATTCAACTCTACATAAATACTATATCTATACTAGCTTGATACTATATTGACCTAATATTAGCTTCGTGTTGAGTTAGTGTTGACTTAGTGTTAGCTTAGTGTTGACTTAGTGTTGACTCAGTGTTAGCTTAGTATCATTTGCGAGACGAAGGAATTAAGTTAACACTGTGTTAGGGTTAGAGGTTAACTTAGTGTTAGACTTACGTTGACCTAGGTTGAGTTCGTGTTAGGCTTAGGCTGACTTAGGTTGACTTCGTATCAGCCTTAGGCTATTAAGTCACGTGATATAAAGAAATAACAATAATTTTCCCTAAGTCCCTCTAGTAAGATATTTAGACTTCCCCTGGGGGTGGATTTCAGTTAAAAGAACTATTATCAAGTCGTTTTTATAAGAACATTGATATCAAGGCCTAGGGAGACTTAGCGAGATTAAGCGAATATATGATATGACAAGTCATATGACCTCGCCTAATTTTTCTTTTCAAATTTTTATTCTTTTTATCTATTATACTTAATATATAACACTAGATCCTAACACCTACTAGGTAACACTTGATCCTAACACTTAACACTAGATCTTAACACCTAAACCTAATACAGAGTTAAGTCAGAGTTGATACAGAGTTAACTTTAGGTTAACTCTGTAAGTTTCAAAGTTAATACTAGTTTAGCCCTAGGTTAACTCAGAGTTAACCTTCTATAGAAAGGCCTATAAGTATCATCTAAGTCTAAACTCAGTAGACTTACATGATGAGTCTATGAAGTACTGATACTTTACAGTTAATATTTAATACTAGGTAGACCTTAACACTCAAATCTAATATAGAGTTAATACTCATAGACTTGACTTAGATTTAACGTAGACTTAACCTAGACTAAACTTCTTAGAGGCCTTCTATACAAGTTTAAAGTAAATTTAGTATAATAGATAAGGTAGAAAGGAAAATAAAAAAACACAAAAAATAAAACTAGTACTATGTACATAGACTAGAATTATATGACTTATCATATGATAACTTCGCTTGATTTCGCTTAGTCTCTCTAGACAATAATATTAATGTTTATATAAAAATAACCTCATAATACTTTATAAAACTAAACTTTACCCTATTGCAAATTACCTCATTAAGTATATGTTGGGACGAGGGCATTGTCATGAGGGGATTGAGTATTGCTGACATGCTCCTGACGATGTCAGTCAGCTCGTCTAGTACGAAGCCTGCTAGACTAATGATGTCTCAGCTCATGCAAGGGACTAAAGAACCCCTAGACATATCATCATGACATGTCCGTACGGATATGGCCTATCCCGATGCAAGGGATAAGAGGGGGTAAATCAGGTGTATTTAACTAGTAGAGAATGCCTTCCTTTAGAGAGCATGAACTATTAACTACAACTAAGACACCTAGCTATAATATACTTGGATTACCTTCATTGAAAGGGTGACCAGAGCATATAGCACTGTCTACCGTAGTACCAACTTCATCCGTGGGACATTACGAACCACGTATCTTTCTTTGACTCAGTCAAGCTCGAACTGAGTAGTGACGGATAAACATAGTTCAAGCTTGAATCCTTGTTTATCCCACCCCGGGGGGATAAACCAACAGTATATAATAGTAGGACTTAAAGAAAACCCATTATTGTTTCATAGTCACATGACTATAACACCTAAGTCTGACCCTGAGTCAACCTAAGTCTAACACTGAGCTAACCCTAAGCTGATATTATGTTCTTATAGTATTAAACTAGTATAGATATAAGGTAGTTTCTATATGAAGTTGACTACTACAACTTATAATAAGGCTCTAATATAGCTACTAGTATTATATAAATCTAGTACCTAGTATGTATCTATATAATTAGGGTTTAATTCCTTAGGAAAGAAGGCAAGCAAATAATGATCACCTAGTTCTTCTTTTAACCTATATCATTTCACATTTAGGTATCATTTCGAAAATTATCGAGCATAGTAATATAACTATATACTATAGTAGGTATAGTATAGTACTAGTCACGTAACCTCAACGAGTATTCCTGTCAAATATTATATACGTGCCGCTCTCTAATTTTCTAACTTTTATTTCAATTTGAACAGAGGTATATAGAATATAAATTAAGCCTATATAAGTCACCTAGGGTCTATAAATAAGGTATCCTATAATATATATTTAAGCCTTAACCCAAGTTAATAGCTTTAATATAACCTCAAATCAGAACTGAACCAGCGGAGCTTAGATCTACTAGTAGCTATGCCCCTACTTACACCATGCATCAACGAATACGCAAAGGACTTGTACTACGGAATTGGGCATCTCTCATTTTCATGCACGCTTATATCCATGAGTTTGTAGACCGGCAGTACTGACATCTTGGTTAGTTATTCTGATCCATACCTCCAAATTCATTTTGAATTATAATGTACAATCAATCATCATCAGAATCTGATCCATATTCCACCAAACCAAGGCTCACTTTAGCAGGTGGCGATGGCTTCCTGATGGCGGGTGGTATGCCCACTGATGTAGTCTCTGGGTGATGCATCAAAGCGGGCACTGTTCTCGTTGATGGAGATAAACTATTTGGAACCGCTGCGCTTTCACTGCCTTCGGAGTCCACTGTCCCACTTGCCGGGCTCTTGCTAAATGTCGTTGCAGGCAATGGCTTAGCAATCTGCTGATGTGAAGGTTCATTTACCGTTGATCCCCTTCGAATCTTTACACCCTTGAAGCTCTCCTTATCCTTCACCCTTTTCCTTTTCCTGCCACTTCCGGTCCATAACTCATCCTCTCTCGCCGGAAAGATTTCTGCGTCTTGTGAGACTTCATGACCAGCGCGGGCTTTCTTGTCCACTTCGTCCTGCTGTCTCCTGAACAATGCAAGCCCCTCGGCGGTCTCTTTCCTGACGCGCTCCTCCTCTGCACGAGTACTCTCTAGTACAGAGTCCAAGAACTCCACCTCATCCTCATCAAGAGCCCGAAACTGGTTCTTCAGTCGATTTGCTTCTTCAAATGCTTCCTGTTTGGCAGCTGATTAAATCAAGGCACTCCTACGTGATCAGTCAAGTTCACTTTAGCCAAAGGGTTGGGGGTTTATGGTCCAAAATACCTTTGTTTGCTTCCAGTGTCTCAAACAAGCTCCGGCCATCAGATTGGCGCGCTTCTATGGCCTTACGAGCAATATTGGCTTCAATCTCCTGCCGGGCTGCTAGCCACTCATCACTGCGCTCAACTGGAGCATCGGCTGTGCCCCCAGAAACGAAGCCGGAAGACATTGTTCCTGAATTGTGGGGAAGAGTTTGAATCGGTGTCAATTTTGAGGCACAAGTGTAAATCCAAAGTCAATGGCGATAAATGTTACTGGGAGTAGCAGGAACCGGCATAAAGTTTATCCTAGCGCAGACCTGCAAACACATATAAGACTTCGACCAATCCCAATGATTCCCAGTATTTCAGATCGATCTGTACATCGAGGCGCATAGGCAGACATTGTCGCGGGCCGGAGGCTGCAGAAAGCCGCAGATTCCCGGCTACCATGTTCGCTATGTACCGTACTCGTTCTTTTCGTATTTACAGAATCGAGGGCATTGCAATTGGGTTTCAACCCTGAGAAAGCAGCACTGGAAGGTGATTGGAGCGCGTATACTTATGCCCAATTCAGGCTAAATGCAACGCTGTCTTGGGGTCCACAATCCGCGGCACCCCACCATGCGCCGACAGATGCCCCTCAGTACACGGGAAGGAAGCGTCTTCGGCCAGCAAAGGTGGAAGTTGGAATCTACATCATTGCTCAATCGGGCATAAGTCGCCCACTGTCTCCTATGCATTGTGCTGCCTGGCGTCATTCAGATTCGGTGGTTCAAGCCCACTCAATCAGATCCTATAAGTAGGCTGGCCCCTCGTGCCCCTCGTTTTCTTCCTTCCCCAAACCAACCTACATCTCTCTCTCGTCCGTCTTATACATAGGTTACAACTCGCAGCAATGGCTTCCGCAAAGGCTACCGCGTAAGTTCTACTCCAGATGGTTCCGGAGCTCAATTCACGTCGAAGGCAGAAGTCTGCAAAGACTGAACAGCTTATCTTCCAAGCTCATGCCCACGAAAGCCTACAGCTCACAGTTTTCCAGAAAGACATATACCCTCAACACTGGCGACAAGATCCCAGCCATCGGACTCGGTACCTGGCAATCTGGACCCAATGAGGTTGAGAAGGCTGTTGAGTTTGCCTTGAACAAGGGATACCGGTATGTTCGTAATAAAGGATTGTGAGGTCTGACACTGACACTGCCAGCCACATTGACACCGCTCTTGCATATGGCAACGAGGCCGAAGTTGGTCGTGGAATCAAGAACTCTGGAGTGCCGCGTGAGGAGATTTGGTTGACTACTAAGCTCGACAACCCATGGCACAAGCGAGTCCAAGAGGGAATTGATTCCTCCTTGAAGTCCTTACAAACCGACTATGTTGATCTATATCTGATGCACTGGCCATCATCCACCGACCCCGATGACTTGAAAAAGCACTATCCAGACTGGGACTTTGTCAAGACATGGGCAGAGATGCAGAAGTTGGTTGGAACCGGCAAGGTCAAGAACATTGGAGTTTCCAACTTTGGTATCAAGAATCTCGAGATCCTCCTAAACGACCCTTCCTGCAAGATTGTTCCAGCAGTAAACCAAATTGAGCTCCACCCAAACAACCCATCTCCAAAGCTCGTCGCCTATAATACATCAAAGGGCATTCATAGCACCGGGTATTCGTGCCTGGGTAGCACCAACTCGCCTCTTTATAAGGACGAGACACTCCTCAGTATGGCAGAGGCCAAGGGCAAGACACCTCAGCAAGTCCTCCTCGCGTGGGGTATCCAGAAGGGTTGGTCCGTGATCCCCAAGTCTGTTTCTAAGGGACGTATTGATGCCAACTATGAGATCGACGGTTGGGAGTTAACGGATGAAGAAATCAAAAAGCTTGATGCCTTGCCGGACAGGTTCAAGGTCTGTGGCGATGCCTGGCTTCCAGTGAAGGTTTTCTTTGGTGACGACGAGTAATTAGAATCTTTAGATGGAAATAAAGAAATATCTCAGTGTTTGGCCTTGATTATGATATGATATGATAATGATTAGGCCGGGGAAATGTACAGCTGTACTTGGTATGCACCACGATCTGCCAAAATATTTGAACACAGTGTTGAGTCGGTTGATGGCTTGCGACTTGCTACTCGGCGCTAGTCAATACCCCGGCCTCCAGATTTGAATTCCCGAAGAACTGCTTGGAATCTGGAAATCATCCGCCACAGGCAGCTTTTGTAAACAGTAACCTTCCTTCGACCAAACCAGTGGAGGCCGCGGAGGTATGTACACGGTGGTTTTCTTGGAGTACTGAGTAGATGGGATAAACTTGCCGTTCGTGCTAAGCCCCTTAAGACCCAGGAATAATTGTCATAGAGGTTCATTGCTAGTTTGCTTACTCAGATCTCAAAAAACAATGTTAAAAATCACCGGAGATAGTCCCAGCAAGAATTACTAGGATCCGACAACAGAATCACAGCTTCCATGTAGACTATAAAATATGAAATAGGAAAGTTCTGATATCACGTATAGTAAATGAGATAAAGCGAATGTAAGCTTGCCCCCCCCCCCAGTCCACACGCCAATGTCACGCCGTATGAAAATCCACTGACACCATCACGCTTCTACCCTCCTGAAGCCATCACACTGCTCAAGAAATCGATAGACCCCTTCAAGACCTTCAAAATCCGAGTTCTGATGCTCGCTAGGCTTCGCGAAGTACTCAGACTCGGTCTCGCTCAACTCTTCTAGGCTTTCATAGCCTTCAGGACTTGAAAGCCATGGATTTTCTTCACCTGCATCTACCTCAAAGTCATGCTCTTCAATAGACCTTAGTGAAACTCCCGGGGAAGAAAGGCCGTTTTCCGAAGTGGCAGCAAATGGAAACAAAAGCGCCATGTGACCACCGACGCTGACTTCAAAATCAACATCTTGATGAACGACACCTCGTTGTACCCCGACTTCGTCACAAAGACGCTCCACTGTGTCCTGATCACAACCTGGAAAGCGTACACGCAATGTCGAGTTGCCTTCCATGGTAATGGGTAAGTCGCCAAGTATGGAAAGCCTCTTGAGATCATTGAGAGTGATTGCAAGATCTGTCAAAGCCCGAGAGAAATCAGTGGAGAGGACATCAAGAAAGCCCTCAGTATTGAGGGTTGGCATGGACTGCTCAACGGCATTGCACGGGAATGCAGCACCGAGAGGGCCTAGCGCTGTAACGGTAGGATTGACTTGAAAGTCAATAAAAGAGCCGGGGGCAATCTTGGAAACAGATCGCATCTTTCGACCTGTTGACTCCTGCAAGCTGGAAACACACCGGAACCTCTTCTCACCCATAGAGGAGATGCCATCGAACTGTGCCTTTTGACCGGATAAGAAGAACGCTCTCATGGCCTGAGATACATTGTTGACAACCTGAGCCGGCGGAGCAGGAGTGTGGGAAAAGTGGCGTGCCCCGGCACGTCCTCCGCCCATGCCATATCCTCCCGCAGTTCGTGAAAGAGCTCCCCCAGTCAGATTTGGACGAAGAGTTGACGCAAATGGTGCATGAGTTGTAAGTCGACCAACAGCCCTTGCTGTAGCGGATGCTGGGAAAGAAGCACGATCGTATTTAGCGACTCGCGCAGTACCAGTACTCATAAACCGGCGAACCGCAGCATTGATGGTGCTGTGAGTAGTATACCATCTTCCTTGACTCTGTCGAATACGTGCAACGGGATGGATAGGTTTACGTGCTGTGACTCGCACGAGTACGGGTTGGACTTCTTTTTCGAGTGGGCGCGAGATATCAGCAATTCGAGCCTTGATAAGCTTTGAAGTTTTCTTGAAAGCGTGTTTAAATGCCCTCACAGCGATCGGGGCCCAGATTCCTCCAGACGTCGCCATGATTGTTGACAATGATGAAGGATTGAAGGGAAGCAGATGAAGAGGACCCATCGAGCTTATCAGGTATCTACAGTAATATCGCCACGCACTAGCCACCATCGCAGCCACCGATGAATAGCTCCGGCGCTCGGGGAATAGTATTACCTAGCTTGGAGCTAACGAACTAGCGCGGAGCGCGAAATTCTCGAGAGCTTCAAAGTTGAATTTCTTTTCAAACTCTTCCCTTCTACAACACATCACAACCATGATTACAACCCCGCTTTAGCAAGGCACTTACATCTGGTAAGATCTACTCTTTCTTTCCATGTCCCATCTCTCCTATGATGAGAGTATTGCAAACAATGAACAATCCAACTCTTACATCAAGCATGGGGATTTTGTATCTTTCTGAGATTACCACGTGGAGCTTCAGCATTGCTGTACACCATGCAATAATACTTGGGTGCTAACATTGGTCTAGTTGTCAATCCATCAGCGTGCTTTTGCTTTGTCTTGCATTTCATTACAAAAGGTTAGTGATGTGCTTTTTCTTACTTTTGAAATCTCTTCATTGGGGTGATGATCAATCGACAATATACAGGAATTCCTCATTCAGAAGATATACATGTAGAATCTGTCACAAAAAGTTTCAGCCTTGTCTGACCAATGTTTTCAATGATTTTATCTGTCGCCTTTTACACATTAACTTGTTGCTAACGATAATTGTCCAGGTACATGATATCCTGCATCACTCCTCCAATTCATGCTGCACTATATGACGAACTTTGAACGAACGGGCGGACAGACTGCGTACTCCCACCCCTCCTCTCATAAAAGCAAGGCGTACAAACCTTGTGAGGGAAGGCGGTTCAGGAAGTGCTTGTTGAGAACTCGTCAGCTGATCCATCGCACGGCATAAATACTTGGAAAATATGATCTGGTTTTGAGCCTCAACTAACTTGGAAAATTAGGTAAATCAAACTTTCTATGCTTTTGCAAGTATCATTACCATGGCATGATATGATGAATTGTTATTCACACAGTTTGACGCGGACTTGTCCGTGGATGAACACAATTACAAAAATCTGATTTAATGAGGTATGCCTTTTCTACCTGCACATATGTTTCTCTGCTAATCAGTTTACAGCCTGAAATATGCTTTTGGTTTCTTATACTGTTTGGAGATCGACATTTTGTTGATATGGAAAAGAACCCTGCTAACAGTTTTCTGGCGTTTAAGTAGGTAGTCCTGGATATTTCAAGACAATATTTATGTAAGTTTCTCCCTCACCTTTCTTTCCATTTCCTATCTATCAGCTTTGATGAATCCAAATATTCGCTGTGTTCTTTCTAAATACACAATGTCGAAAACTATATTTCACCTTGGAGAACTGAGATGAAATACATTTGTTCACATAGCGCCTTTATTTGTTGGAAGAGTCCAAACTAACGTTGAATCTATAGACGTTTCCCACACGTTCATGTCACGATTGGAGAATTATCTTCTACATTCCGGTCTCTTATTCCTTTTCATTTCATTCACTCGTCAAACACTCTGGTCCTTACCTCCCTTCCCTCGAGGATTGGTTCAATCTATGGTATCTTCCTATTTTTGGTACGAGAAGAACTGAAAGTCCAACTACTCAACACGCAGTCTGTATGTGTCTGTAGTGTTCCATTTACTTTGGTCGATATACCGCAATCATGCATACTAGGATGCTATAGAAGGTGGATAGAAGTTTGTGAATTTCAAAATAGCCTTAGCCAACACAAATGAAATAACTTTATATGAAATAATGACCACCATCGAACCTAGCAAGTACGCTTAACTTTGATGCAACAGGGAACAAAACCTGGCGACCCAATTAAGGCTCGCACATGTGTCCCTACGAACGCCAATCGGGGGTATCAAATTGCTAAAGTAATGAAAAACAAAGAACCGTTCGTTATTGCTGAGAGGCCACAAGTGACACTATCTCAATCGGTGCAAGGTTAAAAGACCATGGCATTAACAACATGGCCTTCTTGCCAGCCTTGACTAACCAGGGATTTGTTCTCGTTCAAGATTTTGCCCATATAAGCAATCCTGATTGTTCTCCCTGGTTGAAACTGCAACAAAAGTCCGATTAGCAAATGAATCCCATGTTGAAGCAAGGTCAAGGACGCAACTTACGAGACCATCCTCACATATCCTCCGTGTCAACAGACGTACGGAGTCTTCTTTGCCAATATTGACCACCAGATCCTGCCCACCACGATCACTGAGTCTTGCACGCACCTTGATAAGATCTTTGGGATTAACAACCGCTTTGCCTTTTTCTTCCCTCCGTCTCAGGATCTCTTCCTCATTCAGCTCATCGCTCCCACTCTTGTTGTCTTCATCCGATTTGCTTTCCGTGTCAGCCGACTCCATCATATTCTCTGGGTCTATCACAACATGCTCGGGCATCATGTAGAATTCCCCAAAAACATCATACACGCCTGACGCAAGATCCCCAGTCGGTACCGTGATCCCGGCTGCTTTAATCATCATCTCTGCCGTTGCTAACCCACCATCGATGTCGCCATCCTCACCACCCTTCCACAATACCTCCAGCGCCGCCTTCAGTGTTTGCCAGATCTCAGGCTTGCCCGTCACGCGCGTATCGAAGAATTCGAGGCGTTCTCGGTCCAGCTCTGCACGCGTCCATAATCGATTGCTGCTGGTCCAGGTGTGTAGCTTGAGTGGTTTTGTAGGATGGGTTGAAAGTGGTTGTGCCTGATCTTGCCGCGCAGGCCGTGCACTGTGGTTGGAGGCATGCGTAGAAGGTCGTGGCAATGCTGCCTGCGATTGCGATTGTGATTGCGCTGATGTTATGGCTCGTGATGAGGATGAAGGCTCGTTAGTGGGGTAGGGTGAGGAAGTTAAGGATATGCAGCAGCCCTGGATATTAAGTCAGTTATCGAAATACCTCATGTACCCACGAGCATGCATCTCGGCCTAGGTAGAGCGGTACATGCAAGTATGTGCTTTTCTTACCATGGCTGTTAACCATTTGCTGTCTGTCCAGCCTGTGCGCGCACACTTTGGATATGGCCTTTGTCTTCCTTGGGAGGAGGAACTGGTGGGGGGTTTCCCTCTCGCCTGTCCTTGTCACGATCGTACTGAGGTGAGTTTGCTCATACAGGCTGGGTTTGGTCGATAAGCCGTGGCAAAGAATGTGCGGGCGTCTTAGGTCCTTTGAATACGCTGCCTGGTGGAGCAGCTATATACAGCAGTGTAAAGCGAGCAGAAATAATTCAGCCCCCGTTGTTATGGCCAGGACTTCAAGGGCTCTCGTACGAGCAACAATGTGCAGATTGATGGAGACAAAAAGGGAGAGAGGGAGGGAGAAAGCCAGAGCTGCTATACGAGATACATACAGATTTATGTGGAGATGCAAGGCGCCCCGTTACAGGAGTATAGTGTGTAGCTTAGTACAGAATATTGTGCGCAAGCCCCGAGATGATCAAGGGCCACAGGGATCTAGTCCCCCTTGGAGAAGACCATTACTCGCTTGCCATTGTCAACCACGTCAGGTTAAACTCAATGCTGCTGTTCCTGCTTCCCTTGTTTGCTTCCATGCTGGTATAACAGCTGATAAGCCGAACAACTCCAGTTTGCTGAACATTGCTGCATGTGATGCTGCCGGGAGGCGACCCTATCGCCCTAGCTGAGTTCCAGAGCCAACTCTGCCACAGTTTGTCACATACTCCGGTATTACTGTTATGTAGTCTCCCCCCTTTTCTTTTCTGATTTTCTTCCTGCCTGGATACAAGGCTTAACGTCTAAAGGTTGGTGAACTAAGATGCTGTATGTTTTCGAGACCATTGCAAGGGTGACTCTACGTCCACTGCAACGGAAACGAGTGCTTTTCTCTTCCGCGAACAATGCAAGACAACCTTTCCCAACCATGGCCATGACCATGACTTAGCAATCGAGACTTCACAACCCACTCCTTTACCGCGTCATCTTGATAAAACACCTTGAACAGTACCTGGTATCGTCTGACGGCCTTCAAATGCAACCTCGCCAATACCGGAGTTATCTCCGCTCCCTTCTGCAAGCCATCTTTTTAATAAATCGTTGCTCTCCTTCGGTTTCACGTCTGGTCCTATGGTTCCTACGGTGATATGCGCAATCTCATTTACGCATTCCCAGTTCTCGTCAGTCAGTCTTGCTACTATAGCCATGATCCGATCATCCCATACAACCTAAATCAGACTTAGTCTTGGACAGATGACGAAATGAGGATCAGTTACCCTCTCAAGAACGACTGGACAGTCTCCAAGTTTGTTTTGAGCACCTCCAGCTGCGACATGAATAGCGCTATACTTCTCCCATAATTCTGGATGGGCTTTCGCCGAAGCTCGGTGTATCAATGTAACATGAAATTCGACTTGAATACGGCGTGTTTCCTGGAGATGCCTAAAGAAGCGAGCCTTATTGGATGAAATGGAACCAAATGCCATCTCTAGAGCCTCAAGAATATCCCTCGTTGGGAGCGTAACCGACATATACTCCAGAGGTTTCTTCTTGGGCAAAGTTATTGGCTGTTGCTTCTGCTGCTTGAGGCCGTCAGCAGATTAGTCCTCTATAATATTGAGCAGCTTACTTGGTGTGGCTTTTGATTCTTCGGCTTTGATCCTCCGTAAGATACGTCATGTCTAAGATCGGGTTTGTAATCGCTCAACGCAAATTTCATGGCTTCATCGAGATCATCGCTTGTTGGTAATTCCGAAATGAGTTTAGGATATGTGGAGCTCAATTGGGAAATTACAGTTTCTAAATTCTGGCGGGAATCTGCGGTTGGGTCAAGATCGATAACAGAGTCAAAGCCATCGTCAGGCTGTTGCTCAGGATTCAAGTTTTCGTATCTGTTGATGAATCCCTCCATTATGCCAAGAACCTTCTTCTTATCCGAAGCTGCTTGTATGGTTTGATGGTTGTCCCCACGGGCGAAAACACGATCTTGGGTAACGGCTCGAACACGATTCAAGGTCTCCCTACTATGAACGAAGTTGAGTGCAACAAGTCGAACTTGAGGATGAGATTTATGGACATCTTCGATAATCTGCTTCCGCTCATGTCGTTGAGCATTATTTCGGTCTGCGATGGCAACTGGCTTATCATCCAGCTGCTCCAGAAGTGCTGCAGTGAATCGAGGGGGTCTATTTTTCCCTGTGATATTGTCGTTTTGGATGTGACCCCAGCCAAATAGGTGAACAAGTGCAAGTGCTATAGTGGTCTTTCCACAACCAATAGTTGCAATCGGGACTAAGATGATATCCTTGGTTACATCCTCAGGGGCGCCTCCCATTGCTGCAAATTCTTGTCGAATGATGTCTGAGCCTTTCATATTGATTTCTTTAAGGAAGTCATCTCGGAGAGCTATGATGCCGTGGTTTTGGTTGTATTGTTTTGCAAGTTTGGTACTTTCTGCTAGTCGCCGGCGGGCGTAGAGTAGATAATCCTCCGTGATCTTGACATGCTTCTTGTACCGAGGCGGTCTCCCAGCAATCAAGGCTTTGGTGCACTCTCGCCATTGACGGTACATCAAGTAAGGTTCTTCAAACTTGTATTTAAAAAACCAATCGACAGCAGGGCCCTTTGTAAATCGAGCCTTGCATCGAATGACGAAGCCTTCAATATCTCGTCCATTGTATGAGCCGGTGTCAGCAACGCCTTCCAGAAATGATCTGGTCTCATGGATGTCTTGGATGACAAGAAAATCAGTCTTTTTGAATCCCCATTCTTCAGCAAAGGCCTGGACCTGATCGCCAGGATATGTCATGAACTCTGGCAGATTGAGGTTAATTCCATGGAGGTAGAGGCCCGCGTCCTCCTTTCCATAGGCTAGGATGTGCTCCTCAAAGTCATCGTCACAAAGCTCGGCCACGGCAGTAATATTTCGCTTTCGTAGCTCTTTGGCTAAATCCTCCCTTGTCCTTCCGAGTTTCTGGAGTTGACGATCCACCCACGCCTCCCCTGCCATGGCATGGCTCTGTTCTGCATCGTTTCTAGGACCAGTTGAGTGCTTGCTACAGACCAGGAGCGATCCATCGTGGAGACCGCTAATGAAAATGATACAGCCGTTCTCCTTCAAACTGAGTTCGTACGGTCCTTGTGTGTATGCCAGTATGTTCTCCCACTTTGTGGTGGGCACTTCATCGGTATTAAAGAACTTGTCATACCCTCTGATGGCGACTTCTGGTTGATTTTTCTCGTTCTTGGTGGTGAACAGGCCTCGCGCATAAGTCGGGAGATCATCACGTTTGTAATCCCAATCCTGAAAGCGCCAAGAATCCACTTTGATACCGGCTGGAGAACCATTAACTAGAAAGGTCTGATGTTTGCAGCTGAAGCCCTTCTTCTTGGCCTGGCTGTCCTTGAAATTTCCGCTCAGGCCCTGAAGTAGGGTTTGCACTTCCTGGACTGATTGCGAGACGTAGGGCACGTTTTCTGAGGTAGCCATGTTTGCGTGCCTGCTTGTGGAGTGTGTTTGGTGGGGTGTGGCAAGGGATCGGAGCGAGCACGAGGGGTTCTTGAAATGGCGCCTGCGACAGCTGGGATTGGAAAGCGATAGCAACGAGATGAATGCAAATTCCGTTCACTATATAAGCTGATAGAGGAGCGCTTTCCAAATTTGGGGTTTGGTGTGTACGAGCTGGTAGCGCAAGTACCGGATGTGTCACCGGGGCAGTGACGGACGATGACTGCACACCGACCCAGATCCAATCGAAATATAATGGGGAATTAGGTCAAGACCAAAAGAAGCCAGGGAAAATATCGAAATTGTAGGTGAAAATGAAAGTGGAAATGGGACTGCGCTGGAAAGCCGCCGACATGTACCTAAAGCCCAAACTGATCACACAGTAAAAGTTGTGCGGTTGTCAGCCCGCACAATTTTTCGCAGCCTTGCCGAGCAGCTTGCAGCCTTTTCCTCTCGGTCAGGATTCATTCCGCCGTGATTTGGGCCATCTATCTACCTGAACCTGTCCTATTTGCTGGGTCGATCCAGAGTCCACGATGTCAAGCAACCCATTCCTGCTCGCCGCAGACAACTCCCCGAACCTGCTGCCACTCCTGCGCGCGAATCCAGAATTGGCCTCTGCTCAAGACGAGCACGGCTACTCATTGATGCATGCAGCAGCTTCCTACAACCATTTAGACCTACTGAGAATATTGGCCACGGAATTCCACGTCAATGTCGACCTGAAGGACGAGGATGGCGAAACGGCTCTGTTTGTGGTAGAGACCCTCGATTGTGCGAAGATGCTAGTTGAGGAGCTGCACGCAGACATCGCCGTCCGAGGCGAGGAGGACAAGACGGCCGCGCAAAAGATCGCGGAAGAGGGTGACTTCACGGATGTGGCAGTCTTTCTACGAATGAAAGAATTAGAAGCAGGTATTGCGGGAGTCAACGGAACGAGCCCATCGGAAAGCACACAAGCAAATAGCGTACATGCACCACCACCTGTGCCCGAAGGACTTACAGTCGATCTTGGAACAATGAACCCAGACGAGGATGCAGGAGAGGTGGTGGATCCAACGCTTCGAAGACGTATCGAGGAGCTGGCATCAAGAGAAGACTTTCAAGGCGAAGCTGGGCAAGAGGAATTGAGACGTCTCGTAACAGAAGTGCTGCGGGGCGAAGTAGGGGACGAGAGAGAGGTTCGCCAACGGACTAGCTGATCAATAATTCTATTATCGAGATACTTCCCATAGGATGTATTCGTTAGCAGCATCGGGAACCTTTAAAATGGTACAGTTCTTGCTCTCCCCAGACCAGTCCTCGCCAAAGCTTGCAACGCTATACGCAAACCATCCATTCTTCGGCACGGTCAGCAATGCTTGTACAAATTTCCTATGAGCCCAGGATGGACTGATAAACCCTTTCCACACGATCTTAACCAAGTCCTTAGTTGTCGTTGGCTTTGGTGGGTTGTAGCGACAGAGATATGGATCAACGTTATCTGTGGGGTTAATTCTTTGACTGGCCAGAGCAGCTAAGGAAAGCCATTCATGAGTTTCCACAGCGAAATCCTCGAATTCTTCGCCATGATTAGTATGCATCTTGGCTGGCGGGGTCAATGGGGGCAAAGCCGCTGTAAATCGCAAGGCTTCAGAATCAGCTGTGATTCTCGTTGGAAAATGTGGTTGTAATGGATCTGGACTGGGACCTTTCAAATTGTTAGTCTTGAGTACTTTGAACATAGGATGAGACACTCACTGTCTTCTGCCAGATCACAAAATAACCATGTGACCGGCGTCGTCAGGACGTTCTTGAATGCATATACAATTCTATCAAACCCTTTCTTCCCATGTAGCATAGATGGCTGTCGTAAGTCAATCTCGACGACTGTGGATTCAGTTAACAACCATTCTTGTTTTGGAAGAGTGCAGACAATACCCCAACGAGGTCTTGTACCTCGCTTCCCCGTAACAACATCTGGCTTTCCCACAAGACCTGCTCTTTCATAGCTTTCCTTATCAAGATGCAACGTCAAAGCCCCTGCAAACGTAGATCAGAAATATGACTCTGCCTCCCAACGCGAGTACTGAAATACCTTCTCTCAGCGTGTAAACATTATCGACGCCAATTCTCCCCTCGGAAAGCATCAGAATATTTCCTGCCAATATTCAGTACGCTTCGATGATGGCAGTGGTCTAGTTGACGAGCATACCTCTCTTGATATATTCCGTGAAGAATTCGCCTTCTATGATTGCTGTCAAGGGCAATATGACTCTGCTGTACGTGGGACGCAAGTGCTCAGTAAGCAAACTGCCCTTGATTATTTCGTACAGTTCTTCCGGTAAAAGTATCTCCACCTCGAAGAGATTATTGTCAGCTTAACATGGTAGAACGATTTCAGACTTCGTGTACCTTTTGTACAAAGTCATGGTCAAGAATAGCCGCATATGGTTTTCTTTTCACCGGGGGCTGCTTCGGGTCAAGATGGCCCATTGTTCCCTGCGTGACATTGCATTTCGCCTCACTCTTTGAATCCGTAGGAAATTTCAGCATTTTGTTGCCCTAAAATATGTCCAAAGATCGTTCTGGTGTTGTTCGCTGAACGAGGCATGAGTATCATAGATTTTATATCGCTGATTTCCAGAAGGAGTTAGATCCCGTGGCCAGGGTCTAGCACGCTAGCACCCAGCCTTAGGAGGGTTTTTTTTGGGGGGGGGGGCAGTCATGGACTTCTTGCCTGGAGATGATTATAACTTCTCACTTGGTCACCAAATATTGAACTTGTCGGGCAGCCAATGAACGGTACATCACTCCAAGAGGTACAAGCAGCTCTTCCTGTCAAAAGCCCTGATAGCCGCAAGCCAAGATGGAGTATATGATTCGGTTTTCACAGTCGCACGAGACTTTTCGTTTGGCAGAGATTGAGGCCCTAGCAGTGCTTGAGGGCATCAGATTTCAAGTCACTTCATACAGCGCAAGTGTATGTCAAATCCAGTCCTTTTCTCGGACAGTCTCTCACTCACATTTTTTAAGTCGCCCTTTTGTTTTTTCAAAACAACCTCAGAAGATGCTGCCATCAGACTTGTCAAAAGAAGTATTCTCGCGAAATGTGTCTACGAGGTTTGGGGTACCGGTTTTGATTACGAGGCACTCCATGAAAACGTGGTAGCGACTTCTCAGGATGTCTGGGCACAGTACAAGACTCAAACCTTCAAGTTCTACATGGACACTTTCCAAGGTTCAAGATCCATTGCCGAGCAGAGGAAGCTGATTGAAGAATTTCGTTATCTTGGCTTCACGGGACCTGTCAGAATGAAAAAGCCAGAACAAGAGTTCTGTATCCTTGAACACTGGCCATTCGAGAACGTCAGTGGTGAATGCCCCAAACCGTCAGCTATTCATCTCGGCAGATACCTTGGTGGAAGCGAGCGGGATGCCATTCAAAAATATGATCTCAAGAAACGGAAATATATCAGCACCACTTCTATGGATTCTGAACTCGCTCTTGTCACTGCAAACATTACGTTAGCTTCTCCTGGCAAACTTTTCTATGATCCATTCGTTGGTACTGGTAGCTTTCCTATTGCCTGTGCTCATTTTGGTGCTACAGCCTGGGGTAGTGACATAGATGGTCGTAGCATTAGAGGCAAAGGGAAGACCAACCTATATGCGAACTTTGAACAATACGATCTCAAGAACGAGTTCGGAGACAGTTTCGTGGCAGATCTCACAAACACCCCACTAAGAGCCACGGCTTTGTTCGATGGCATTGTGTGTGACCCTCCCTATGGTGTTCGAGAGGGCCTGAAAGTTCTTGGAAGTAGAGATCCCACCAAGGGTAAGGAGATCGTGTATCAGGACGGCATTGCACACCATCTGTAAGTGCTACGAGAGGCTTGAGTAGCGAACTAGAGGCTGATGTTGTCATAGACAAGCAGGGTATATTCCACCAAAGCGACCTTACAGCTTCTTAGCAATGCTTGATGATATCCTTGACTTTGCAGCATTGTCGCTTGTTCCAAATGGTAGACTCTCCTTCTGGATGCCCACGTCAAACGACCAAGATGAAGAGATCCATGCACCAACACACCCATGTCTCGAGATGAAAAGCATTTGTACACAAAGTTTCAATAGATGTGAGGGCGAATTCTTTACTTGGAGAACGGGAGATTGCTGACACTTGACCAGGGTCGAGGCGACTTATAACATATAGACGAATCCCAGACTCGGAGGTTGTAGAAAGCATTGCCCGAAATAGAACACCGAAAGGCGATGGGGTGTCTGCTGATGACCTCAACCCTTTTCGAAAGAGGTATTTTGAAGGATTTAGGCCATCGTGATAGAACTCAGGGAGAGCGTGAGAAGCGGCAGAGAGATCAAAAGATCACTCTTTCAAATATTTACGACAATGCATAATTGTGGGACTGCTTTCATGGCAGCAGAAGGAACACACTCAGCCGAAGGTGGTAAACACCCTAGGGAAACTCTACTACTTTCTGAGGCCCTCAGCAGACTTAGCATCATAGAAATATGCCCCTCCCATGAATGGAGTTGGCGCAAGTTACCAGGAAAGCTGACTGCAGTACCTAGCACCGCACCTTAACTTGAAAAGAAGTAAGGATATTTACGGTATAGAGAACCAATTCAGGCACAAATAGGAACTTATGAATAAAATTTTTGAAAACAGTTTCGTGAAGTGCCATGGACGCCGTCATTTTCTCGCAAGGGAACCAGCCTGACTCCATCTGCCATGCCTTCGAAACTCCAAAGCAATGCTCATGCCAACATCCCGTATTTATCATCGATGCCAGAACCCGTAGATAATCAGCCGTGGCTTCTACTGACGCTCACGACTTCAGCAGAGGGTCGCCATATCTCGCTGTTAAGATGTCAGCATCGAAGTCATTCACGACCCTTTCCCCCAACAAGCTGCTTATAGACTCACTAGCATCCCAATCTCGATCAACCAAAGTGGCATCCGCCCGATGATAATCTTCCATGAACTTCTTATTGTTCCAAGTAGCGCCAGGCGCACCACTGGAGATCTTAGCCGCACTACCACCGCCGTTGACCTGGTTTGACGAAGATGATTCCGAGGCGCTGACAAAATTGTTGCTATTGGATACTTCTGCAGGTGGAGAATCGGGTGCTTCGGCCATGATCTGGTCAGAGGGTGGCTCTCGAGGCGGTGATTGGAGTGTGTTTTGAGGAAGGTCGACGTCGTCCATTGTTGCTGTTGGGCTGTGAGCTTGAGTGCAGGGAGAACGTGAGGTGTTGATGTTGATATTGTCGTTACTTTCAATCAAGAAAACCTGATGGTATCATTTGAACTCACAAGCCACATGCGAAGTCATCACCAATTCTCAAAAGCCAGAAGGATTGCTTGCTGCTGCTATCAGTAGTGAGGAAGAGATAGTTCTGAAAGCAAGGCGAGCCAGAGCTCTCTTTACTCATCGACCACCCCACATTACGCTAGGCGTAGCCGGATCCGAGGAGCCAATTCCGTCACCTGGAAAAGTTACCGCCTGCAAACCCCTCACCCCTTCTCTTTGAATCAGTAAGAGCCCCACGGCCAAATCGACACGGCACAGGAAAGAAGATGAGCAAGAAAGCCGCCGTTCCAGATGCGTGGGACGATGACTGGGAAGCACAAGCAGATAAGGCCGACGAAATAGCTGAGAAAGCGGCTGCGGTTACCAACATTGAGGAGCAGGTCAAGATCTCCAAGGCTGAACGCTTGGCACGACATGCGGATGAGAATAAAAAACTTTGGGAATCAGCGTGAGCAAGCTCGGAACAATCTTTCAATGTTGTCCGTATTGACATTGGATCATAGAGAAGCTCCTGAAACACCTTTTTTCCTGGCTGCTCGCGATACTGTCCCACTCAAGAGCGAATTCAAGCCGGCGCTCAAAGTACTCAGCCGGAAACCCGCACCAAAGGTAATCGCTCGCCATGACCCGGTCACTGGTATGGCTCAGATGACCTTTGATGACGACGATGACGAGGAGGAGACCAAGAAAGATCAACCGACACCTGAAGAATTGAAACTGATTGCCGAAAGACAACGTATTGAGAAGCAGAAGAGATATGATGAAGCGCGTGCTAGGATTATGGGAACTGGTTCTGGACCTTCTACACCTGGTACTGTCACTCCGCCAAGCAATACAGAGGATTCGAATTCGAAACCAAGCCGCGGAAAGGGCAGAGGAAGGGGAGGCAATCGATCCGAGAACTCTAGACCTTCAAGTCAAACAGGAACAAAGGAATTGTACGATCCAAATTATACACCAAAATCTGGAATCATGATACAGAAACGTAATGGGACAGGCTCTGGTTCTGGTAGGTCAACGCCAAGGGACGATGAGCAAACAATACGAGCACCCAAAGGACCAGAAGGAAATGGCCGAGGATTTGGATTTACTAATAAGGGCGGTAAAACAAGTTGATTCTCTGCTCTAGATTACCAACCGCCGCCGATTTTCCCAGCTATCTCTACGACTCGCTCGGTGTCGCCAATCTTCTTGCCAACGTCACTGATCACCGCGCGATAGCTCGTGTATGCCAATATGTCTAAGTCTATGCCAGTCATGGTGGCCCAGTGAGCCAGGGTATCTTTGATATAAGAGGGCGAGATGTAGACTGTCAAGTCCGTTTGATCGTCTAATGTGGCAACATTTGATTCCACGTCGCCTTCTTCTCCAGAGAAATACGCTTCATCCACCTGAGCGAGCCAGTCTTTCTGCTCTTGGGGACCAGGCTTTACCTCTCCAACGTTCCGGCCGGTGATCACAGGGTCATCAACTTTGATCTGTCCACCGCCATTGGTACAACCTCCTGGACATGCCATGACTTCAACATACGAATAGTCCGGACCGCTTTGTCGTCCGCCAGGCTTTCTAGCACTACCGACAGGCTTCCCACCAGGCATTCGAGATACTCTGGCAGGTTTTAGTCGTCGAACGAGATTTTGAATATTTCGAAAGCCATAGTAGCGTGCAGCCTTCATCAGAGTTTCGCCGGATGCCGAGTTGACAGTGTATTCCACAACATCGGCATTTCTCCCTCGCGTTGTCTCAACAGTGGCACCTTGATGTTGCGACGCCATGCATTGCAAGATGTAATAAAGATTCCCGCCTGACGAACCCGCTGCAGGATCGCCATTCCGCCGCCAGGGGATTGAAAATAGGAAAGAGTTTAATTTCGGGTCCGGGAAAGGTATCCTGGAAGCAGTTGGTAATGGGGTTCTGGGCAGTGTTAGGAAGTTGACTCGTCTCGAGTCCGCAAGCATAAGCAGCTCTTTGCTGGTTATAACACAGTCGACATCTCGGACACCCTGGGCTCCTGTTCCTTCCCACGCCGCGTCTGTGAGCTCTTGTCGACTTGCTTCTAGTTTCTTGTCAAAGCAGGGCATTACAGCTACATGCCATATTCTATCTGGCGAGATACCAAGCTTCCGGCTTAAAGTTGTTTTTAGTAGGGTACCCATTAAAGCTTGTGGGGATTTGAGGCGTGATAAGTGTGGGAGGACGTGGGGGTGCGTCTTCTCTGCATAGCATATCCATCCAGGGCACGACGAAGTCAGGATTGGTTTTGTTGGAGCTCCAGCTTCCTTTCTGGTAGACAAAGAATCCATAACCTCCTCGGCTCCAAGGACCAAACATGCATCTCGTGTGACGTTTGTATCCACCACCCATTGAAAAGCGTTCCGATAGATGGCGCGTGCTTTGATACCTTGCGGACCACTGAGAAGTTGCTCAATCATATAACCGGCCTCCCGTTCCGAGACACCATATGTTGCTGCAATGCTCGCTCTCGATTGAGGACTAACACTGGCGATATATATCTTTCCACCTTGATCTAGTCCGTCCACGCTCACATTGCCCGCGCGATCGTGCACAAGCCGAAGACCCGGCCCCGAGTCAAGAGCCTCGAGAACCTCTGAATGTGACTGCATGGAGACAAGCACCGCCTCCGCAGATGTCACACATCCGGAACATGCTAGGCAGTCTGTAAGAGAGATTTGAGCGGGTGGCAGATCGGAGGGAGGCAAAACATCGGTGTTGAAGCTAACTTCGTATTCCTACGTGCAACTATAAGGGGAAGTTTTCGCAGAACGTGTACGAGAGGACTCACTGATTGCGCGGCTGTTGACACCGGTGGAGGGGCAGCGGGCAAAGTCTCAACAGGCTTTATGCAAGCCACGCCTGGGGATATAAAATCATTCAGGTCATCTGCTGATAGAATTGCGCTCATGATGGAGGCGAGAGCGTCGCCAGAATCCTAGTATGACTTGTCGGAGTGAGATGGTCAAGACAAATACAATTCTTTGTAGGAGAGAAATATGTGTCTTGGACGAAAGGTTTGAATAGAAAGTTGAGGCTACAGTGGAAAATGCTTAGAAGGGTCCAAAGCGTTTAACTCATAGAAATCGCAAGTTTGGATGGTGAATAAGCAGACCGTGATTTGATAAATTTCACAGCGAGGTCGGCCGCGCCAACGAGGGGCAAACTGCAGAAGCGACAAGGGTTATCGCCCGCTGCTACCCCTGTTATGACCTCACAGCTCAAAAGGTTATTTTATACTACTCGTAGCTGGAGTCTTGCTAGTGAATACCTTCATGGAATTCTAGCTCAGATATTGAATTCTGACTTTCTCGTCAACTTTGTAGACCGATTCTTTCTCAAGGTCGGGTCTTAACAGCGGCATTCCTAAACTGGAGACGAAACCTTCGAAGCAGCAACTACCACAGGCATCTGAGTCTTACCACAGTATGGATGTAAGTTGGCATCCACGTTGGACATTCCCTCGCAATCACATTAACAACCCTACAGGTCTTTTATGCATACACATATGGCACATTCTCCTGGATGGCTCTCCAGGCAGCTCCTCTTATTATCTCACCAACCATAATAATTACACTCCTCTCTCCAGAAGTACGTGAACCAACAGGTATGTAGTCCCTAATGTTGAACAGCTGCAACACAGTAGCTAAGATGCTCGGCAGCTCTCGAGGAATACTTCTCTCGTGCTTTGGGAATGTCCTTACTGGCGCTGGGAATTATCATTGTCCTTCTTACGGGTTCTGTACCTTTGACATCGTCAATATCAGACAGTGAGTTTATTAAACCAGGATCGCACAGTTTGGGGCGTCACTAACAGGAAGCCCAGCAAAAATAGTCGGCGTCTCAAGTGAGGACAACGACCCAACAGCTCCCTACGCTGTTCCAACCCTGACACTAAGCATGCTTTACCACTCGGCAGCAGCGTTTTTATGCTATGCAAGATTTACCACTACGCACCAGACTACTTTCGTGCTGGGCAGCATTGGTTCAGGGAGCTTGGCGGTGATTGGACTCTGGTGCATCTTGTTTGCGACGAGCAGTGGGAAAATTAGCAGGAAAACTGGTGCGGATAAGAGGACAAGTGGTTTTCCTTTCTCGAACAAGGAATCTGCATCTTCGAGGAAGAAGGCTGCGAAGAAGGAGAAGAAAGGACTGTAAAGCTTGCAATGCCACAAGCCAAGCTCGGCATTTGTAGACGTTTGCACATGCAGGCCTGGATACCTTGAATCATTTCCATATCTTCCATGTAGTAAGTGAGTGGGCTTTTATGGTAACTTCGTAGTGGCGTGGCTTAGGCAATTCAGCATTAAGTCCGAAGGTGTGTCGAGTCGGCAATAGCTTGCCTCTCGGTTTCACACATTTGCTCGCTCGCTGTCTTGGGATTAATGGGTAAACCCGTTGGGCACTCTTCAACTCGTTTTATCATATCGTCAATTGGAAGCCGTATTAATGCAGAAGGAGGACGGCATCCGAGAATACCTGATAAGGACTGTCCAAATTGGTAAAGATTGATCGGAGATAGACATTCCAACCCCAACCCTTGTTCACATGACAATTCTCGCCCAATAAGATTATGTCACCAAGTACCCGCAACGGGCACCAAAGGACATATGAGAAGGAAATAGTCACGTCCGCGGTCTTAAGGCCATGCCCCATCTGTTGCAGTTGAGGATAAATATTTGGGACTCGATCTTTTCGTTGCAGCTACTCTATTAACATCACTTGTTTCTCCTCTCTCGTTGACTGCACCAAATACAACTTGAGTATCCACACCTTCACCATGACGACTACAATTCTTGGCAGAAAAATCGGGAATACAGGCTATGGCCTTATGGGTAAAGCCTTCTAACTTGGTATCTTCTGCAAATCGATCTAACAATAAATGTTAGGCCTCACATGGAGACCGCAGCCACAAGACATCGAGAAATCTTTCGAGGCTATGAGGGCTTCTCTCGAGGTTGGATGCAATTTCTGGAATGGCGGCGAGTTTTATGGCCCGCCAGATTATAATTCCTTGACGCTGATGGAGAAGTACTTCACCAAGTATCCTGAAGATGCTGAGAAGGTTGTGCTGAGCATCAAGGGTGGTATCGGACCCACAGGCCCTGATGGCTCGAAGGAATTTGTTCAGTCTTCTATCGACAATTGTTTAAGCTTGCTTAAAGGCAAGAAGACGATTGATCTCTTTGAGTGTGCACGAAAGGACCCAAACACTCCAATTGAGATTACTATAGCTGCTATGGACGAATATGTTAAAGCTGGCAAAATTGGAGGCATTGCGCTTTCGGAAGTTGGGGCAGAGACCATTCGAAGGGCGGCAAAGGTCGCCAAGATTCACGCTGTGGAAGTTGAGGTTTCATTATGGGCTATGGATATTTTCAGTAATGGCATCGCTGAGGCCTGTGCCGAGAACGATATCCCAGTCGTTGCGTGAGTACGCCCTCTACGTTCTATGTCAAGCAACTAATATTCTCTAGGTATTCACCCATTGGACGAGGCATACTTTCCGGAGAAATCAGATCCCCAACTGATATCCCGGAGGGAGACTTCCGTCGCTCGTTACCACGATTCCAAGGGGAAAATTTCAATCTCAACATGAAACTTGTAGATGCACTACAGGAATTTGCAAAGCAGAAGGGCTGTACTGCGGCACAATTGGCGATCAGTTACCTTAAGTATCTATCAAAGAGGGATGGAAACCCAGAGATCATCCCAATTCCAGGTGCCACTACTGCATCACGCATCAAGGAGAATGCCACACAAGTCACCTTCACCGAAGAGGAGCTCTCAGAAATCAACTCCATCCTGGGAAAGTTCGACATCAAGGGAGGTCGATATGATGACCAACATGCTCCTCTATTGAACGGATAGATAGTATTAGCATATTTTCTTAACAGTCTTTGTCAATAAGATGCTTAATGATATCATATTGCTCAGAAAGAAAAGTGTAATGTTGATAGTCGACTTTGACCGTTTTATAAGCCATCCGAATTGCAGAATCCATAGGACTATTCATCATTGCGTGCTGGGGTTGGTGAGAGGCATTAGGGCAACCACAATTGGTAGTAGACTGAGAATCTCCCTGAAGTCTGCCAATTGAAGCAATCCCGACTGCGACTACCTCTGGTATTCCAGACAGTGTTAAAGATATGGACTTACATCAACGTGCTTTCCAGTTTGGGTTGGTTATGTATTTGGATTGATTACTGTTTGTAGAGTGCGAGAGTTGAAAGGAAAAGGAATTTTGAAGCTGATTTTGGAGTTGTCGGCTAGACATTGATCCGACCGAGATAGCTTAGGGACCTCGTCACAATCGATGCCAGTATCAGCATCTTGACAGTGGAAAGAGTGTGAACGCCTCATATATACTGTCTGGACTTCGAATCAAAATATGAGTGACGCAACACCCTTATCTTCGGTTCCGGGGTCCCCTCTCTCCAGCCTGGGCTCCAGCAATGCCGACTACGATGAAATGGAACAGGAAATCATGGAGCCCTCAGCTCGACCAGCGAAGAGACTGAAGCTTGGGGACAGTGCTTCTATGCGTGCGACTCCTGTATCTCATCATCCAGAAGTGTACTCTGGCTCAATATCGTCTGACTCATCCGGAGATGTCCCCAATGAACCTGGAAATCAACGCCCGGAAGACGACGACCCAGTCCACGAGCAAGTAACCACCTGCCAATGGGTTGGCTGCGAGGCAGGGGATCAGGGGAATATGGATAAATTGGTGGACCACATACATAATGAACATATTGAGACGCGGCAGAGGAAGTATACTTGCGAATGGTCGGATTGCCAGCGGCGGAGCATGCCTCATGCCAGTGGTTATGCTTTGAAAGCGCATATGAGGAGCCACACTAGAGAGAAGCCATTCTATTGCGCACTTCCAGGTCAGTCTATAATATAATCGCAACATGACATGCGCTAAGATTGTTCTAGAATGCGACCGAGCATTTACACGATCTGATGCTCTGGCAAAACATATGCGTACAGTCCACGAGACAGAAGCCTTACGGCCATCGGATCCGGTTCCGAAGTCCATGCAGCCAGCGAACAAGGGAGCAAAATTAAAGCTTACAATAAAAGCGCCCCAAGCAGCAGCAAGCCCAAGCGTACCTACAGAAACAGCCACCAATGGAAAATCGAATAACGGGTCGTCTCGATTTCCTCCAGAGCTAGGGATTACGGCAGAGGAGGAGAAGATGGACATAGAGGAGCTCTGGCGACTTCTTAGAAAGCAGGTGCATTGGGCCGAGGAGGATTCCGAAGCTTTGAAAAGAGAGGTAGAGGTGATGGAGGAAATTAGAAAGAAAGAATGGAAGGAGAAAGAAGTCCTTCTGGACCAAGTGGTTAAGAATGAGCTTGACTGGCATGAACGCAGACAGGAAGCTCTAGCTGGTATGCCTAAGGTAATGAGCGCGGAAGAAATCAGGGCCCAGACACATGAACAGATGCAGCAGAAGATGGAAGGCGACGAAGAGATGCTTGATGGGCCAGTGGGAACCGCACCTGAGCCCATAGAAAAGTGAAGCCAAGACTTTTGAGTCTAGATGCTACGAAAATCAAGGTGGAAACGGCGTTATGGAACAAACTGACTTTTGTTACTGGGGAATTGATGCAATGATGGCAATACCAACATGGGTGGTGCAAGGAGGCGTAAAAGATGAGCGTGGACCTTGAAAAAAGAAGAAAATTAAACCTCGCACTCTATCCTCAGTTAATTGAACCTATCAGTCTATTCCCACACTTGTATCTGACCTCGACGTCTAAATGGCAATGCAGAACGCGACATACGCCAAATCACGTGTCAAATAACTTCCTGATTCAGCCGTTTGCGAAATTTTGTCAGCCTTGAGCTCCAGAGTCTACACTTTACCTTGTATCCTACAAATTATCTCACGTACGCACAAAGCCTTCATCACCATGTCTCGCGAAGCATACACCGTCCCAACCACTGCGCCAAATCTTGGTCGCGACCAGTCTTTCAGCTCTGAGGGCCCTGCCGTAAACTACCTCTGTGGCGATTGTAACTCAAAGGTTGCGCTGAAGAAAGGAGATCCTATCCGTTGCAAAGAGTGTGGGCACCGTGTCTTGTATAAGGAACGAACTAAGAGGTTAGTCCTACTGTTTCTCAGCCCTATTGAAGACGCTTGCTCTTGTGTTTGGGATTCCGGCTGATTAACTTTTGATAGAATGGTACAGTTTGAGGCGAGATGATAGGGATGGGTGGGCTTGGAAGAAGACGAGACAAGGAGTCTGATTGCAGGCATGGTAGAACCGGTTTGGGGCACAGCATATGGAGTTTGGTGTTTTGGGAAAGAATTGGACGACGAGTGAACGGAAAGGAAGACGAATCTTGTCATGGCATCCAGTCAAAAGTAAGGATCAAGCTGGATTGGTTACATACCGGACGCCTTTCCATATAAACTCTTTAAACTAGATTCTTCCTACAATCTGGTATCAAAAGATGCGCCATGCCATGCCCGTCCACCCTTACAAACGCCCTCTGCTATACCTCCAATTCCTAGTGACTTCCCCATGCTCCTACATGTTCATTTGACTGGTTCGAAGGTACCTTGTGAAACTGTTGTCATCGGCGTCGGCTGCGTTCTTTGAGCCACCAGAGTCAGTAAGTGCTTGCTTATACCTCTGACTTAAAGCATGCTCGGCATCATTGTCTTCTTCGCCAGCCTCCTCGTCCGTATCTTCCTCCATGTCGCTCAGGGTATCCATATCGTTTCTGGGATCGATGTTTGGTTTAGGCCGTGAGGATGGCTCGCCAGATACAGCCATATCCTTCATGAGTTTGCCCAGTTCCTTTTCTCTGTTCTCCTTTTTCTCCTCCTGTCTTTGCTTCTTCCGCCGCTCGAGCTCGGGTTTGTAATCGCGCTCGAATTCTTGTGCTTTCTCTGCAACTGCCTTAAAGAACTCATCGATACCAGCTCCAGTCATTGCACTCACGCCGACCATGCTCATATGACTATAGAACTCTTCCAACATCAGACTCATACTATTCAGCAGCGAACCCATGTACCCGCTTCCTCCACCCATTCCACTCGCAGCTCCTTCCATACCACCGAAGCTTCCAGCTTCCTCTTCTTCTCTCAGTGCAGCTTGGAAGGACTCGAAGTCTGTCATCCACTCCTTCGCAAATTCGGCATCTTTGACGTCCGTTTTATTCATGACCAAGATCATGGGGAGTTTGGTCTTATAAAGGATTGAACAGGCGTAGAGCATATTACTCATGAATGTGCTTGTCGATGAGGTCCGTGGTGTATCGATAATGTAAGCAATGACGGTAGGAAAAGTAGAGGCTAGAGAGTCAAGGAGGATACTGCCAGACGCACTCCAGACGAAGACTTCGATTTGCCCCGGTGTATCAACTAGTATATGCTTGATGGGTTGCGTATTGGGCTTCGCAGGATCCGGGGTTGTTCGTTTCTCTAGAAGATTCAAAATCTGATCTATCTTCGTAGCAAAGAGGTTCAGCGAAGTGAGGATACCTCCATTAGGGCCTAGGTATCTGTTAGACAACGCACATAGATTTCCGACAGAAAGATCTACCAAGATTATAACTCTTCATCACTTCTTTGTAATTCACCGAGTCTCGAATATCGATATTGCTATCGAACGGGACATTCCGAACTGCTGGGTCGAGGTTGATAACGTATGGGGGTTCTTTGTTGCCATGTAGATGTGCGTTTATCCTTTGCATGAAAGTCGTTTTGCCAGAACCAGCCATACCCACACAGACAACAGCCACGGGAGTTGGGGTCGCCATAGTCGATAATTTCTACTTGGACTTAAGAGATGGTCTGTATGTTCGGCGTAGAGGGGCGAGGCGCGAGATAAATTTTGGCTGCGAGGCTCGCGAGATGGAAAAAAGGCTGGCGGCCGAATCCTTTCCCGAGCCTTAAGTCGAACCCTTGGATTCAAGAGACCATCCGTCAGCCAACACAAAATGGATGGCCTCGACGAGTTCGAAAAGACTCTTGCAGCAGAGAAGGCCTTGCGGGAGAAGAGTGAGAAGGATAAGGATCGCAAACATAAGCATCGACATCGGCATCATCGGTCACGACATGAAGATGAGCGAGAGCACCACCACGACGGCCATCGAGATAAAAGGTCGAGGCAATTTAGAGACGATGAAGATGAAGATCGAAGGAGAAGTCGCAAGCATGCAAAAGTTTCAGATCCAAAAGAGGACCTTCCAATCCCTGACGAAGAGGCGCCTGCAAGTCCTGCGCCCGTTCGTGATTCTTGGATGACGGAACCGTCTGCATTGGATATCGATTATACACAGAAGGGAGTCAAGAAAGAGAGACCGGCCCCACCGAAAAAGGCAGATTATGATCTGAAGATCCACAAGAATGAGCTCAATGCTCATCTGCAAGATCTTGCAGATGGGAAGAAGCTGGAAGATATTTCGGATGGCGAAGACACCGAAGAAGTGTCTTATATTTTTGGAGATTCAGGGTCACAGTGGCGAATGACAAGGTTGAAAGCTGTTTACAAGCAATCGGAGCAGAGCAGCAAACCCATTGAGGAGGTTGCTATTGAGCGTTTTGGAAGTATAAAGGAGTTCGACGATGCCCGGGAGGAGGAGATCGAGATGGATCGTCGTAAGTTATATGGTAAAGGTTATGTTGGAAAGGAGAAGCCATCTGGAGAGCTGTTCCAAGCAAGGAATTTGGACCTGGACATACGGAAAGGCCATGAGCATGCACGTGGCAGCATTCCTGAATTACCCCAAGGATTGGTTATGGAACAGGAACCTCCACGTACAGTCGCAATTGATCAGACAGGGTTGAATAGGCTAAAGGCACAACTGATGAAAGCGAAGCTTAGAGGGTCATTGGACGTACCAAGGCTTGAGGCTGAATATGAGAAAGCGGCTGCTGGCTTTGTGCCCTCAACCCAGCCGGACATGGTGGTGCTTGGCGCTATGGAAAACCGCATGCTCGCAGGTACTCGTGGAGAGGTGAAGGCCATTGATAACAAACGAGGACGGGAACGAGGCTTGGTAGAGGAGAATGAAGATATGAGCATCGAAGACATGGTTCGTGAAGAGAGGAGGACCAGAGGTCAAGCAGGAGGAGAAGGGATGAGAGCTGCTGAACGAATCGCCAAGGATGGGAAGTTTGATACTGATCTGGATTATATGGACGACAATGCCAATAAGCTTGCCAAGCGAGTACAAAAGTCAGAAATCAACCTCAAGAACGCGGCAGTCAGCGACTTCCAAAAGATGAATCGAATTCTCGATAATTGTCAGCTTTGTCACCACGAAGAGAAAAATGAGCTACCAATCGCCCCTTTGATCTCGTTAGCGACACGAGTATATCTTACACTTCCAACCGAACCCGAGCTCAGCGAAGGTGGTGCAGTCATAGTCCCAATCCAACACCGAACGAACCTTCTCGAGTGCGACGACGATGAGTGGGAGGAGATCAGGAATTTTATGAAGAGTTTGACACGAATGTATCATGATCAGGGCAGAGATGTAGTGTTCTATGAAAATGCCGCAGCGCCTCATCGAAAAATGCACGCGGCCATGCAAGTTGTGCCTTTGCCTTACAGCTTGGGAGAAACCGCACCGGCGTTTTTCAGAGAAGCCATCTTGTCCTCTGACGAGGAATGGACGCAGCATAAAAAGCTCATCGATACTGCAGCAAAGGCTCGAGATGGGCTTGGGAAATCTGCTTTCCGACGGACCCTCGCCAAAGAGATGCCGTACTTTCACGCTTGGTTTACCCTTGATGGCGGACTGGGTCATATTGTGGAAGACTCGAATAGATGGCCCAAAGGAGATCTTTTTGCGCGAGAAATAATTGGTGGTATGCTGGACGTTGAACCTGACGTGATAAAGCGACAAGGGCGCTGGCATCGAGGAGCGGATAGGCGATTAGAGGGGTTCAGAAAACGATGGCGAAAATTTGATTGGACCCGTGTGCTCACTGACGGGTGAAAAGGTCACGAACTCGTGTATGCAATGGGAAGTTCATTGCGCTTAAATACATCCCGAGCTGCTATCGACAGCAAAACAGAAAGTATGACCCAGAGGCCATTCTGGGTGCGCTCGATGAGACGACCGAGAACGCATGTGCGTGAGAGACTCAGCAGCGAGCAAGGTGCTATTAGGGAGACGGTCTTATGTCATGAATGTAGCATTAGTATACTGGTGTTAACTCATGAAAATAACCGTCTACTGCTCAATTTGGGAACCCGGGGTTGCAATATGTAGGATAGCATGATCTATGCAAGTGATAACGCTCGGCATAGGTTGTCTTCATAGTTCTCCTGTATCTTACAAGCACTACTTGCGAATCACCGACCATTCAATATAGATACCGCCGTATTGAACTGGCCCTCGCCATTGACTGGACCATACTGCACTCCTTTAGGTGAGAGTAGTGATTAAAAGGGTCGGCCTTAGGGGGTCGACGGATGTGTAGTTATGGGTGCTGTCAAAGGCACGGGTTCATGTGATGTAACACTTGATGTTCAGGACCGACGGACTTCGAGCAGCAATCTCATCAAGACAGTAAACTGGGAGTGGCAGTACAAGAGGAAGGATAGCTGTGCTCGGTGCAAAGTGTCAAGGCTGGCAGGCTAGCTGACCAGCGGACTTGAGGGACAATCCATCGTCGACCAGGAATGTAGGCGGCGAAGCCGTATCATGTACCGACGACGGCAAGAAGTGGAATGTGATGACAGTTAGGGAATAATGGCGCGATTCTCGACGACTCAGTGCGCTGCTATCTTGAGTAGCTCGCAACCCTTAGACATCAGGTGAATGGGGTTTGGGTGGTTTGAGCAATGCATTATCATTCATGCTGCAGCAGATCCGAGGGCTCGCTCTGTGCTGGGCCGCCTGTCCCGGTGCCGTTTCGGAAGTCGTCGAGAGCTTCGTCGGTCTGCTGGCCGGGGTGCGATCTGGCCTTCCTCGAACGGCGTGCTCGAAGGCACAGGCACGATCTCTCCAGAGCAGAGCAGAGCAGGGCAGGCCGAGGGGAGAGGACGGAGGGAGTCTATCGACACACCTGCGCGACCATCCATCTCTTCTCGGCTGCAGAGCTGAGTCTCGCCTGGGGTAAACGAAGTTCGGGAAGGCAACGGCGTGTGGAAGCTCGTCAAGACGTCTTCGATCGCTAAAAGCATACGCAGCGATGAAGCTCCAAAAGCGCCCATGATGAAGACGATGATGGTGCAGCGGCCCTCCGAATGCCACGCCCTCAGGCACCGGGTGTGACGATCGGGCTCTATTCTATTACGAGACTGCGTCTCCCTATCAAAGGCGCGCTAGTCAAATTTGCACGGTGGCCTGAGGCTGCAGCCCAGGAACCCTCCAAAAGACACCTCCCGACACTGAAATCATACTTGCATCGACCTAACACTTCGCGTACGAATTCGGTTCGGTAAAGGTGTAGCCATCCATCCTGCCTGTATCTCGAAGCCTTCTTGTCGTCCCTCAATTGCTGCTCGTCTTCGTCGTCGCGCGCGCGCGTGGGTGTGGCCTTTGTTTTGCTCCACGCCCGTCACCAGCCTCGTCGTGATTCCGCCATGTCCGCCCAGCACAATCGGAACTCTCCCCATCTCTCGAACCATCTACACAACGGCTCCAACCCCCCGTCGCCATCGATGTCGAATGCTCAGCAGCAAGGAGGACCGTCGCGTCAAGGCGTGAGCTACCCAAGTCCCACTTCGTACCCGTCGCCCTCCATGTCCAACGCTCAGTACAACTATCCTCCTCCGAACAGTCAGCAGAACGAGCCATATCGCGCCAGCCCCACGGGCAGCAACGGCTCCATGTCGCTGCCCAGCATGCGCTCGCTGGATCCTCTCCAACAGCAGCAGCAGCAGCAAGTGCAGCACCACATGGGCTCCCCATTGCCTCCCCCGGTCGCGCAGATGGGCGGAGGGCCTTACTACCAAGGCGGACAGCTTCCTCACCCCGGGCACGTCTACCCCAATGTCACGTCGGACCCCAACGGTCAAAACATGCGATACGCGTTGCCCGTCACCGAGTCTCGTGTCATGAGCGGTGGCCGACACAAGAAGGTACAGCGTCGCAATCTTCACGATCTCCCTTGCATTTTGCTAACTGGCCTTTCTTGCCCAGGAGATCAAGCGTCGAACCAAGACCGGGTGTCTGACGTGTCGAAAGCGTAGAATAAAGGTCAGTCGCGAACCGCCCCGTATCTTGCCGTTGTCTCGTGGCATGCAGAAGTTGTTGTTGGGTGCCAAAGACGAGGTTGCGACTTTTCGCGATGGACTTCGTCTTCGTCTATTCAAGCGAATTCACCTAAACACGCGAAGGCACATGGTTGCAGAGACCTAGCTTGCTTGCTTGCCGTCGTCGGCTATTTTGCATACATCCATCCATATGATAGCTACCTGCATCCTCATCAACTGCTGACCTGTCTGCCAGTGTGACGAAGGCCACCCTGCCTGCCGCAACTGCCAAAAGTCGAAGCGGGAGTGTTTGGGATACGATCCCATCTTCAAGAACAACCCAGGCCCGCAGACCATCCAGCCCGCTCCCAGCGCGGCTCCTCAGCAGCCAACCCAGACAGTCACTTCGGGCGCCAATCCATACGGACAACAACCTCCCATGGCTGGCTACGGAGCTCCTCCACCAAACATGGCTTATGATCCCGCCCTTACCGGCGGCGTCAGCTCTCCCGGCGCTGCTGCCCCGCAGTACGACTATGCTTCTGCCATCGATCCTGCCCTTGAGGCCGCCGCACCGCCTCCAACCGCACTCTCTGCAAACCAGTTCGCACAGTCAACTCCAGGTAAGCTAGCCACCTTCTCGAGCCTCACCGATGGGATGTCAAGTGCATACCCATGCTCCACTTCGTCCAACACACTCCACTTGAGAGGTGGTGCATCAGCGTTTGATTCCCCCTTCATCGTTGCGACTCCACAAGAACACATGACTTACACGACTTCTTCAGCAAAGCGATGGTCTATTGATGAGCTTCTGGCTCTTGGTGGCGCTGCCCCAGCTTCCCTCAACACTGAGGCTTCTCAATCTCCCGATGTCATTGAAGAGGCTAAGCACCTCTACTATAGCATCTACTCCCCCGGTCTTGAGAGCTTTTTGGAATCCAAATGGTTTCAACTGAAGGGTGCTGCTCAGCTCCTTATCGATGGTTCTGTCATTGATAAGTTCAACGCTCTCCTACAACAGTTTGCTAAGACCAACCAAAACGATCCTACGGAAATGATCTATACCGGTAGCGTCGAGGCTAGAGTTATCTGGGCTCTTGCTTGCATGGTTAGGGCTCCTGCTGAGGCTGCTATCAAGGCCGATCCAAAACCAGATGTTCCCGCTGCGGACGACCCTGTTGAAGCTTCATTGCGCCTCGATGTCTTTCAAGCCCTCCTGACTGGCAATGTTGCACCAGGCAATGCGCTCACCAAGCCCGTTCAAACCGGCGATTCAATCCGTCAGCGAGAGATGGAGTTCTGGTACGCGCTCGGTGATTTTGTTGCCATCGACTATGAGACTGCCATTCATGCCAAGCAGATCGATGACACCTTGGGAAACTTGAGAAATCTTCTGGATGGCCGAGAGAACCGAGATGTCCTTTACTCTATTGCAGTTGTTCGTGCCATTGGTCACCGTGTCTCGGAGTACACAGACAGCGATACCCCTCAACATCTCGACGAATCCGACAACCGAAGCAAGCTACATGTTGCAAAGAAGTTTGTTGTGGATGAGGCCAATGGTGGTGGAACAACCAACGTCATCCGAAAACTGTGTGAGCTCGCAGCACGAGCTTGGCGCCGTTAGTGAACTAATGATCGATCACTTCTTGGTTGTCTTCTACGAACTCATTTCCTGGCGTAGCATACTGCATTTGCAATTTCCTTTCAAGGCATTCAAAGGTTGAAAAATGGAGCAGGGGTTTACTTTTTGAAATTTCTCATCAGCAGCATGAAACAGAGGAGTATGAACCTGAGTTGGGCAATCCTGCTCGAGCTCGTTGACATGAGCCTCCAAGCAGAGTCTTTCAATTCCTTCCAGGAGTTCAGCGAGACCTCATGTTGCCGGATGTATGTACCATCAGTTCGGGTGGAGGACTTGGACCTGTTTTATTGTACCTTTTGATTCTCTTTTTGCTTGCAATTTCGTGCACATCATTCAAATCGGAGCGAAAGGGAGGTTTTCTCTGGCTTGGCTTTGCCAGCATCGCGTCTAGTCTCAGCTCGGTACTCTCGTTGTTGTCGTTTGGAGTGGTCGGAACGAGGACGCGCTCTTCAGAAAACGCATACACAAAAAATCAGGGTTGCAAGAATAATACACTCAGGTGTCAATTAAGTTCGTCTGTTCTTCCTTTCGTTAACATAGAATTCTCATCGTAGAGCAAATGGAATGACATCGTGGCTTATTGAGGAGGTATTCTCTAATAATCCTCTCGAATTTGCAGCCCTGGTGAGATTCAGCTTCAACGCCCCAAATATGTGCTACTCATGATATCTAACTCTTCGAGACAATCTATACATAAGCAAAGCTCTAAAGTAGGCGTTTAATGAATAAGGACCATGACTTCAACCTCCTCGTCATCATGTGTTGGTCACCAACCCAGAATTGAATACCTCCTATTCCTCTAGTGGCTCTTATCTGGCAACAAAGTCGTTGGAAGTCGTTGGACCGTTCCCTCACATATTCTTCTGCTCAGGGACGATGCTCTTCAAGACGCCCTTCTCCAATGCACTTCTCACATTCTCAATACACCACTCCTCCATCTTCGTTTGCGTCTCCACAGTCCAGGTTCCCATGTGCGGCACTAGCATAACGTTTGGATTCGCAATCAGTCCAGGATGGATCTTGGGCTCCTCCTCAAAGACATCAAGTCCGCACGACCACACCTGTCCCGATTCTAAAGCCTTCACTAATGCATCTTCGTCCATGACTGCACCACGTGCTGTATTGACGATTACTATACCTTTCTTCATCTTGCTGAATTCGGCGGTGCTGATTATGTGGCGTGTTTGTTTCTATGAGGAGTCACCAACCAGTCTGCCAAGAGTCTTGGATCGAAGTCGATTGAACTTACGTTGAGTGGGAGATTGAGTGATAATACATCACTTGTTGCCAACAACTCATCGAAAGTAACGTACTTTGCGCCTCCGCTCAGTTCTTCCGATAGCTGAGATCGATTGTAGTACTGCGTCGTCATACCGAACGCAGCAGCTTTCTTCATCAGGTTTCGGCCAATTCCACCCATTCCTAAGATACCAAGTACCTTCCCCTGGGGATCATGACCTAATGGTGGAGGAGGCGAACCTCTCCACTGTCCGTTTCTGAGTGCGATCATTGCTTTGAGGCTCGTTAGTTTCACGCCCTATACCATGGTCGAGTAGAGAGTATCCTGAGCCTACACGTATTAAAGCCTCTCAGGGCGCCGAGGATTAGGAACATGTTCACATCTGCCGTAGCATCGTCAACTGCGGTGGGAACATTGGAGACTCGGATATTGCGTGCCGTGCAGGCATGTACGTCGATTTGGTCATATCCAGCACCTGTACAAGCAAGCATATCAGCATCCACACATAAAATCATAAGGCTGTCCTAGCCTCTCAGAAGTTCTACCATTATGAGCAATAAATTTCAAGCTCTTGGGCAAGATAGGCACCAATTCCTCGTCAATCATGCCGGTGATGGCAACACTTGGAAAGGTTCGGTATGCAGCAACAACATTTGCGAAAGCACCACTCTTGCATTCTTCAATGAATTCGGCACGGGATCGTGATTTTGGCTCGATGATGTCGGCGATTGAGGAAAGAGAGGACCATGCTTCCGTTGCACTATTTCGCAGGATTAGAGCAGTATCCCCAAGCCGGTTGAAAGTGGGGCAGGATCTGCGGCACAGCGGTGTCCTCAGAAGATATACTTACTGATCAATGGCTCCTAAAAGCAGGACCTGTGGTTTGGCCATCGTATGTACTGGTGAGGGTCTGAAATGGCGGGCAGTGTTGGGAGATGGATGGTTGTCCTTGTCCTCGAGGTAACGCTCAGAATGGTGGGGTCAAAAGCCGACAAATGCCCCGCGATGGACAGCCAGGGCTTTAGTGAGATAAGCGATGACAAGCGGCAGGAAAGTCCGGTGGACCGCGTGTGACAAATCGATCGAAGACAGTCAAATCTAGAATAGATGAGATGGACGAGTTGGAGTTTTTGACAGCGAAACGGGGTCTCCGGTATCATTGCATGTTAAAAGGGCCACGACCAAGAGCATGGACCGTTGATTTGTTCCACCACTAAACCTGGCTGTGACTTTGTCCGCGGGGTTAGATGCCCCGAGTTGTGTCGAAGCGCAACAGTTAGCCAGCGAGAACGGACGAGGTTGCTTAGTTAACAAATTTTCATGTCTAGTGACTACGGTGGCTTGTGTCGGCTTTTGAAGTGATTCGGGAAGCATGGAGACTTCCTCGTCTTAATGGAACAATCCTTTAATCTCGTGATACATCCCACCTAGCTGTTGCCGAAGGAGTTGCTTACTTCGACAAAGGATCTCCACTGCCTCCAGGCTTCACCACTTTCGATAGCCCATCTTGCCCTTCGGACACCTTCCTTCCATCTCCCTCCACCAGGCCCTCTCTCAATAATGACCTTTCCATCATCACCGTAACCCATATCACTCGTCTCTGCTTCACAGATGCCAGATACAACGAGCAATGCAGCAGTATTCATGAGAACAAAATGCAAGATAGGGTCGTCTCTTGGTAGTTGATTTTGTAGGAGCTTAGTGAGGATTGCAGCGTTCTCATGTGGTTCCTTGCCGGGCGAGACATCTGCCAAAGGATGTGCAGGAAGTCCGAAATCAGCTGCGCAAACTGAGAAGCTTTCAACGCCAATATCGTTCGGCAGCGAGTCTCTGGTTGCAGAATGATCAACCAGCCTCCAGCAGTAAGTTCGGCCTGCACATGAAATCTCGTCGAGATCTTCTTCGCCGCAAACCACCAGCGCTTTCCTGGCACCGCTCATTCTCAAAGCTTCAGCGAATACGGGTCCAACATCTCGTCGAGCTACACCGATCAAACGAGCCTCAATGGTTCCTTCTACCGGGTTGGCTAGTGGTCCAAGAAGGTTGAAGATTGTTCTCCAGCCTAGTTCCTTCCGTATAGGAGCAACATACTTCATGCCCGGGTGAAAAACAGGAGCAAAGAGAAAGGCATAGTTACTCTTCTCATAAATTTTGGAGATGGTTTCAGGCGTAACTGCTGTAAGGTTTGGTGGCGTCGGAAGTGTGGAAGTTAGGAGATCTGCTGAGCCTGACTTAGACGTAGAAGCTCGATTTCCATGCTTGCTGATGATCAGGAGGGATGAAGCAAGGATACTTGACGTGGTGGAGATATTATAGGTGTGGTGAGAGTCACCACCCGTGCCCACAATATCACACTACAAATATGTTAGTGAAGTGCTTGAAGCTGGGGCATATTCTAGCTTGAAATAACATACGAGACCGCCCTCATACTCTCCTTCAGGCTTTCCACGAGCTTTAACGGTCTCCACCAGTCTCTTCTTGTCAACCACAGACGCCGCATTTCTCATGGCCTCAGCACATTTTGCAATAACATCAGGTCTCCGATCCCAGCCTGTGAAATGGAGACAGGTCAAAAGTGCACCGGTTTGCACAGGAGACAATTGATCCGTGAAAATAAGCCCAATGGCAGCAGCAACCTCTTCCGCTGTGACATTCGTCGCTCCAGGATCTGGCCAGAGACGTCTGAGCAACGGACTGATAGAAATCTGCTGCGGAGCACCTGATTCAACCCCTACAGTCATGATTCCTTCGTAGATTTGGAAGTATAATCCCAAGAAAATGGCTGAGGAGCCAATTACTGGATCCCTCTGGCCTATGTGACTCGATGCTCGGCTATCACGTGTCTTCACAGTTTGCCCGCTAAACCTCTTTGGAACTTTTCCAGAGTTGAGGTCGACATCTAAGCTCTGGGACAAGCGTCAGCAAGACAAGCAACGTGTAAGAGCAGTCAATTGCACAGCTCCGGGCTCGCTCTGATTTCAGTTTGCTAACCGTACCTCAGAATGCCTCCTCGAATACAAACGCCGCCGAGCGCAGTAGCCTCCATTCTGCGCTGCAAGAGAACATCCTTAAGAAGTCGCCAGTATGCTACAGCAGCAGCAATAGCAACTCCAGCAGCAGGGCACCACCAAATCCCAAATATTCCAGAACCTATAGCGCGTTTTCCTCCCACACAGCCACCCTCATTCAAGCCGCCCCAGTTTCGAAAATCACAATTGCTGCGCCAGTATGCATCACTTCTGCGATCAACACCACTGATGCTCCTCTTTCAACACAACAATCTGACGGCCACGGAGTGGGTAGGCGTCAGGCGGGAACTTACCAAGGCTTTACAGAAGGTAGATGCTACACTGGTCGCGGAAGGTCATGTCTCTCAGAACATTGCATCAGGAGTCAAGATTCAGATCATCCAGACGGGCATCTTTGGCGCAGCGTTGAGAGTAGTTGAGTACTTCAAGCCGGAAGCACAACAGAGTGGTTTTACACATTCATTGTCAGCAGCCGCACATGAAGCAGCTGTCAACCAGAGGACTGCACACGGCTTGTCTCCACTTCTATCAGGGCCTCTCGTAGTTCTTTCCATTCCCACGGTTTCTCCACAGCATCTGAAAGCAGCGCTGTCGATACTGGCGCCCAATCAACCCAACTTTCCAGCTCCGACACGAAAAGCCAATCCAGGCTACCACGATTTGAGTGTTCAAGCAGGTCTTGCGAAATTGATGTTACTGGGGGCTAGAGTGGAGGGCCGGGTCTTTGACGTGGAGGGGACAAGGTGGGTTGGTGGTATTCCAGGAGGATTGGATGGATTACGAGGACAATTAGTCAATATGCTACAGAGTATTGGAGCTGGCGTCACGAATACTTTGGAGAGTGCATCGAAGAACTTGTACTTCACCGTTGAGAGTAGGCGGACGATGTTGGAAGACGAGGAGAAGGGAGAAGCTCCAAAAGCGTAATGAATGGTTACGGACATGGAGTCTTTGTACTATAGCACTAGAGCTGCATATACCTGCCAGAAAGGATATATTCGTTGCTTCATTACTCAGAACGTGTATACCCAAGAGCGAACCTATAGAGATTGCTTCCTTATTTCCAATCTCGTATTCATGCCTACAATACACCTGATGAGATCCCAATCACCCTTCTCACCAACCCAGTCACAGACAACGATACCCGTGCTACCGTCCCCAACTGGCCGCTGCTCTGCTCCAAATGCTGCAATGGGCTCTGTCTGATTATGCTTCTTACAAAGGAAGTCGATGATGCGAGGATTCACCTTTGCCGCAATCTTGTCTGGCCAGCATCCAGGCCTGAAGAAATTCGAGGCACTCAAGAAATTGATCCAGATAGGCATCTTTGCAACTTCAGTAGCATTTACCTCGCTTGGTGGAGGAGCAATGATCTCAGCTGAACGAGCGAGCTGTGCTTCGGAGAAATTGATCTTCTTATCAATATTGTGAGTCTCCTCGACTTCGTAGAAATCTTGCACTCGGATCTCTCCACTTGAGCAGACTCCATCCGCGCAATTATCAGGCCAGGACTCTGCATCTATACACCAGCCATTGCCGCCATTCAATGATGCGTCCAGTCCGAACCTCCTTATAATCACAATCTTATTCCGTACCTCACCAAGTTTCGGTAGCCGATTCTCCGTGAACCAGCGTGCAGGGTCCGTAGCGTAATGATCATGTAGAATCTTGCTTACTTGCGCATCCGTAGTCTTTCCAACTCCTTCACGCTTGAGCGATATAATAACAGTCTCACTAGGGTTTGCGTCCAAGAAACCAAGTACAACGTTGATAAGGTCTCGAAGATACTTGTTCCCGGTTAGTGATATGGGAAACGCGCTGTGCACAAGGATAAGTCCGTCCTTGGTTGGATTATCTGGATTCTCCGGCTGTACGCGTATGTCCAGAAATCGAACCCCGTTATTCAATTGCTCTTTCACGGAAACTGCTTGACACCGTACAGATGGAAGGGCTGTGTGACAGGTTGGAGAGTTGTGAGTACCGGGTATGCTGAGTCGTGAGATTGGTATCTCGTTGGAGAGTTTCGACATCCATGATTCGAGCTTGGCAGAGGAGTAAATGGCGAGGAAAGAACCATTCGGCAGATACACAGCTGTTAACTCGAATGACGGGTTCGGAGAAAGTGGTGTCAGCACTGTTGAGCGCTGAGAAGGGGTCGGTGTATCGACTCGATATCTCTCGCCTTCGACTTGAAACGTTAATCGTAGGATTTCTTGAGGATTGGGCTGGATATCTGTGGGTTTCGTCTCGAACGACCCAACTAGTATCGATACATCCTGGTGGCTGAAGCTCTCTGACTTCGCGGCAAGTTGTGGAGATGTGGGAGAGGTAGTAATGTTGCTCATCAGAGTCGTGAATGACCTGGTAATACTGCTGAGTCCGCCCCCATTGTCGAGTGATTGAGGAGACTCAAAGCGCTCTAAGAGCTTCAGCTCAATTGGAGTCTTTGTAAAGTTTCTTATGCTTAGTGGAGCCATCGAGCCTGTAGTAGCACTGGAGGGACGACAGCAGCAACAAAGTTGCCAGCACGCCAATGACTTCGAGGACGAGGCCATAGCTGCGAGGCTCTACTTGGCCGCGGGACTGGTGGCTGAAACGAGCTGGAGGGGGCGGGGTTGAAAGAGTCGAGATTACAAAAATTAAACAAAATCTGCAGTAGAGCAGGCACGACAGGCTAATAAGTATAATTAGTATGGTCTATCAATGTAAAAAGACCTCAAATGTCCAAAGCCGAGACAACTGCTGAGGCTCAGATTTGAAACACTGTGATACTCCATGCGATCTAGTGGATTATTCAGAACAACTTCACAAAAAGGAAACGTCATTGTACAGTGAAACTGTGCCAGACCTTAAGACTTTACCCTTGTAAGAAAGTACATAATATAAACAGAAAAAAAAATGTAATTTCTATGAAGACTTAATAAATCTCTTTACGTCGGCGTCCGACTTGACCGTGGTTGAAGAGCCAAGTAACGCCTCGCTATAAAATCCCAAACCCTATTTGTTGAACTTTTCCTGAGAACTCTTGTATATGCCGTTGAAGGACAATGCTTTTCCCCTGATCATGCCGTCATTAGTCGTGTTGAATACCGCCCTTTCTTGAGAAATGCATGCCATTACGAAAATGAAAATTTAGTATCGGTACCTAGATCAATCGTTAGAATAGAGTTATCTTTGCCATTGGGATATTTGACTTACAGTTCGCTCTTGAATGGACCCTCAACCTCAAGACCAAGATACTCAGCCTGGACAGAAGTCAACTTGGACAACTCAGCGTTGACGTGGGCCAAGTGAAGCTTCGCGACAGTCTCGTCCAAGATCTTTGGGAGAACGTAGACACCGACTTCGAGCTTCTGGGTCTTGCCAAACTCGACGTACTTCTTGCCGAAGGCCTCATCATTGGACTTGAAGAGAAGGATCTGGGCAAGAACCTGGTTGGTGAAAGAGCAGGACATGACAAAAGAAGAGTGACCGGTGGCACATCCAAGGTTGACAAGACGTCCCTCAGCGAGAAGAATGATGTGGCGACCACTCTTCATGAGGTAACGGTCAACTTGTGGCTTGATGTTCTGGACGCTGGCAGCGTTCTTCTTCAACCAAGCAACATCGATCTCAATATCGAAGTGACCAATGTCTATGATTTACATTAGTAAGTAAGCCCTTATTTCTGAAATGATTAAGACTCACTGCAGACAATAGCATCGTTAGGCATAGCCTCAAAATGCTCACCAACTAAGATGTCTCTGCATCCAGTGGTGGTAACGAAGATTTGACCGATGGAAGCAGCCTTCTCCATGCTCATAACTTGGTAACCAGAAACAGCAGCTTGAAGAGCATTGATGGGATCAATCTCAGTAACGATAACACGAGCACCCATTCCATGGAGGGCCATGGCACATCCCTTTCCGACGTCACCGTAACCGGCAACAACAGCAACCTTACCGGCAATCATGACATCGGTGGCACGCTTAATACCGTCGATCAAAGACTCACGGCAACCGTAGAGGTTGTCGAACTTGGACTTTGTGACTGAGTCATTAACGTTGATAGATGGAACAAGAAGAGCCTTGTTCTTCAACATCTTGTAGAGGTGGTGGACACCGGTGGTAGTCTCCTCAGAAACACCGTAGCAGTCCTTGAGCATCTCAGGGTACTTCTCGTGAACGAGAGCAGTAAGATCTCCACCATCATCAAGGATAAGGTTAAGTCCCTTGTTGTCCTTGAAAGCAACGAGCTGTTGCTCCAAGCACCATTGGTACTCCTCTTCGGTCTCACCCTTCCAGGCGAAAACAGGAACACCTGTTCACAAATTAGTTTCAGTTCGATAAACATTGACCCGAGGCACATACCAGCAGCAGCAATGGCAGCAGCGGCGTGATCTTGGGTGGAAAAGATGTTGCAAGAAGACCATGTAACCTCAGCTCCGAGGAAGGTGAGGGTCTCGATAAGGACAGCAGTTTGGATAGTCATGTGGAGACATCCAGCGATTCTGGCACCCTTAAGTGGTTGATCTGCGGCATACTTCTCACGAGTAGCCATGAGACCTGGCATCTCATTCTCGGCGAGCTCAATCTCCTTGCGGCCGAAGGCAGCAAGAGAGATATCGGCGACCTTGAACTTGGAAGCTGGAGCTGACATTTTTGCGGTGTGGAGGGGTAGGTGTAAAGGTGGGAGGGGTGATAGACTATAGTTACGATGATGAGGTTAGTTTCTCACAGTGACAGCGATGAGTTGGCAGATGAAGAGGTTGGATGAAGCCACTTACAGCTTTGGAGATGAGGATGGATGGGAAAAGAGGGAGGCAGGAGCTCCAACAAAACTCGCCGATTTTCTACACCAGGACGCTTGCCCCTCGCTAGTCGTTGCCAGGGACCCCACTAAGCCAAAAAGGACCATTCATCACTACCCCCCTCTTCGTAAAATTTGGACCGCAACAAGGGTCCGCAATAGGCGCGGTGTAGAATGTTGCACGTGGGGTCCAAAGCATAGAATAGATCGATCATTCATGGTCATGGACGAAGTGTACGTAGTTCGAATGCGGTAGTGAATGAAAATCTGGCAACTCTCTAATTCACACCTTGTGGCCATCACTGGCCGCCCTTGAATATTTACAGCCCCCATAACGCCAGCCCATGCAATCCGCTCGAACATGACCCATTCATTTTTTATGAAGACCATTACCAGCAAATACGGATCCCTCACGTCTAATCGTAAATCATCCTCACTGCTGCTGCTCGGGTAGAAGATTGCTCTTCACTGCAAACATCTTACTTGTGATGCTTGCTGTGAAGCCGTCCACCTGTCTCGAATATTGCTCCACCTGTCTGGCATTCAACATGCCCTCCAGTCGGCTTGGCTCGGTTGGGAGCTTAAATAGTCTCTCCCACTCATCTTCTGGAAGAGGAGCCAATTTTTGAGTCGCACGTGTTGCATTTTCTGCAGCCCGCTTTGTCTTCCATGCAGTGACCTTGGTCTGTTCCCTAGCCAGTTGTCTCTGAAAGTATTGGAAGTTATTCAGCTCAGTGTAGTGGGTCTCGATGCTGTCCAGGAGCATATCGCAGGTTCTCTCAAGATAAGGATCGATGGAGAGGTCCAAAGAATCAAGGTTAGGGTAAAGTGGAACATCAGGAGAGTTTTTCGTGAGGTCGGCAAGACAGGCTGGGAATTCAAGCTCCTTCTTCGGTAATTCGGATGGCATCTGGTGTAGGAAAGATGTCAAGAGGTGAGAGTTGTGCACGGTGATGGGGAGCTCAAGGAGGACGTCCTTGTAAGTGAGCTTTGTCTTTTGCATGCTGGCAGAATATTAGCTTTGCCCACTACTTTGTTTGGCATGTATGTGCTTACTTCTCCGTGGTGAATTTGCCCTCCTTATATGCGGCCATGAAGCTTGGGGACAGTCTGAACGCACGCAGACTCAAGGCTCCCTGGGAACTTCTGCTGACATCGTGGACCAATGCAACCGTTCTCTCGTTTGGCTCCTTTTGGTAGAAGAATTGGTTCTCAACCAAGCTGCTATTGACAAAGTTGCCCATGTTTGCGCTCGTGTACCATCCAACGTTGTTCGCATCCACATTAACCTCTCGGAGATACTTGATCATCTCGTTCTGGTACGCAACATTTGCCTTGGATCTTGGTGCCGCAGCAGCGATGTTCGAGGCTGCCATGTGGTCGTTTGGGTGAGAATCCGAGGCAGCGATATCTGCCGTAGGGAAAGGGAAGCTGTTTGTGATTTCCAAGACACCTCCATTGTCCATACCGACTATCGAGCCAGTTGCAGTTGTTGGAAATGTGGCAGCGCAAGCTTTCACAATCTTCATGACCACCAGCGCCTCGATCTTCACCGAGGTTAAGTTGATAACGTCCGCCATGGTGAGCTAGTGTTGATTCTCTGCGCTGATTTACGTCGCCTGAATGCAGATGTCCTAGAAGGTGGGAAATTATGAGGTCGCGCGGGATGGTCGTCGACTCAAAAATCGCGATTTCTCGTTTGTGTGCGAAAGCCCATTTAGGCTTGGCGCCCAGACTCTGGGCCTCTAGAAAAGTTGGGGGAGCATAGCAGTTTGAACCCCCACGACTTTTTGGACGTTAAGTCATCTTTATTTTGACTACACTCGATCTGTTTTGGCTATGAACTGCTTGCTGAGGAAATGATTCCGGTAAATTTACTTGCTAAGAGCCTACACTGAAACTCCTTGTATCGACGCAATGTGTCTGTCGTATACATGTACCATTCCTGTCCTCAATGATACAGTCAAATGTGAGATTGGACACTGTGTATTGTAACACATACACGCGATCATGGGAAGTCCAATACTATCCAGATGAACAGGTTATGAAGATGTCAAGGTATTTACAAATTTGAGAGTGTACTAGTCTATTGAACCCACCTAGCACTTACACATATCCATTGTGATCGAAAGAGTGTTATCACATGAAGGTGTTTCTACGCAAGTCCTTGGCTCTACTCTAGTGCTTCTCTAACTATGAAAATATCCCTTCAATCTAGACGCAAGTGTGGTGTATCTCTGTTAAACGCCTTTCATTGTGCCCCATGTATACTCCATCAGAAGCCGGCCAGTGGTAACTCTTCCATTTCCCAAGAACTCTTCTAACTCCCAAGAACTCTTCAGATTACCAAGAATTCTTCCAAATCACCGTCACTCTTTAGTCGACCCACTGAGAAATCTCCCAATCCGTGGCAGCATCCTTGATGGTGAGCCTGAGGCGCTCAATATGCCATTCTGTATACAACTTCCGCGCTGCACCAGCAGCGAGTCGATGTGCTTCACCAACAGATCCGATTCTAGCATCGTGTAGGCTGCGCCACACACATGTGGCCAAATTTCTTCCAGATTCATCAGGTGATCCAAACCAATACCTTGATGGTGTTAGCTCCAGATATTTCTGAAAAGGAAGTCTCCTGATAGCTTACTTCAAGAAACCCCCGCTTCTTGTGGCTTCTGCGTGTGCAGCTTTGTCAAGAAGCCCGAGGTCTTCGTAGATTGTTGTTGGTGGAATTTGGCTCCTAAAGACAACAATATAAAATGACTGTTCTTTCCAATTATAATTATTGGCTGTGACAAGCTGCTGAACCGCATGGAAAACCTCTTGCCAGTTGAAGATATCAATATATGGCGCAGTCGCATAGTCTTCCCTCTGACACTGCAGGTGTACGAGAGCCGTGGCAAGTAGCTGATTGGCAGTATCCACGGTCTGAAGGTCTAGCAAATGATCTTGCTCGTCATAGGGTGATACCAGAAGATACCTGCCATCATTGGTAGGGGTAGGTGCTTTGTGAGATGATATGGCCTGACTTGAAAATGATACAGGTTCTGTAATGTCTTTGTCAGGAAAGGACACCTGAGAACTTTGTGGTCTTGGTATAGCGATCATTGCGGCAATCCCGTATTTAAAACCAGACCGCGAAAGGATGGGCGACAGAACGTGAAGTGTAAGTAGAAACTGTACTTCGACTGCTTATGATTCTAGGTCTTTAGCGAGGCGACTCGAAGAGAGCGAGCCAACGCCTAGGGAAGATGTGGGTTGAGCGACAGCGGCGTACTAAAAGGATAGACTACGTAGGCACTGCAACGTATTAAGGCGGAATTCGTTGGATTTATATGGCGAGCTGGTGCACCATCACGCGAGTTCGAAAGGGGATTGCGAATCCGCTCGCTTTTCCCCAGGGGTAGGCTACCATCTCAATAGCTGCCGCTGAGTAGCGTTGAACCTTGTCTTGCTTCAGACACCAAGAACCTCCACACCGCGACTTGACATATGGCACCTTCAACCTTAAGGCCAACCATATGGATTCCTATTTTTTGGCCATGCTATAAACACTGTTGGATTGATCATCGTATTGACTTCGCTTACTGGTGCTTTCTTTCTATAATCAACGAAATTTTGATACTGATATAACCTTGGCTGCCCGAAGGCTCGATCAAAGGACATTCATCGAAAGTTTAACCGCAGATAAGTTTGACTGTGATAAAGGCGCAACCGGGGGTTGAGTCTTGGCTGATTGACTTGCGCATGAGGTCCGGACCGGTACCGAAGTCTCAAATTTCCCGTTCGATAATGCATTGGCATGTCAATGGAAGTCCAGATGAAGAGTGCCTCAATCACAGAGAGCGTATTCAGATAGAATAGGCGTGAGCTTCCTTGCGGTTGCAGGCGTACATGCAAGGATTGCATGGAGCTAGGAAAAGAGTGCTGCATTCGAAATACGTGGCCAGTGACACCGTGTACATGGAAAATCATCGCTGAATCCAGCTGATAGGAACAATTCAACATGAGGATGCACGACTCTGATCTGTATGGATGTATCGGCGGACTCACCGCCGATGTGCTCGTGGCAAAGGCTATGGAGCCATTTCCACCAATCAAGCGGCGTCTGATGATAAGAACAAAGTGTGCTACCAAATCGCATCGTCCTTGATATCACATTTGCGCGAACAAAGAGCTTCAGGGCCAAAGACTCCAAGATTTGCAGCTCCGAGACCGGGATATGACAACTTGTGGTAAATATTGATGGTGGTCTACTTCCGAGTCTGCGCTGGATAACCATTAAAGGATCATAGCTGCGTATCGAACGCAACCGTTTGAGGCTCTCAGCTTATCTCTGTCCGGCATGCCATAGAAGCCTCGGGGTCCTTGTCGATGCTGTGCAGAAATTGGTCCGAATGTTGACAATATGACTGTATCGACATGATGTTGCAGCCGATTCCTGTAGTACCACATTAAATATCGCCTTCATGCCGGTGGCCTAGCCACATTTTCCCACTTTCATACACACCAAGATATAGCCCACTTCCCAGCGCCGTCCAAACTGCTCTCAAGATTGCTCCCCGAAACAGGCCCTTCATACCAGCTTCCGCAAAGACTTCTTGCGCAACCTCAAACCCGCTCTTCTTTACTCCACCATTCCTCCTTGCTAAGAAGGTCAAGCTCTGGCCTATGCCTTTTGCCTCATTCACTTCCTTCGGGGCATTAGCGGCCGAGCCCTCTCCTGCGGCAGAGAGCATTATTCGAGTTTTGACAACATCAATGGGCGTAGTTATTACCGCGGCAAGAGACCCTGCACTTCCAGCACTGACTGCAGTTATCACGGCTGTCTCCATGAGGCTTCCTGTCGACTTCGACTGCTTTTCTCTTCGCGATTTGAGCTTGATCTTGAGGTGTTCATATAAAGGAAATTGCATAGCCGTGAATGGAAGGTTCCGCGCTGCAAGTGCACCATAACCTCTCCAAAGCTGTGTTGGTTTTTTGAAATGCTTGAGCGCCTCCAGTGTCACAGAGGATTGCTGGAAAAGGTTTGCTCGTCCCATCTGTGCCGAGTTGGAAGACTGGCGAAACATTTGTGCATTTTGCTTCAGGACTTCTGCTGGTGTCAGAATGAAGCAGGACACCAGCTCCGCAACAGCAGAAGCCGCACTATGAACTACTGGCTCCGGAACTAACAGGGACCCTCCACCGCAAGTGGGGTTGACGTTCCCGAGGAGTGACTTTACGCCCTCATAGGTTGTGAAAAAAGCACCAGCTGTTAAAATATGCATCAGAACATATCTTCAGAAGACAGGGCCCAGAAAAGGTACATGAAGGAATTGTGATCAAAATCACACTCCCGATTCCTTGGTAAAGTCCTCGGAAGAGCACTTCTTTATTGATGGCATTCTTTGAGGCATCAAAGTATATCTTGTTGTACTGTGGACTCTGGAAGCGAGTCTTCAATGTATCCAAAGGATACACAAGAAGATCGACCGTGAAAGCTGCAAATGCTCCGGCCTATAGAGATTAGCATCTATTCAAGTCACTTTGGGTTAAAGAATTCTAATGATGTCCTGCATGGATTCAATGCAGAGGAGTGGTTGATCATAGGAGAGAAGCTTCAAGCAGGACAGCATAGATGCAAGTCACATTAGATTGTACCTAGTCGCGTGCTTGGTTATAGGCCGTGTCCGATCGGCTCACTTGAGATGACGCAGTCTCCTCGACAAAAACCCGAGGAGTTTGTGCTCTTCAACAGTACATTCCCGCACCAGGGTCCTAGTCATCCCATACAGCACGGATTGAACTCGCTATATGACTATAAAGCAGAGTACAAGAGTTAGGGAAACAAGGAGAAGAAGCCAGATTACGCACCAGGAGAACATCATAATGAGTGTTAGACATTTACAGTGATTATATGAAGAGGAAGGGAAGTCATCGTGGGCTGGAGGAAAGAAGTTGTAGTGATGACGCGCATCCGGGTGACCCCCACGTAGCGCCGATCATGGTAGCTGCGACAGCCAGGATAGCGAGAGCTATCATTTTGTCACTTCAACAATCAAAGCTTACCACTACACCCACTATCGACGGGGGTTGGCTTTTTGTAGGAGCATCCAAGTACTTCCAAACGTGTGGTACGCCACCACTATTTATTGACTACACAGTGTTATTCAATCTGGCTTGGTTACTGTGGAAGCCTTTCGAGGCAGAGAAAGCCAGAGAGGACCTTGAGACTATGGCCCAGCAAACAAGCACACCACAGCAATTAACGCCCCAGTTCTGCTTTTCTACCCGAGATCTAAAGGGTACTCTAAGAATACCTTGGCATTAATAGCTGCCAAATGCTAATTTCATGGCATAGACTTCCTTCGTATATCTCGATCTTCTATCGACGATAGTATCACGCAGCACTTAAACAGCCTTCTCACGCCTTCAACTACCGGCTTCGATGCGTCATCGACGATCAACTCCATACGCACACTTCCTCGGCGGCAGATAAGCCCCAAAACATGCCAAGCTTTCAAGAACAACGTTCTGTTTCCTTCCTGGCAGACAAGATCTGACGTTCTAAACTATTGTGCAAGTGTGGCAACAAGCCCAGACCCGGATGACCCCGAAAGCCTCCTGAAACAAGTCGAAAGTGATCGTGAACGAGAAAAGGTAGTGGATGAGCGTCTTGACCCGTATTCAGCAAGGCGTTATGTGAGGGAAGGTCGGACAGAGGTATTGGCGTCCATTCTGCGACAAGAACGAGGGGTGGAAAATATTGTAAGAGCAAGAAGTTGGAGCCTTGTTAACGAACGGTGCGGAAGGACTGATTCAAACGACTGGGAGCAAGCACTTGATGACTGGCGCAAGAAAAGAACGTAGTGCTATTGCACATTCTTAAATAGTTAGGCTAGAGGCCAACAGGCAAGAGTGAGGCCCATGGCTGCTTGGTTTCGATGCTGTGCCGGATTGCAACAAAAAGACACAGACACTGCAATTATTTACTCGAGCATGGTGGACAGATAAATGGAGTTTTGGAGTCAGGGCTGCAAAGCATTGGGTAATCACACTCGTGAATGGATGAGGGGTTAGTAGCTCTCGATTGCACATCATATGGAAGAGGCCACCGAGCTTCTTCAGATACATACTGCGGTTATCGGTTCAGTAACTCAAGCTTAAATACTCATTAGAAAATACCATCTTGTTGAGTATGCAGTACCTAAAGATCTCCAGGACCACAATTTCGAGGCATTTGGGATAAAAATCTCTGCAACGTTTGGCCCACTTCACGTATGCCAGTATATACACTGGTCTATATTTGTTTCAAACAAGTTCTCAAATAGCATGGAGAAGCAGGCCATTGACGACCAACTAGAAGTCCACTTGGCGACTGGTTTGGCTGCCAAAGGCGTGCTTCCTAACCGTGTTCACATCTCGGTCCGTACCTCAGAACTGTGGGGAAAGACTTCCGAGTCGCTTGAGCGCAAGGCTTGGATTTTCAGGACATTAAGCTGCAACACGCGACGCCGTTTATTCCACGTATTATACTCAATTCCACAGCCATAGTGTCTGCTGGCAGTTTTGTAATCCACTCCTTCTCAGAATCAGTCAGTGGCAGGCACTCACTTGATTGCCCTTCTTCAAGTACAGTCTTTCTAACGCACCTCACCCCACTACGGATCTTTGACGAAACGATTTCTGAGCTTCGAGCTCCGACTTGCCTGTACATACGACCGCCGTCACTGACAGAGAATAACGCGTAGCCATGCCTCAACAACTAAGCCCCAAGGAGCGTTCACTGTTCTCTACAGTTGTTCGCAGCTATGAGGACAAGCAATACAAGAAAGGTGGGCTTGCGGACGTACACTTGCCAGTATTTCTTCTAACAATATATCAGGTATCAAGGCGGCTGAGCAGATCCTTCGAAAGAACCCGAAACATGGAGATACTTTGGCTATGAAAGCACTCATCCTGAACTCCCAGGGCAAGACCGACGAAGCGTTTGCGCTGGCCAAGGTTGCACTGCAGTGCGATATGAAATCCCATGTTTGTTGGCACGTCTACGGATTACTTTACCGCGCCGTGAAGAACTTTGAGGAGGCGATCAAGGCATACAAGTTTGCGCTGAGGTTGGAACCAGATTCGGTGCAAATTCAGCGAGATTTGGCTCTCTTGCAAATACAGATGCGGGACTACCAGGGTTATTTGACAAGTCGGAAAGCGATGCTTGCAGCTCGATCAACATTTCGTCAGAACTGGACTGCTCTGGCTGTGGCACATCATTTGAGTGGGGATCTTGCGGAAGCAGAACAGGTTCTGACCACCTATGAAGAGACATTAAAGCAACCTCCGCCAAGAAATGATCTTGAGAATTCTGAGGCTGTCATGTACAAGAACTCCTTGATCGCTGAGCAGGGTGATATACAAAAGGCTTTGGACCACCTAGAGTCAGCTGGAAAGCACAATCTCGACCGACTAGCAGTGCTCGAGCTCCGTGCAGAGTATCTTGCAAAGCTTGGTCGCAACGAGGAGGCTGTCAAGGCTTATCGTGCATTACTCGATCGTAACTCCGAGCACAAGGCCTATTATGATGGCTTGGTCGAAGTTATGGATATTAGCTCGACGGATCTGGAAGTCCGGAAGGCGATTTACGACGAATATGCGGAAAAGTTCCCTCGATGTGATGCAGCTCGTAGACTTCCCCTTGACTTCTTGGAAGGTCAGTAACGTTGCAAGCGCTGTGGCGGTTTGTGCTGACTGAAATTGTAGGTAACGCTTTCCGAGAAGTGGCTGATAAGTACATTCATCGTATGCTGGACAAGGGAGTACCATCGACATTTGCAAATCTCAAGCATCTCTATGCCGACTCTTCTAAAAAGGAAATCTTGCCATCAGTCGTCCAACAATATATTGATAGTAAGAAGAGTGAAACGAGTGATGAACCAAAACGAAGCGGCGATACCTCAAAGGGAAATTCTTCGGCATTCTACTTCCTCGCCCAGCATTACAATTACTACTTGAGCCGAGATTTGGACAAGGCCATGGAGTTTATCGAGAAGGCCATCGAGCTAGAGCCAGAGAGTGTAGATTTTCACATGACGAAAGCACGGATATGGAAGCATTATGGAAACACCCAGAAAGCCTCAGAAGTGATGGAGCAGGCACGAGAACTTGATGTCAGAGATCGACACATCAATACCAAGGCAGCAAAGTATCAGTTGAGAAACAACGAGTCAGAGAAGGCGCTGAAGACACTGGGCATGTTCACACGTGCGGAAACTGTCGGAGGGCCATTGGCAGATCTTCACGATATGCAGTGCATGTGGTTTATGACAGAGGATGGAGAATCGTATGCCCGAAAAGGCAATTTCGGCCTAGCTTTGAAGCGCTTCACCTCAATCTTCAATATCTTTGATGTTTGGCAAGAGGATCAGTTCGACTTCCACAGCTTTTCACTGCGTAAGGGTCAGATCAGAGCATATATTGATATGATCCGGTGGGAAGATAGTCTCCGAGATCATCCATTCTTCAGCCGTGCAGCTTTGTCAGCTATTGACGTCTACATCAAAATACATGACAAACCACTGACTAATGGAGCCAACGGAAGTGCAGAAACCGAGGATGATGCTGCTGAACGTAAGAAGGCTGCTAAGAAGGCCAAGAAGGAGGCACAAAAAGCAGAGAGGGAAGCAGCGGCCAAGAAGTCCGACCCAAACAAGCCACAAAAGGAGACCGAGGCAGATTTGAAGAAAAAGGACGATGACCCTGAAGGACTCAAGCTTGCTGCTACGACAGAACCTATGACTGATGCTATGAAGTTTCTCGCCCCTTTGCTTCAGTGCAGTCCAAAAAGCATAGATGCTCAAATAGCTGGCTTTGAGGTGCTTGTTCGAAGAAGTAAGTTTTTTGTTTCCAGTCGCCTATTTTGCGTAATCTAATATTTCACCTTAGAAAAGTACATTTTGGCCTTGCGTTGTCTCTTAGCTGCAGCAGCAATTGATGCAGAGCATCCAAAGGTCCACGAACACATCGTTCGTTTCAAGCAAGCAGTTGACACTGATGCCGAATCCATCAATCCTACATCGGCGGAGATAATTAAGTCCGAGTTCACTCTCCTTCCAGCCTCAAAGTCTTTAGCTGAGTACAACGACGAGTATCTATCCAAGCACAAGTCCAGCGCAAGCAGCATCCTATCTGCCCTCCGAGTTCGTAAGCTCTTGGATCCTGCTTCAAGCCTAGACAAGGACGTTGTAGGAGTTCTTGCCTTGCCGGAATTGACATTAGAGACTGCCATGTCCGCTTTGGAGCTTCTCAAGTCATGGAAGAGTCCTGAAGTCGAGTCTTTCCAATCCAGCGCCGCAGCCAAATGGCCTAAGGCAAACCTTTTCCAGAGCTCGGCATAGGCCTATCTCTGGAATGACTGACCTCCCTCATGTATCTTAGTATGAAAAGTCTGAACAAGGAAATCATGATACCAAAGTTCCTGGGTATTTCGTGATGATATTGTTGATATTGAAGTATCGATCCAGCGGGCATATAGATGGCCATGAAAGAAAAGCCTGTAAAGTGAAAGTTGTATCGAGCCATTAGTCTAGGGTGGCTCTGTCGGACAGTATGAGAACTATTTTTATTGAACCACCGTTATTGAAACCAAAGCCCGAAGCATTCTCACGTTTTGTGACCCGGGATGGTCAATTCTATAGAGAAGAATTATTTGTATTTAAACATACTTGATCTATACAACAGCTCCCTTGGGATTTTCTGGGTTCCAACCCTTCATCTCAATCTTCCAAGGAAGACGCTCGCCACTTCATATATTCTACTGTACATAACCCGAGGGCAGAAAATGACTCCTCCTAAGTTCGCTCATAGTCGCTTCTCTATTACAGACTATCCGTACAACAAATCGATGTCTTACAAAACCCTACCTAGCTTCATACAAGAAATCTTCTACTCCAAAGCCTCCTCTTCACCAGATGTCTTCTCGTCAGATTTCTTTCCAAATCCCAGATAGCTCATGCCTCCTCTGATCCCGCTCCTGATACCACCTTTGATCCATCCTTCCACCTCCTCTTCAGAGACAACGATTTTCCTTGCTCTCTCTTCATCTTCGGGTGTTAACTCTGCCTTACGCATCCTGCTCGCAATCCTTGGATCTAGTACCATGGGTTCTAGCCAGGTGCGTTCTGGCTCATCGTCTGTGTGTTTGTGTACAGACTTATGCCATTCTTTCTCTTCCGTTATCATAGCTGCATCCTGTTCTGAAATGGCTTCTGGTGAAGAGGCTGGAGAAAGTTCGGAGGAAATTGAAGTGATTGTGTATGGTCGGTAAGTGGAGAGGATTATGGCTGCAGTGTCGCGTCCAATGGAATCGGCGAGCCTGCGTCGCAGAAGGAATCTGTACAGTCGAGTGGGAGTGTTGAAGAATCCGAGGATGTGTGGGAAGGCAATAGGCTGTGATGGGTCGAATTCTTGAGGTAGGTGAGCTAGATCTGAGACTTCACTGTACTCGGAGGTCTTGATAAATGGAGATGGCTTCTTAGGTTTCTCGTCGGGTACTGCTGGTGTGGTCACCGGGGGTGCGTCCGCCTGTCCAGGCGAAGAATGAACCGTGATTCCCGGTAATGTTTCTGGCACTTGTTGTGGTTCTTGAGCTTCTGGTACTGGAACCTCTGCTGGTTCAGGCCTCGGAGGCTCTGTCAAAGGACCCAACCACCCTTCATGTAGTCCTCTAATATATTCCTTCCATGTGTGACGCCCGATCACTATATCGCCATTTGGACCATCAAATTCTTTGACCCCTTGTTGCCGCCGGGTATTGAGTATTGCGTCTTCCTCCCTTGAGTCTGCAGGTAGTCTCGAAGTTCGAATCTTCTCCGCAAGCTCAGCTCGGATATCACCCTCTTTCCTGCCCTGTATGAAATCCCAATCTAAACCAGAAGCCACCAGTATAGGCTTGACATATTCCTTGAAATGATCTTGCGATATCCTTAGCCCATCAGAAGGTGGTGCTTCGAGAAAGATAGTCAATTTCCTTGGCATAGACCTTGGGTCCAATGGCTCTTTCGCGATGTGTTCAACCAGTTTGCACCACTTCCTTTGCGCTCGCTTCTTCTCTCTTTTATCATATATAACTGCGGCGGCGAAAGAGCCAGTAATGGTCAAGAAGATCGTCCAATTTCGTGATGGTAGCTTAGGTCGAAAGTTTTCTCCCAAACCCATATACTTGTATATCGGGTTTGGGGGTCGAGTGGGTTTAGCAGCATTCGTATCTGGCTTTGTGGCTGGTTTACTAGCTGAGCCAGCATTCTGAAATTGTTAGCAGAGTCAAGCTTCTATATTCTTCTTTCACAGACCTCTGCTGGTGGTGATATTGAATCTGCCATTCCGCGAGAGATTAGAGCCTTGTCTGATGAAGTTGAGCTCTACGTTCACGCGCAGTAGGATCCAGGCAGGTGCGGTATTGCAACGGGCGACGAATAATCTTGACAAGGCCATTGATCTCAACTTTTCGGCTGCATACTTTATCGGGAATATAATATTCCGTCGGTACCGGCTATATAATAGTCCGAAAATGTAATGTGCCTGAAATGCTTGGGCCCGGTTAAGGCATGTTTAAACGATCACTCAAATCCAAACACATTAAGACGGACAAGGCACACCAAGCATTAACCATGGATTTTATCATACACAATTGCCTCAGACCATTGTCCTCGTGCCGCCATCTTTTGCGAAATTCCATCCAAGCTCTCGTTCCGGCTCGCCATAGTTGCAAAGACTGGCATAGCAGTAGGAGCAATTGCCTCAACTTTTCCGCTCCCATTTCAGCCACCTTTTGCTTTAAGCACCTCAAGGGATGTATTTTTGCACATAGCAGTTAAAGGGTGTTTGAAATAGATATCAGGCGAGGCACCTCAATACAGGAGGTGGAAGTACTGAGTCGCAATTCCCTTCTCCTTGCTTCCTGAACGATCCATATGACAGAGTTAGAGGATCTTAGGTAGTCCTCCCCACGTGGACTTTCTTATTCCGTTGGAACCCCACCATGACAAGCTCACATTATCGCCTCAGTTATATGAGAAATAAGCTGCTGCTAATGACGGAGAAGAGGTTGAGTATTGCAAGGTGCATCAAGGACTGCCTTGTAAAGTGCTACATAAGGTGAGGTACGTATGCAATGCACGGCATCCGAAAGCATGAAGAAGTGCTGTGTCTGAAGCCAGAGCCCGATCTTTTGCAAGATCACATTCCTGCTCGCATCTCTTGTGCTGGAATGACATAACGACTGTGACCCTCGACCTGCCAGGTAGTGAGACGAGAGGCAAGAGGCTCTGAAGCACTTGCACCAGATAAGAGGATCCTTACACGGCGACCCTGCGCGCTATACCCTTTCCTAGTCGACCAATTGAAATTGCCGACGACGACCGCTTTGTGAACCTCCTATTTCACAGAGAACAACTTACCGACTAATTCACGACCGACGACCGCGACGAAGTAGAGGAGGGTACTGAGCTTCACGACGCCGAGAATTCTCACTCCTGCCCGGCGAATCGTTAGTCACTATGGACGGCCAGGGTCAGAACAACGGCAATATGAACAATCAGAATCGACTATATCTGAACTTTGGCAACGGGAACAATGACCGCTTCCAAGGAAATGATCGTGCGTACCCAACTACACCTTCAACCTTCCCGAATCCCATTTCGAACTCGAGCTTCCCACAGGGCCAATACGCACAGCAAGCACCCAATCAACAACAGCAGCAACAACAGCAACCATACCCTACTGGACTTGCTCCAGCTGGGTATTTCAACAACCAAGCCTACCCACCAAGCTACCCACAGCAGCCTCACGCGCAGCAGTATCAACGCCCAGCTGGCACACCGACTGATGCGACAAGTTTGGCACACCAGTTCTCACATCAACATCTCGGGGGTGGTAGATCGTCTCCTTACGGCAATCGCCAACCCTCTCCCTCCCAACGACCTAGAACAGCAGGTACTCCAGGTCAACCGGCAGGCTATTATGGAAATTTACAGGTGAACATGCCGGACTTTCAAGGAGCCCCAGAACGAAACCCGGACAAATACGGTTCCAACATTCAGAACAATCAGAAGAAGTGCACACAGATGGCTGCAGATTTCTTCAAGGACAGTGTCAAGCGTGCACGCGATCGCAATGTTAGGTTGGTAGTTTCCTCTACTTGTAATTGCTGGTATGCACAAACAGGCTAACGTACTGCTTATAGACAAAGTGAGATGGAGCAGCGTCTTGCTGATCCGAATCAGTCCCAAGCACGAAGAGAACAAACTTGGTCCAACGCGGGAAAGCAGGAGGGTAAATACCTCCGTTTCTTACGAACAAAAGACAAGCCAACGAACTACAATACGCTACGAATCATTGGAAAGGGCGCGTTTGGTGAAGTCAAGTTGGTGCAGAAGAAACAAGATGGAAAAGTGTACGCTATGAAGTCACTGATCAAGACGGAAATGTTCAAGAAGGATCAACTGGCTCATGTTCGCGCTGAACGTGATATTCTTGCAGAATCAGACAGCCCATGGGTGGTTAAACTTTTCACAACCTTCCAAGACGCAGACTTCCTGTACATGTTGATGGAGTTCTTACCTGGTGGTGATTTGATGACTATGCTCATTAAGTATGAGATTTTCAGCGAGGATATCACTCGCTTTTACATTGCTGAGATTGTACTGGCCATCGAGGCAGTCCACAAATTAGGGTTCATTCATCGGTAAGTTTTCTGCTGGGAGAACTATTCCTGCTATTTGTGGGCTGATTGTTTACCAGTGATATCAAACCCGACAACATTCTGCTTGATCGTGGGGGACACGTTAAGCTTACCGATTTCGGCTTATCAACTGGTTTCCATAGGTTGCACGACAACTCGTATTACCAACAACTACTTCAAGGAAAGTCCAGCAAACCTCGAGACCGTAACTCCGTCAACCTAGACCAAATCAACCTTACTGTCAGCAACCGTGGCGCTATCAATGATTGGAGGAAATCTAGGAGAGTAATGGCTTACTCGACCGTCGGCACTCCTGACTATATTGCACCCGAGATCTTCAGTGGCCATGGCTACTCGTTCGATTGTGATTGGTGGTCTCTTGGTACGATCATGTTCGAGTGCCAGGTTGGCTGGCCTCCGTTCTGTGCAGAAGACCCCCACGACACCTATAGGAAAATCGTGAACTGGCGCCAGTCTTTGTACTTCCCAGAGGACATTCATCTTGGCCCCGAAGCAGAGAACCTGATCCGAAGGTAAGATATTCTGCATCTATTACAATGAACGTTAACTCATTCTCTAGCCTTGTCTGCAATACAGAGAATCGTCTTGGACGTGGATCTGCTGATGAAATAAAGAACCACAAGTTCTTCCGTGGTGTTGAATTCGATACTCTTCGTCGGATTAGAGCTCCATTCGAGCCTAAGCTGTCGTCTAATGTGGACACAACCTACTTCCCAGTTGATGAGATTGATCAAACCGATAATGCTACTCATTTGAAAGCAGCTAATGCCGCAGCAGCAGCAAATGGACAACAGCGAGAGGAAGTTCCCGAAATGAGCTTACCATTCATCGGTTATACCTTCAAGCGTTTTGAGTCCAATTACCGTTGATCTCACGGATCACAGATGTTGCAATTCCTTTTGGAATATTGCATTGTAATCTTACAAGATCACCGCTTCAGGTACATAGCCGTCAAAGAATAGTTGCGTTTAACAAGCTTTGGGGTCATTATATGCTACTCTTGGGTGGCTGTTTTCCGTCGGATACCAATTAGCGTTGCATTGTACTTTTGAGGAAGGTCTAACATGTATCTTGTGGTCATGTGTTACTTGGTCTCGATCTAAGTGCATGCTAGGTATGTAGCTTAACCTATGCTCATGGGCTTTATGGCATTCAATCTGGGCACGGGAGGATTTTGTTCTGCTTCAAGGCTGAATAATGATCATAATGTATGCCACACAGCCTCGAAAAGACTTTCTATGAAATAGACATAAAGCAGTTAACCTGTCAATGCAAACGTCTGAAAACATCCTCAAACTCCTCGTAACTCCACAAAATCTCGATCTTCATTACCTTCTTGGTGCTAATCCAGGAACGCCGCTGTATCTTTCCTCTCTCTCCGTCTTGAACATAACCTGAACCCAGAACTCCTTCAAATCAGCGTCCCACCAAGTCCAGTACCTCTCGCCTGTGCGATCAATCTCCCTAGCCTGTAGCTTGAATCCACATGTCTCGTAGGGTTCTGCTGCTACCAACATATACTGAAAGTTTTTATCCGGAGGGTCGTCCACCTTCTGCTCGAATGCGCTCATGAACCGCACCTTTGGCTGCACGTCGGTTGAGATCTCGGGGTACTGGAGCTGAAACAATAGGCCCTGCTGTCTTGTTGTTGGGTCTCTCGTCTTCGTGATTTTGTAACCTGGCCTTCCAATCTTTACAACATTCCTGCGTACATTGACTTGTGCTCCGACCATCCCGATTGGCAAACCGGTGATCGGATCGGTGCCAGCGCGCCCTTCTTTCTGTTCGCGAGCTGCACGACGTGCCAAGTTGGTCTGATGCTTTCGACCTTGTGTATGCGCGAGATATGATCCATCATTCTGGTGTACTGTAAGACAGAGACGGCATTCGAATGATCCCACATGGTTCTTGAAGAAGTATGGGTCTTTGTCGAGGTCGATAGTCTCGAGGGCAAGCTTTCGCAAACGTTCTCTTCGGTCTGCATTCGTCGCTGATGTTGATGCTACACCTCCACCACCAAACTTGGAACCAGCTCGATTCTGATAATCCATCTCGAAGAAGACTGTAGAGGATATTAGACAGTGCAGAAGATGACGCAGAGCTGGGTGTTGCGCGCAGGCCTGGCGTGGTAAATTTTGGCGAGGCCAGGCTGAACGTCCACAAGGCTGAAATTATTCTGCAGGTACAACAACAACTACAATGTAGCAATGGCGAACTCCTTTCATGTAGGCCAGCGTCTATCCATAAAACACCAGTCATGTACAGTCAGGTATATAGGTCCTGTTCACGGTACTAAGGACGAGACAGAAGAATATCTTGGTCTTGAATGGGATGATGCAACTCGTGGTAAGCATGATGGCAGTCATTTGAACAGGAGATATTTCAGATGTAAGCACAGCATGAGGATCGACTTCTATAGCACTGCAGTATTGTAGTCCTAATTTTTCCACAGGTCAAAGTACCTCCTCAACGGCTGCCTCCCTCATAAGCGCCAGAAAAGTCGTACTAGATCCTCGACAGACGTTTGTCGAAGCTGTCCGCCATAAATATGCCACGAACCTTGCAGACCCGTTGGGCTCAGGAGTTGCGGAACAGAAGATCATGATATCTGTCAGCAAAGTGGCCGAGGAAGTGGGATTCGCCAAAATCAACGCAATACTCGCCCAGCTGAACAGACTAAGAATAGTGATTGTTGATGGTCTCAGTATTTACAGCGCGGACGAGCCAGGGGAAATTAAGGCAACCTGCCCGGCTATTGTTGAACTGGATTTGAGCAGAAATCTCTTTGAGGATATTATCCCAATTCTGAAGATTTGTGGTGAATTGGAAGCTCTGAAGATTTTGAAGTTAAAGTATGTGATGAGGTCTCCATCTGCTGCTCTCGAATGTTACTAACTTTCTCGCCAGCGGGAACCGACTTCAAATAAAGGACGTCCATCTAAGCACCCAATTTCAAATTGGATGCGAGAATCCATTCAATGGCCTTGTGGAACTTGAGTTAAATGAGACGTTATTATCCTGGGTCGACATCTGCAAGATTGCACAGCACTGTCCTTCTCTAACAACTCTAAAGGCATCACAGAACTTTCTTGCAGGTCTGTCTTCTGAGCAATTGCCTGTAGTAAATCGAACATCAGGTTTTGTGGACAACTCGAACGATAGCAGAGAGAAATCCTCTGAAGCCTCTACAAATGGACTGCAGCAGAGCTCATTATCATTAACATTGAAGTCGATGTACTTGGAGTTAAATGAGTTTTCAAGTCTTGCAGACTTAGCACCACTTGTATTCTTTGAGAACCTTAGAAATCTTCATATCAAGGGGAATAAGATATCGAACAGCTCGTCTTCCTTACCAGCTTCAACAAAACCTATATTTAACAAAAATCTACGATTTGTTGATCTGCGCAATAATGGTATTTCTAGTTGGGACCTGGTAGATGCGCTTCCAAGAGTGTTTCCCGGACTTACAGAGCTTGCAATATCGGGAAACCCCATCTGGAAGACTGTCCGAGAAGGCGGCATATTGGCGGAGGAAGAAGATGGGTACAGACTTACTGTTGCACGTCTTGGCAACCTGAAACGACTAGATTTCAGTGAAGTCACCGACGTGTACAGGAAAGATGCGGAGTTGTTCTACCTCAGCCAAATTGGTAGAGCAATGAGTAAGGTACCAGAAAGCGAAGAAAGCATGATAATAGCACAACATCCACGGTATGCTGAGCTATGTTCTATTTACGAGCCCCCGGTTGTTTTCCGAAGCAAGGATGGGTCAGTAAACCCAGATTTCCTGGAAGCACGGTTGATTAAGCTCGATTTCTATCTGCCACCAAACACTATACCTGGCCAAATGGAGCAAATCCACCGTCTTATCGAGGTTCCAAAGGCATTCAGCATTTATAGAGCAAAAGGGATTGTAGGCAAGCAGTTCGGTCTACCTGCCATGAAAATACGATTGGTCTTGGAAACTGGGGACTGGCAGCCTGATCCTGACTACCACTTAGAAAGCGACGATGAGAATCGGATTGACCAAGCTGGAGCCGACCAGCCAGGAGGCGACCCACGAGGCATATGGAATAAAAGAGAGGTGGAGATTGAAGACAGTACACGAGAAATCGGTTTTGTGGTCGATGGCTTGGAGGGTACAGTTCGTGTCGAACTGCTATAGAAGTTTGACGCCCATGGAAACGCCTCAGAGTCGTGCATGCTTGCCTGGCAGCATACAAACAATCCTTGCAAACTTGGAGATTCGTGGTCTTGTCAATAAAAACTTGATTGTTTTACGCACATCCAAGCAAGTGATGATCACGAAGCAGAGATGCAAGCAAGTAAGATCCTATAATATCAATGGCGACTACCAATCTTCAAGTGTTCTTCCTCGTTCCACTAGCAGTGAGTTCACGTTGATGTCCTGTCGATTTCCTTCGTTCTCCAATAAAACTAATATGTCCTCCAATACGAGCTTGAAGTCACCAACTAAGGGAGGGCCAACTCATTTTTTGGTTCGCACCACCGGAGAGGTCGTCCCTCTCATCGCTGTAGATGAACTTCCTTCCAGCATCGATATCGTGGGCGTTCCTCGCTCTCTTGATCTTTCATTAACGGTTGGTATGTTTAATCTTGGTATCATGCGTGCTACTAGTCACATCTATGATGTTGTGCACAAGAAAGACAAGGAAGTCAAGGGAGCTGCGAAACAGAATATTTCCAAAGAAGAGCTTCGGGATGAGGAAGAGAAGTAAGTCAAATCTGACTCCCTGCATAGGTGGAGCGTTACATTGACACACCTCCCTCAGATCATCATCAACGAAAGAGACGGAACCAGAAACACTTATTGCGAGATCAATGGCTTCCCCCACAGTTGTAGCACCAGAGGAGCCCCCAGCACCATCTTCAAATAACCGTTTCTTGCCATGCCGTCACTGGTGCCGTCACGGAGTTTGCAGATGGGGCCAACAATGTCGCTACCAGCATCTGATGCCACTGACAATATCGGGTCTTTGCGACGTTGGTCTAACAGACTGGCCAGCGTGGTACCGGAATCAGAACCCAGACTACTTCCACACATGCAGCAATGCTATAAAAGTCCGCCATGATGCTCCGACGTACCAGCATGTGTATGAGCAGATCTGTCGTGATAGATGCTGTGCGGTCAACTGCTATCATCACAACCATGGAGAGAGAAGCATGACGAACAGACCCATAACTGGTACGCTCAGAAATTCCATGTATGCGAGCCACCTAACCCCACAAAGACCAGACGTAGCGCTACAATCACGTCGCATGGGTGTTGTAGAGAGGAAGCGTCTTGAAGACACTGGGAGGACGACATTGGCAAGATTGCGAAGCCATAATCTATCTGTTCCTGGCGAAGTTGGCGAGCACGAACGTCTTCAAGAAGAAGTTGTCAAAGCTAAGCAGCAGTTAGACACACTTAACGCCTCAATTGCCAATAATTTGCGGAAGGAAATCCTCGTGGAGAGAAGCCAGGATAGCGCGAGACGGGCTTGGGCGGATTTGAGCAGTAATGAGGAAGGTGAGGCAGAGGATGAGCCCAGGAGTGAAAAGGAAAGAGCTACACGATGTACTTTGAAAGCTAAGAAATCTAGCGAAGGTTTTGCAGAGCCGCAGTTGATTTTCCTTTGATCTGGACAGAAATGATCTTCACTATGGCCTATCAGTTAGCTGCTAGTCATTCAGTTTCTTTCCTACACGCATAATTTATCTACATCTTATTACACTTATCTCTAGGTCATGGATGTCACAGGATAGATAGGAAGAAAAAGGTCTTGGCAAACCCCGTTTAGAGTAAAATCAGAATACTAGAAACATAACTAACCATTGGAGTATTGTTTATCGATATAGGCACCGTGTAATCATGGAACGTGAAATGTACGACGTAGTGCCGAAGCCGCGTGAACTGGTAACAAAGACTTGGTTTGTCTGGGTTATAGATTGTCTTACTTGCTTGCTCTCTTGACTTGAGTCTGGTTCAGAGTGTTGGATGACCTGGACCGCAATTTGCTACGTTGTGGTCCAAATTTAGCTTATCAGCACCACCATGCACGTATACCTCAAGTCAAGTAACCTCAGCCTCGACTACAAAGTGAAGAATCTTGCAGGAAGGAAACATAATAAAAGTCTCTTATTGCCTCATTTCTCAGTTGCAAATCATCAGAACCACTGTGAAACCTATTCGCCACGCTGATGCAAAAGAATATAGCTGGTTCCGAGGAGCATTATGTCTCTTCCTTTGGGCTTATGGCCCAGATTTCTGATCCGATCAAGCTGATAGCTTATACACTCCGCAAGCCGGCATTTTCAAATCCCCCGAAACAGTAATATGCTTAGGAGTATGTGGAACCTTCAGCTGGTTGAGGAAGCTTCTTGTTGGCTGGCTGGGCCATGTTTCTATTGATCATTAGGGCATGCAGATACACTGGGGATCCTCGCCATACCGTCTCAGCTCAATCAAGACTGTCTCCATTGTGTTGTCTCGGCTCCAGTTGGCAAGGCATGGAAGCTTGGCTGGGTCGACCTACACGGCAATCAGAAACATAAGCCTCACATCTTATACTTGGATTTATGCTTTGTGACGGATCTTTGGGTACTAACAACACCGTTTTTTGGGTTAACACACGGAAGGTTGACCTCGTTGATGAACTGAATGGTGGGCGGCTTATCGGGATACTGGTCGCCGCAGTGCATCTTCAAGGAATAGATGCGATTCTCATGGACACTCTGAAGGGTATATGGTAAGCTTGGTATCTAGACATAGACTGCGAACGAGTTTGGACATACGTGAGGAGGACCCAGGATAGTTCCAGTCCAGTTGGACATCAACAAATCGTCACCCTCGGCGAGGCCGTATGAGCAAGCCTCTAAATAGAACAACAAGGTTCAGTCCCAGTTCAGCTTCACAAGTGTGCGCGCGCGTGCTCACCAGCTCCCAAACCTTTCTCTCCTTTCTCCAACTCCTCCAAGAGTCGGAAGTTTCTTGGGACCTTCGCACCCATCGTATTGGTTTGGTCGAGTTTCGAGGCTGATGCTCTGGGGTTGCAGGCAGGAACTGTGTATGCGCAGGCTGCGTGGTTGTTGTGGATGGATATAAGAGAAAATGGTATACAAGAATGAGGCTGCTTGCAGTCAGCGGCAGTTCAGAAGAGTAGCGGGGTCATTCAAGTCGCTTGGAGGCGGCGACAGGCGGGCGGACGGGCGACAACCTCACGTGCTTTGACGTCCACGACTTCACTAACAAACATCAATCAGGCTCCGATAGAAGCATATCGATCCATCTACCCCGGTTTGCGAGCCAGACAAGATATTTTACTCAGGGAAAACTCTTGGCCCTGAACCATACCCAACCAAGCTCAGCCATCCAGACCATGAATGATACCTCGACAAGCTCACTACATAGGAAAAGAACATATGTGTAAGGGTATTGACGATGAGAGGATCCTGGGCAGTGCACGACGATCGCATGTCGCGCAGTACGGTCAACACGACTGCCGCGTCTTCTCTTGTCAACAATGATGGCCATCGGCCGGAGCAAACTCATGATTATTGCAGGTGTATGTAGTTGTAGGTACGAAAGTACGTCAAGCGAGGTAGTCCTACTGTCCTCGTCCTGTACTAGCGGCGGGTAGTTGCTCGGGACAGGGGTTCATAGGCCTTCGTTATGGACAGCAAGCCCGGACCAGGGATCAGTAGCACGAAGAGACCAGGCTCCATCATTGTCGCAACAACTCACATTCCAATCCAAAGCCTCAGGATTGTCTACTTACTCGAGCCTCCGACGCAGAGCGAGACTATGAAGGATATTTGCCTTCCAGGCAGGTAACATGACTGCGCAGATTCTAGCCTCTGAGCTTGGGAATCTCATACAGGAGAGCAAGAGGAAGCATACTGAGCTCCGCAATGTAGGTCGCAAACGCAAGACCTGGCAATTGCAACAGCTGATGTCAGGACACAAAGGCTGCTGAAAAGTCACTCGAGGAACTAAAGGCATTAAGAATAACGTCTGAAGCTCAAGTGGCTGCTGGTATACTCACCGTCCGGCCCAAGCCACAAGCGCTAACAAGCCAAATAGATCTTACACAGAGAGTGAACTTTGTCAGCCCATTTCTCATTGCGTGTGGTACCAAGAATGTTAAGTTCACCGGTATTGCAGTCGTGTGTTTGCAGAGGCTGGTCACAGTCCGAGCAATTCCAAAGTCGAGATTGAGAGAAGTCCTTGATGCTTTGAGAGAAGCCACCCCAGCGGGCCTAGATGTCCAGCTCAAGATTCTACAGTCTCTTCCCTCTCTACTTCAGAACTATGCAGACGACCTCAAAGGCGAACTTCTTGCTGCTGCATTGAATATCTGTACCATTCTGCAAGGGAGCAAGAATGGAATTGTAAACAATACTGCCGCCGCAACGCTGCAACAGCTTGTTGTGGCTGTTTTCGACAAAGTCGTTGCAGAAGATAGTATGTTAAACCGCATAGACCCGGAGTTGTGTCTAACAGACTCACAGAAGTTGCACTTGAGGTGCCAACCATTGGCGAAGCCCCTATTGAGGGCGGAGTAGTACAATTACGAGCAGCTGCCCTCGATGCGTACAAGGTAGTAAAATTCAGTCAGTTGTATATGATGCATTTTTACTTACCAACACGCAGGTCTTTAACGACTTGTGTCTTTTGACCGAGTCGCAAAAGCCACAGTTCTTGCGAACAACTGGCATTCCTCAAACATTTGGTCTTGAACTGATTGAGTCGGTCTTGACGAACCATGCCGATATATTTCTGAATCATCCAGAGCAAGCATACATCCTCAAGACTAGGGTAATGCCATTCATCATCAACTCCCTTTCCGAGAAATTGAACTTTGCCGTGACGGTACGGATTGTAAGGATACTTTATACTCTGCTGAGAAGACACCTTACAATACTTTCAATTGAGGGGGAGATGGCATTAGGTCTCCTTACCCACATGCTTGATCAAGACACAGCCATGTGGAAACGATCATTGTGCATGGAAGTCTTTAGAGGTATCTTTGCCGAAGCAGCGTTGATCAGGCGTATTTTCGCCATGTATGATGCCCAAGAAGGCAAGAAAGATATTCTTCGAGACCTGGTGGCATCTTTTGTTAAGATCAGTACGGAGCGGCCCGCCGTCATCGGTCTTGGACCTCAGTCTACCATACCGATGGTTAGCCAAATCAGTACCGCAGGAGCGGACCAAGGAATGCTTGAAGCAAGCGGTGTCCCCGGCATTATAAGCAGCTCTATATCTTCCTCTGAACCAGTAGCGGGCATCAGTACCCAATGGAGCACTATGCGAGTCCCATGCATTGACCAGCTTGACAAGACTGATCCGCCGTCTGTCCCAGACTCATACATATACGGCTTGACTCTGGCTTGCATCAGTGGACTGTCGGAAGGACTAGCTAAGTTCATCCTACCCCTGACGGTCCCCGATGTTCGAAACCGCAAAAAGGCGTCGAAAGTTGCAGAAATGACAGATTCCAGCAAGGCATTGGAAATACCAGGATCTTCATTGAAAAACCCGAGCCTAGACCAGCGAGCATCTTTCAAGAAGAATCCAGTTCCAGTCAACCCTCTCACCTTAGAAGAGCATGCGTTATTTGAGGATGTCAGTACTTGCGCTGGCATTGTGGAAGAATGCTGGCCGGCAATTCTGGCAACATGTTCTACCTTTCTGTATGCTGCACTTGATACAGAATACTATCATGGCCTAGTCAGGTCATTCCAGAAATTTACACATGTTGCCGGTCTGTTACGTCTCTCCACCCCGAGAGATGCATTCTTGACCACGCTTGGAAAAGCAGCAGTTCCACCAAATGTACTTACAGCAAGCACAGCCGTTTCTCAACCACCACAAACCCCAACGACTGAGTCCTCAGGAATGTTCAAAAATGCGAGAGGCCTCCTGAGCGTGGACAGTCTTGTCATCCCGGCATCTCCTACCACCGACCGGGCTCGACAAAGCTCAGTTGCAGATGTTTCCGCACCTTCGCTGAATACACGCAATCTATTATGCCTTCGGGCGCTATTGAATCTCGGTATCGCTCTGGGACCAACCTTGGATACCGCTTGGGCTATTATTCTTGGAACTCTCCAGCAAGCCGATTTCGTAATTTTCTCCAGCACCAAATCTACCAGCAGGAGTTCTTCATCTCAGACAACAGAAACGCAGGCTGCAGGTGACAACCAAGCTCTTCTAGCCAATTTCGGCACTGAAATTAAGGCTGTTGAAACCGCGGCTGCTCGGCTGCTTGAAAGCACAGTAGATTTCCCTAACGACTCATTCCTGGAGGTTGTCACCGCCTTATGTAACCTACTCGGTCGAGACGAGGAGGCAAAGGTTGCTAAGGGTTTAAGTCAGGGTGGGGATGCCCCGCCATCACCCACTGCAAGAAGAACATCTCAGACTCACAGGAGATTGACAAGTATCAGCGTAGCACATGCTACACAAAACCAAGAAGATCAATTTGCCCTGGCAAAAATTTCGGACGTCGCAAGCATAAATGTTGATCGACTTATGACCTACGCTCCTGATGTAAGCGGATGGACGGTCCTTACCTCGGAGTTGATATCTACAGCCTGTTCTCCCACTACAACTTCATCTGTAAGATTAAGAGCAGCAGACACTCTTGTCCGACTGATCCTTGAGGCTGCAGGGGCTACTCTCTCTTTCTCAGACGAGACACGGAGTGTTGTCCACTTAAGGTTGATAGAGGCATTCAGCCGTGCTTTAATACCGCTTCACTCCGCAGAGCAGAAATCCTCCGTCTCAATCCATGCTACCGATATTGATGTCCACAAGATAATCCTTGAAGGACTTAAGAGCGTTTTGGAACAATGTGGAGAATATATTATCAGTGGTTGGGATATTGCTTTTGAGATCATTGGAAGTGTCTTCATGCAAGACTTTCAAGCTAGTGATCACGCAACAGTTACGTTTCGTTCTACAACTCGTTCCACGACGCGGTCTGCTAGGCTCATTCGATCAGCATTCAATTCTCTTCAGCTCATTTGCTCAGATTTTCTTTCATCGCTGCCAAGTTCGTGCTTTCTGATTCTCGTCGACACACTCTATAAATTCTGTACTCAGGATGACGACCTCAATATCTCACTTACGGTAAGTCTATCTTTTGGCAAAACGGAACGTGGCTAATTACTTCAGACTGTCACTTTCTTCTGGGTCTTGTCAGACTTCATATCAGGCCGAACAGATTCTTTCTCTCTCAGTCCAGACTTGATTGAAGACTCGAGTGAAGAAGGTTTGATGGAAAAGGCAAGAAGTAACGATCGTGCGATATCGGATGCGGCGCTTTGGATGCTACTTTTGTTGCGTCTAACCGCTGTTACCGCTGATGATAGATTAGAACTCAGAAATAGTAAGTTTAGGTGACTATGATTCATTACTTTACTAAAGTACGTCTAGGCGCCATTCAAACACTTTTGAGGATATTCGATGCTTATGGTGATCAGCTTAGTCCTGAAGCATGGTCAATGTGCTTAAATTCTGTCATGTTCAAACTACTCTCCTCTATCGAAGCTCGATTGAAGGATATCAAAGATTCGGAATATCCAATCTCAAACAAGGAAAGAGATGGATGGAATGAGACAACAGTAGTTGTTCTTGCTGGAATCACCAATCTTCTGGCGGACTATCTTGATGTACTCAGCGCACACCCAACTTTCTCGACGTCCTGGGAAACATTGTTAAATCATTTGAAAACGCTATTGAACTTTCGAGTTCTGGATATCAACACGGCTGTTTTTAAAGCGTTGCGACAGATACTGTCTAAAGCCAACTTGGAGGAAGCCGAAAAAGACAATTTTAGCACTGCCTCGAAAGACTTAGCCTGGTCGCTTTGGTCAGAATCATTACCATGTCCCGTGGTCGATACATCAAACAAACGATTCGATAACCAAAACTATCTATTAGCGTATGTATCGGCTCTGCAGGAGATATACAGATTGATCCAAGCAGATCTGAATGTGGATCGCGCAAATCGGATGCTGAATTTACTTCGAGATGCAATTCAGCAGGCAAATGCAGGAACGTACTCCGCAGATATCGAATATCTTACGCCCCTCCAGACTCAAGTTTTGGAGTCCATGAAGATGATCCGTACTACCATTGAGGGTGTGCCTGCAGCCTTGATCAGTCAGACTGCAGAATTTGTTGCACTTCCCTTTGAGCCTAAAGACGGCCTCTCTTCTGATGGTCAACGACCGACATACATAGCCTTGTCAAAAGCTGCTATGAGCTTATTGGAAAGTCTGATTGTCACCCATACATCTGACAACAGCATTTATAATGACGGCGCTGTCTCAGCCTCACTCGCGGCCTTGGCAAAGCCAATCTTACTGAAGTATTCGTTTCCGATCACCACCAAGAGTATTTCACCTTGGCGTCAGGCGACCACGTCGTCACTCTCGGTACTTACAGCGATCTTGCCAATCCTCACTACCGCAGGACTGGAGGATGATGTCGTACGGTCATCATGGACATCCATTATCATGATTGCGAATGGTATTACTGCTGCGGACTGCTATGGAGCATCAGAGATGGTAAATATTAAAGATGACCAAGAATTCGACGTAGAATCTTTCCTCAAAATCCGCGAACTCATTGTCCCAGCTCTGGGGGCACAAAACATTCCAGATAAGACACGAAGGGTCTATACCGAATCCCTCTTCCGAATGTCACTGATTCACGCTGTTGAGCCCAAAGACCTGCCTCAACCAAGCCAGGAATTGCTAGCAACGCTCTACCAACTACGAAAGGGCTGTACAGTAGACCCACCACCTTCACCCAGATCAAAAATGGCATACATCTGCTTTGATGAATTGGCTTCTCTTGTTGCCTTCAGCGATGGATCGAATCCACGCATTAAGCTAGCTCAAGCTGCCGCACCCTACTTAATTCTTCGAGCCGGTCTGACTCTGCGGGCTTATATTGTAGATCAACCACTGCGAGGTCGAATGCCACAGCCTCTATCACAACGAAAGGAATTATTATACATCCTCAAAGCTCTTGTAAGGTTGAGGTGTGAACCTGAAGGCATCCCAGATACGCCAGGCGTAGACAGCGAAGGCAAGAAACATCTCCATAGACTCTACCCGCTCTTAGTCAAGGCGGTAAGGGCTGCAGCCAGAGACCAGGAAGTCTTGGAGTGGCTGGGTAAGGCCCTTGATGAGGTTGGCATGGAGTTTGGGCTTTAATTATACGATAGATAGAAAGCTTGTAGCTTATCTAGTACGGAAGAACTAGGAATTTGAGATAGAGTTATCAGCATCCATTTTTACATCTCACTCGCAGTTTGACTTGTTGGATCTGTGGATATGCTTCATTTTGATATAATTCAGTAGATGACAGCATTCCGGGCTAGTTTCTCATCTGATGATATCTCATAAGCGCCTGAAGGCTTACAGAAATAATTTGAGTTGCGTGGTACTAACGTGATACCTATGCAATATAGATACACGCGGACGTCTGTCCTGCTTGCCCTCGTGCAGTAAGCACAATTAAGAGCTACTTATACATTTTTCCTGTTATGCTGTTCATAGCATTCAGTTCTTCTGTCTGGTGTTCTCGAACGACGCAAGCATGCTACGCTTCATCTCTTCATTTGGCGACTCATCCTCCGCCGTCTCCCCGTCTTCGTTCGATGACTGTTGTACCTGGAGAGCCTTTGCAGCCATCGTCTTAGATTGTGCATCTCCGACTTTTCCGTAGACAGCCATAGCACTTGCAATCATGCTTCCAATATCTCCTACGTTGCCTGGAACTACAACTGCCGTTCCTTCCTTTGCCAACTTGGCAAATGCATCCACATACTTCTCTGCTACACTCAAGCTGACCGCGCCCTGAGCTGCTTCTTTTCCTTCTGCGATACTCTTAGCGACTGCATCGATACCGGCTGCAGTGGCCTTGGCCTTCAACAAGATAGCTTCGGCCTCTCCACTAGCCATATTAATCTGCTCGCTTCTGAGAGCCTCTGATGCGAGGATAACACTTTGCTTTCGACCTTCCGCGATGTTGATGGCACTCTGTCGTTGACCTTCGGAGTCCAGGATTTCGGCTCTCTTGCTTCGCTCAGCTGTAACCTGTCGATGCATAGCTGCCACAACGCCGTCCGGTGCGTGAATATCACGTATTTCGTATCTCAAACACGTCACACCCCAAGCTTGGGCAGCTTCATTTATTGCAGCAGTGATATTGGTGTTCAGCGCCGCTCGCTCCTTCAAAACGTGGTCGAGAGTAAGTTGTCCAATCTCTGAACGCATGGTCGTTTGGGCAAGTTGCGATATGGCGTACTCAGCATCCTCAACACCGTAACTTGAAAGCGGTCAGCACGGAAGGTCGAAAGTGAAGCAGGAAATAAACAGCATCGCTAGCTGCACAACGAAGAAGGGAGCCCTACCTCGCCTTGTAGGCATCGAAGACTCTAGTGTAAAGAACACCATCAAGTTCTAGTGTAACATTGTCTGCTGTGATTGCACTCTGACTTGGGATTTCGAAAGCAGATTCCTTCAAACTCTTGACATATGCGATGCGATCGAGGAATGGCCACAGGAGTGCGAAACCGGGCTCGAGTATTCGATTGAACTTTCCCATACGCTCGACGACCCAAGCTGTTTGTTGAGGCACAAAACGAATGATGGTGTTTGCGGGGAGTGAAGGTCTTTGAAAATATGAAGATGGAATGCTAGAGCTCGAAGTGATGCCTAACAATCCACTGTTCGGAGCATTCGATCGAGTGCTTGCATGTAAGCGGCGCCGCTGCTGCTGTGCTTGTAATATGGATCTTGTTGATGCTCTCGCACCTCGACCGAGACCAATTGTTGCAGTCGTTGGCACTCTTATCTTGGTAACCATACGGCAGCAAGCGTCGACCTGCATCTTGTCGCGTGTGTAGTGAGTTGTGCACTACCTTGCTGTGAAGTCCGAGGATGACTTGGAGAGAGAAGGCAAGCTCCATCTTCGTCACCAGCTAGTGCTGCAGAGGCGGCCGCTAGCAACTTCCCCAGAAAATAACCTGCAGCCTCACGCGCCGGGCCTCGAGGGCATTCACAGCACAAATCCTCCACTGGGCCCAATCGATTCCAGCATGTCAGAATACTGGAAGTCAACCCCCAAATACTGGTGCAAGCACTGCAGTACATACGTCAGAGACACGCCCCTCGAGCGCAAGAACCACGATGCCACCCCCAAGCACCAAGGCAACCTTAAACGCTTCCTGCGAGACCTACATAAAAACCACGAGAAGGATGAGAGGGAGAAGCAGCGCGCAAAGGCAGAAGTGGCGCGTTTAAATGGCGTGGTCGCAGGGGCAGGATCAAGCAGTAGCACAACTGCATCGTCGTCACATAACTTTTCTCCGGCATCGAGACAACCTGCCACTTCGGCACAAATCATCCAACAGCGAGAACAGCTTTCAGAGCTAGGCGTTGCTATACCAGATGAATTCAGGAGGGAGATGGCAATGGTTGGAGATTGGCAGGTTACTTCAGAACGAGTCATAGAGTCCGAAGACAGGGAAAAGAAACTGGATGCAATCGGATTTGGTATTAGGAAGAGGCCTGCAGAAGACGAAGAAGAGGAAGAAGTAACCGAGGTCAAGAAAGCAAGATGGGGATCAGCATACCGAACACATCCGGTTGGCGACGATGACGACGACCTTGACGCTCTGCTGGATGAAGCAACGCGGAAAGGAAAAGAGCCAGCTGTGAAGCCCGACCCAGAGGCAGCTGTCAAAGTAGAGGCGGATAGTGAGGAGCAAATTAAGGCTGAGGATGATACTAAAGAGCTCTCAGACATCCCACTGGTGGGTAATGCCGACAAACGAGTCAAAAGCGATCAGCCAGAAGCAGCTCTATCCGCAGATCCTGTTGCCTCTGATGCCAAACATAGTCTCGGAGAAGTCGTATTCAAAAAGCGCAAGGCGAAGAACATTCGACGGAAATGAGCACCATAAACTCATAGTATTCACCCGTTACCTTAGCTCAACACATCTAGCTGGCGTTGCTCCTCGGAAAGACTCTGGAACCAGAAAATATAGGGCCAGGCTATTTGCAGCCACTTAATTATATCAAGGAGCCGCCGCCTTTGCTCTACACGTGCGAGGACGGCACTCGGCAGTGACGGTCCCGAACAACAGAAAGGTCAAGGAAGTTCAAGATTAGACGCTCCAAGGTTGAGGTTGGGAGGGGCTCCATTACTTACAAATGCAAAATATACAGGTCGTGCGGGAGCCAATGAAATTGTAACACTGACCAGGCTGGGCGAGGCTGGAAGACCGCCGATAAGTCCGAGGTTAAACTAGGTGCCCACAGCCAGCTACTTCGTCATGCATTTTAAATCAAGAACTCCGCGTTTGATGATTCTGCTTTGGACACAGTCGCCGTGTTAAGAATTTTCCAGAATCATTCCCTCCTCACTCCATTTGATTACTCGACAAGTCCTCTATTTTCACTTATCTGCATTCAACCACTTTTTGCCTAAATCTGCTCAACTCACCAATCACCTACCTCGCAGCTATGAAGGAAGCCATTGTAGCCAGTGGACCAAAGGTCACATTGCACGATGTTCCAATCCCCACTCCCAAAGCTGGCGAGGTTTTGATTAAGGTCATCGTGTCGGGATCAAACCCAAAGGTGAAGATAACTTCTCCTTCACCGGTTCCAACAACAGCTGAGAAATTATTGGCAGGACTGGAAAGTCGCGGAGCTTATTCCTCCTCACAACTCTGGAGATGATATTGCCGGTATTGTAGAGAGTGTTGGCGAGAACGTCTATGAGTTCAAGAGAGGCGATCGTGTTGCGGCTTTCCATCAAATGACGAAACCGCATGGAAGTTTTGCTGAATATGGTATTGCTTTGGACTGCAACACCTTCCATATCCCAGAAAAGGTGTCTTTTGAGGAGGTAAGTTACGCGTACTTGAGACTCCGATCTTAAGTCTTGGGATCTGCATGTAGGTACTGCAAACTAAGAAGCTGTTCAGGCTGCAACGATTCCTCTCGCTGCTATGACAGCCGCTGTTGGTCTCTACAACCGACTAGGCCTCCCGGAACCATGGAAGCCGACTACTACACCTATCCCATTGGTCGTGTACGGTGGAGCTAGCGCAGTTGTAAGATGGCATTGTGTCAATTCATCATCTCGCGCGCTAACATACTCCAGGGAGCCTTTGCAATCAAGCTTGCGCAAGTGTCAAACATCCACCCCATCATTGCTGTCGCTGGAAATGGCCAGACTTTTGTCGAGACCCTGATAAGCCGGGAGAAGGGAGACACCATTGTTGACTATCGCAAAGGAGACCAGGCGGTTATTGCAGGAATCAAGGAGGCTCTCCAGAAGGCTGGCGCAAGCGAGCTACGCTATGCCTTTGATGCTGTAAGCGAGCATAATAGCTTCCAAAACCTCAGCGAGGTTTTGGCAGCGGAGGGCAGCAAGATCACCTTAGTTCTTCCGGGTAAAGATTACAGTGCTATTCCAAAGCACATTGAGCACACGACAACCTCAGTCGGGATGGTGCAGGACATTGGCAACTACGATCCAGCATTGGCCGTTGAAGGATCTCCTACTGGGGGCAAGGACTTTGGAGCTGCATATTTCCGCCTCTTATCCCGCGGCCTGAATCTGGGCTGGCTCGCTCCTCATCCGCACACTGTCGTTCCTGGTGGTTTGAATGGCGTTGAGGAGGCTTTAGCCAACCTCAAGGCCGGCAAGGCTAGTGCGACTAAATATGTCTTCAGAGTGGAGGAGACTAAGTAGTTAAAATCTATGGGCGACATCCAGTCACTGATCCAAGATTTTTAAAAGCTGTAGGCGCTTGCTTGAGCCTTTAAGGCGGTGGTGTAGATATACCTCAGCTATTAAGAATGGACGAGCATGTGGACAGAATCAATATTTACTTCCAAGCATGACCATATCCGAATCCCGTGTGCTATCGTGTTTTATGAATCTTAGCATCCAAAGTTCCATCATTTCAATCAATAACTCGGAAATACTTATCTCCCTGTAGAGAGTCATTGATTGTCATTACTTTGAGTGCTTTTCAGACACAACTTTGGCTTCCGCGAAATCAAATTTGAATGCATCCTTGCTGCTTGAAACTACTAACATCCATGGGATATACTGCAACTTGAGAATCATCGTTCGCACACTCTGGCTATGTATTCACACATTCTGGCCTTGTCAAATCCAACGGGTCTGAGGCACGTCAAGCAACGGAAATGGACGATGGATTGTGACCGCCACGTGACGACGCGACATTGTGTCCCACCTCAAAAACCTAAGTGATATAGCTCCAGTGCTCCCAAAGCGACATAACTTTTCAACTCCTCAATCTAAGCAACTGATGAATGCCACCACTCCATAGAATCCCTCGGCAGCAGAGCCTCCACCGAACAGCCTGTAAGCCACTATTTACACCCACATTCAAACCCAACCATAAACCTCGCCAGTTCCTGGTCCAGTTCAGGAACCAAAAATAACCAAGTCTTCAGGCAAAGCCTTATACCGAGCTCTGCTCTCACAATGTCCACGAATCTCGATCCCATCCAGCCTCTGTGACCGCGGTCCTGTCAACCCGCTCAAACACTTGGTCCGTAAACGCTTCAAGGCTCAGATCCACACCACAAGTCCAAGACTTTGCGTTGAAGCGCTGGAAGCTGGTTATGAAGTAATTCCACCCCGCCTCTGCTCTACGCGCCGTCGAAGAAGAGGACCCTGTAGCTAACACGTCAGGAAGGCAGAGAAGCTCCTTCGTGTAGCCGGTGACGGCGACGCCGCAGCGACGTCAACGGTCATCTCCCTCCTAACAGATCTCCACGTCGCAGCGGTGCACCAGCACTCCCAGACTCCAGTACCCCAACACCGCGTGCGCATCTTCCCTGCACCCTACCCAGGTGCGTCCAAGGCCCTCGACTCGCGCCCTCTCCCGTCCTCGGCCCTCAGCGGACGCCGGCGCGTCCCCATTGCCACGGGTGGGAATTACGTGCCCTTCCTGCGCTTCAAAAAACCACAGTCGCCGTTCCTCTCGCGGGTGATCAAGGATATCATCGTTGCACGGCAGAGGAGGCTAGACCGTCAGGAGGAGCTGCAGGAGAGCATGATTTGGGGGGAGGATGAGGATCGTTGGGAGGACATCATTGAGGATCCTAATGCTGCCGAAAGGAAACCTTTCAGGAGGGAGGAGGGAGAGGGAGGTTGGAGTGTTGAGGCCAAAAAAGCGTTAAGAGAGGTGCAGAGGAGGAGTAGAATGGAACAGGAGGCGAGTCTTGTTAGGCAGAGGAGGAATTTGGAGATCGTTAACCAGGAGAGGGAACTTTGGCTGGCAGAGAGGAAGAGCAGGCAACGGGTGAAGAATGCGGAAAGCAAACGGAGAAAGGAGAATAGGAGTAGTATCACATAGAAAGTGATGTAAACTCCTTTTTATCCTCGGATGAGGATACAGTATTTGATAGGAAGTGTTGGCGAAAACTTGATCACATGTACTGTCATCGCAGTAAAGTGATAGTGGAAACCGAGACGTAGTTATGGATGTGTGACATAGTTTAATCCTCAGGGGCAATTTATTATATAGAAGCAATTCCAGTACTTTTGTCGGACTGAAAAAAGCCCAATACAGGCTCATTCCACTGCACAGGCCCAAAGGTATCTTCAATGAGAAACAAATTCTCTATCCCTTAATTCCTATCACCCATATCGCCAATCCAACGCTCCTACATGTTAAAAAAATTCAATTCCTGTTTCTGTTAATATCTGACCTGACAAGTCTGTCCATTTATCTGGAGATCCTTTTTAAATCCTTTTCAACAGGCCAAAACTCTCCTTATTAAAAGAGCTCGGCGGTTGAAAATCTGACGGCTATAAGACAATCAAGAGACTTCGCTGGTTGATGTACACCCTTTGTGGATAGCTGAGAAGGATAGAGTCAAAGATGCTAAGCTAATGTGGATCCTTAAAAGTGCTGTAGCAATTAGAGCTAAAAGCCAACGTACGAAGCATAAAAGAGACATTAAAATTGATACCCCAAGTTTTGTAACAAGTTTAATTTGAAGCGCCCTTGCACAAGCTATATTGTCAGAATGCCCAAATGAGTTCTCCGCATGTTGAAGTCTCGCTATAAATGACTGAAGCCAAGTCAATAGGTCTAAATAAGAGCAAAATGACTTCAGGACGAATAACTGGTGATTAGGCAGGCTGTGAACGGAGCCGCCACCTTTGAATTACCTCTCTCTCTCTTATGTCCAATATGACCGTTCATGAGAGGTGGACATAACTTCCTTGTGGGGATACAAATAGCCGGAATATCAAGGCGACCTAGGAGGATGGGGGCTTGGTTTTGGCTTCTATTCTGCCATGTTGAACTGTTTCTGGATTTAATACCTCGACGAAAAATCTTGTGGTTGTCGTCTAAAAGCCATAGGTTTGCTCACGTTCGAACTAAGATGGGGTATCCTCTGAGCCAGGGATAACAATGTACGGTGGTGTTTTCTCTCTCAATGCTTCCTAGGTTTCCTCAGCGGCGTAATCAAGTAGTTGTGATCCTGTGATTCTTTGGGTGCTGGAACGTTCCTCTTAACCAAATTCGCCTCTTCCCCAAGGAGAAAATTGATTACGATTGAGACTGCTTTACTCTGCAGGCGTAGAGACTCTTCTCTGTTCGTACAGCTCACTATTCCTCGGTGGTAAACTTAACGATTAGACAATGCCAATCATTTAAACAACAAGCAAAATACCGTCTGTCAAGCGAGTTGTCCTCAGGAAGGCTTCGAGTGGTGGAACGCTGGCGATGACCTCAATATCGAACACTTTTGTGCCATTTGTCAGATGAAAGTGCTGGAAAAGTCGCGCGTTCAGGGCATGTGTAATCTTAGGCTGGCATGCTTCAAACAAACCACTCCAGTGATACATCTAGCAACTAGAGACTAGCATTCACGGCAGCCATAATAGCAGAGTTTACGTCTGCCGGACGGAATCCAGGACCGCGGCCTAGGCAAACACCATAGGCAAGGATTTCTATGAACTGTTATTTATGCGAATTTCTTATCATAGGAATTGAGAATACCTTCAATGAGAAGTTCCACACTAATTGTGACAACGCGTTTGGTATTTTCAGTAGGGTTAGATTTATCCCAATCCTTATTTGAAAAAGAATTTAACGCCGTCTCCGGGCCTAATTTAGGACTGTTTAAATCTGTGATTTCTTGGTTCCAATTGGAATATTCCACTGGAAGATCCAAGTCACTATCAAAGTTTCCTGATGGAGTGTCGATCGGTTTCATGGGTGCACTCGGGAAGTCCACTTCGAAGGAATTCTGCCTAGTCGAACTGAGGAGGGCTTGAATGGTACTGGCTGGAGTAATGGGTGTAACTGGTGATTCAGGATTGATTGTGCTCTCGGTGCTACTACTCTTCGTACTGGAAACATTGGATAATGTAGCGAGATCAAGTTCGGCGGTCACAAAATCTGCAGTTGGTGAAATATCCAAACCTTGGCCACGCAAGTAACCTTCTACGTCGTTCGAATCAAAGAACTCTCCTTCAAATCCTGGTAGGCTGCATCGGAAATCATCTTCCATAAAGGTATCCCGAACCGCAGCAGCTGCTGGAGACTGTGGTCCCATCGAGAGGCCAGTTCGAAATTTGGGCATCAATCCATTGTTCAATTCATAGATAGGGTAATGCGTCCCAGCTCCACCAAGATGTACAAAAGGTGCCCGCCATGCATGCAGACTATCCTTGGCCGAGCTGTCAATCCCTTGACAGATTCTTTCTCGGATGCTTTCCCGGGTTTCGTAGAGCAAGCAGAATCCGAATACCCTCTTGAAGGGCGCCTCTGGCGGCGAATCCATCATAATAAGTTTAGCTGCTCGTTCCAACCCACTGCGGTGTAGTCTCCTGGCGAATGTGAGTTCTTGGAAAGTATATGTCTCAGGAAGAGGCAGACTAGACTGGCTGAGGAGGTTCTGCATGGACTGCTCGTTTGACGGTACTTCAATTCGATATGTTTGGATATCAGTAAAATCAAACGGAAAGCTTGCATTATCTTCCGTAGCTTTGCTGATTATGTGATAATCGTCATCATCTTTTGGGTCATCAGGCGGCTGGTAGACTTGTAGTTGTATCTGCTGGTCTGGGGTGTTTTCTTTAACCGTTTGGTACCCACCCCATGTCTGCTGTGCTGGTTCGATCTCAGCGGTTGAGGATTCCGTTGGTAAAAGCTTTGTGGGGAACTTGCGCCTACCCTTGGTGCGTGGTTCAGGTAGTGATTCTTGTTGGATTTGATCCAGGTCAGGGGCGTCCTCGTGCTGCTCTTCTTCTTTGATGGCATCATCCGTCGAGGACTTGGCCAAAGCGAGGATGCGCTCTATTGTTGACTGAAGCTGCTGACCAAACTCTGGCTCGCGTTGCAGTAATCCTTTGCTAGCAGCAAAGTCATAAAGGCTGACGAATGTATTGCTCATTTCTTCGTTCGTGTTTCTCAAATCCTGTACTTTCTTTTCCAGAGAGGAAATAGTTGTTTCCTTGCGATGGCGATATGCTCTCTGGGCCATACGAATTTGTGTCCTCCTCCGCTAAATAAAATTAGTTGTTGCGACATGTTAACTCTCTTGGTGGCGAGAAAAGTATCGACTTTGGCTAACCAACCTCGCACCTTGTGAAAAGCTCATACTTGGAGTGACTATCTATCAATCCTGAACTATGTGATCGGAAAGCCATCACTCGGACAGGATTGTAGTAAAAAACAGTAGGACTTACATCTGCAGCAGTCTCATCCTTAGTATCTACTCTCGGTCGACCACGTGCCTTTTTCGATGCCCAGTCCTCCTCTTCAGGGCCGTTGATCTCTGCTCGAGTCCTCTTCTTCCTCCGACTAGACTGGGGAGTAGAGTCGTTTTCCTCATTGCTAGCAACCAGCTTTGGCCCGCCAGTAATCCCAAATGGCATGGGGGCCTCAACTTGCTGCCGCACTCTCATCTCACTTGCTTCGCGGGCTTTCAAGACGGTCCTGCCATCATCAAACTGCTCCGCATTCAAGATGCCGAGGTGGCTGGAGTATTGACTGGAACCCAAGCCAAAAGCATTGTTCAAGTAAAGATTCGGGCGGGTGGGCGGCGTGCCGAAGGATAGGGTGTCCATAGCAGCCTGCCCTGGTGATAAGGCAGCTGGGTTGAAGTCCTGGGGAGTCACTGAAGCTATGACGTTGGAAGCGTCGTTGGTAGCAGGGTCGTGATGGGATTGATGATGGCGATGGGAGAGATTGGGGTGCTTATGATGCCCACTGGGGTCGGGAGTTTGCTGACTGGCCTCGACGGACGATTTGCCCCTCGTGGCAGCTAGTGACGCTTGTCTTGATAGCGGCCCTGGGACTGCTGAGTTGGGACCGCGAGGGTGGAAAGACGGGGAAGTAGGAGTGGAATTGGCGTCAGGTGTGTGCATAGCCGCTTGGGATAACAGGTCCAGAGCATACTCATCCTGGGGGTATTTGTTGAAGATGTTGTGGTGGTCCATCCTGACACCCGTCCCTCGCGCGCGCTGCTTCCCATGAGCTTCTTATATCTATGCTGGCTGTTCTGGCCCGGAACTACGGGGGTGGGGGACAAGCCCAAGCCACCGAGAACGATGGAGCAGGAGAAGCTGGAGTCGTCCAGCGCCAGGATCAGTCAGCCAATACCGACAGCGCCGAGGCGGCCTTTGGTGCGAAAGGATGGACATGTTGGTCAGCCCACGCCCCAAGCCGACTCGACTTGCTCTAGTACTTGACAGGCGACTCCAGCGGCACTCGCTCTGCTGTTCCTGCGTTTGTCTGCGATGGGGTTGAAGTGACGTTGATTTTGGCCCTGACAAAGACAAATGATGTGCCGTATTACGATTACTGATCTGGCAGTTGGGATCCCGTTTTAAGACGCCAGAGAAGACTCCGGGGCCGCCCGTCCATTTGCATGCACCACCTCGACTATGGAAACGCTTGGCCTTGTTGATTACCCATGGCATGGTACGGGCGCAAGGTAGGTCCAGTTAGTAGGACCTCGAACTCAGAAGCAGTGCGGAGTTATGGCTTTCGACCCTAATTTCCCTGCAATTATTCATGGCGATTATTCATCCATGCCCTCTCTGTCGGCGATCCTTTATGTCCGAGGCAATGACTACATTGGGCAATTCTGACACCGCAGCTCAGCTACCCTTGCTTTACCGGCGTAGTCATCGCGTGCGGGTTTGCGGGTTTTGGCTCTTCTGCGTCCGCACCTGAATGAGCGAATTATGGAAGAGGCGTTCCTCTGGACCTATACCGAGGGGTCATAGGCTATCAAGGGAGCGTCATGCTCCAAAGGCAATTGCTTGGTCTACCCCGTTATTGTAACCCTGTTGAAGAGCAGGATAATGAACTGGCAGCTGCCCTCAACAGTCCTATGGTCACCCAATAAAACCAGATTGCCGCAGCATTTCTGCTCACCGTCAAAGCGTCATCTATTCCTGAAGAACTCCTAATTTACAACATTTTCCCTTGTACCAGCCGAATTGTGCCCCATGGCACAACAAAGAGCCCAACTCCTTCCATAGAATGCGAACCAAAGCAAAAAAGACACCTTGTAAATGAATAATATCACCACCGCTCGAGGCAAAAGATTAGATCAGTCATGTCTGGGGCAGCGCGCGAGAGCACCTTTAGCCCAAGCCTGCGATAGAACGCCTCGGAGACCAACGCGACCTGCAATGCTTTTATGAAACCTAATAACCAGCTAACAGAGACCGACGACATTTTCCGAAAAGAAGACCGGGTATCGTGAGTCTATGCAAAACCGAATATGAAAGATGCATGCCCACAGAGCATGTTTTATGTATGATACAGGGTGGGAGAAACCTATATGTCAGAGCCCAATTTGGTGCTGTCCGCCAGATTCCACAACGTTGTCTGATAGATTGATCAAAAGCTGTGCCAAGCAACGTTTGGTAGCAGCATCGTCGCGTAGGACCGAGGAAAATGTGGCATCGCGGAGAGGTTCAGGTAGGCATTGTCGTAAGGCCTCACGAGCACGAGCATTGTCGCTGAGTCTGTAGAGATATCAGCGATGGCTGTGTGAAAGTCCGACACAACTTACCGGAGAAAGCAGCGCACGACGTGCTTGAGGAGTCGCGCTGTCTGCTGCTCGACTAATTGGGAGACCATATTGCTGAGGACAGTGCCAACAGCATAGAAACGTTCGTAAGTAGCGCAAATATAGTTCAACCCATGGTCATCGAGGAGTATCTTCTGAACAATAAAGATTGCAACCGTCTTGCTCAACTCCGAACCAGTCTCCATGATGCGCAGGCACAAGGGAATGATCTCGGTTGTAAGAAGGAAGTTGATAACGTCGGAGGAGTCATTCTTCACAAGTGCTCCAATCACGCCAAGAGAGGTCAGGCGAAGGTATTCGAACGGTCTAGATTTCGATGTTGTGTTAAGAAACGGGTAGAGGAAAAGCGGTATATGTGCTGCTCAATATTAGAGACCGTGTTATGCTTCAGCCATTGGTGATTTACCATTCAAGAACAACGCTCGGGTTTCATTGTGGGATGCAACGCACTGCAAAAGAGCCAGCGCGTTACATACTCGATTTGATGCAGCAGCCGTAAGCTGCGACGGATTAAGTAGGGTGTAGACCGATATGATTTCTTGCAGGAGGGACGTCATGACACCTGTATTTAATCAGAAGGAGTGAATCTTCAAAGTCAACCCGTACTCACCAAAAGAATGCCAGAGAATCAAAGCCAATTCGGGGACCTGCTCGCGCTTCTTGCTCAGCTCCAGGAGTGCTGCTTCTCTGGTCTCTTCATTCAGAAGATCGGCAATGAACGCGAGGGTGCGTCTGTTCTCTTCAGAGACAGTGTCATTTGCCATGTTGCCATCCTGCTGGTTGAGAGCAGAGTTAACGGACGGCCCCATTGCGCTGTTGGTATGGCTCGCGGTAATTCGATTGTAGGCGGCTTGCGCGGCTTGCTGCTGTGCATGCTGCTGCTGCGCATGCTGTGATATCATCCATGCTGGCTCGCCCTGAGGATTATACTGATGCTGGTGCGAAAATATATGAGAAGGCCCCCCTTGGAGCATCGTGCTGGATTGTATATCGGAGACTTGGTATGGTGTATATCTTATGCGCCGTCGAGGGGAAGAGGGTGTTCAAGCCAGCCGATAAGGCTGTAGGCGGATCAAAAAGTAGAAGTTAAGATCTTGCAGCTTCAGAAGCCTGCGATAGAGAGCGATGTATTGTCGAGGTCGATATGTTTGACAACTTGATAATGGACTGGCGTTCTGGTTGACCGACAAACTGTACTGCACCATTGCCTGCCCCGCTTAGCTTAGGCCGTAGATCACGTGAATCAAAGACTTATGGGGACGGGGACGGGATCTGAACTAGACGGGACTCCAGCTCCAGGTCCCAGTCGCTAGGCGAGTCGTAGTCAAACATGGCATTCAAGACGGAGAGCCTGTTTGGGTCAGCATCAAAGTGATTGTGGTTGCCTATATACCGAAGTATTCAATATCTAAGGATAGTATGCTCCAAATTGATTCTTAAAACTATCCATTCCCAAATTATAGACTAATGCTAGCAGTCTCTGAGAATTGAAAATGCCTCGTCCTCAACTTCGTAGCTTGATTCTGTAGAATCAGATCGCTGAAAAGCAAGCGACATTACAGAACCCAATGCTCGCTCGACAAATGAAATTCGTTGCAAGAGTAAGTTGCTCTTTGTGTTACTATTTAGACAGTTCGGCCCTCCTCTTTCAGAGCCGTAATTCCCTCAAGATTTGATCTGCCATGTTCTTATACTGCCAAGTTCCTCCTGCAAGCCGCTTAAATTGAATGCCGTGTAAAGATAAAAGAGGCACTTTTACAATGAAGATCTCGAACTCAAGAACCATGCTACCGCCAAGCTCACTCTGCACATGCGTACTCGTCTCTCCAACGGCCCTCCTAGATGAGCCCCTGTTGTCTTGTCCGACACTCTCGTCTGAAGCATCTGAGTTGGTGTAACTGGTATCTCCTGCTCGGCGGGGTGTTCTTGGGGTTTGTGGAGATTTCTCAGCATCCCTGAAGTCCTCCCGATCTCTGTCAGAACTAGCGCCTCCCATGAAACCACCAAAGCTAATCCGTCGACGATGCCCTGGTGTGTGGGATCCATGTGCGGTACTTGGTGGCGGCATGTCCACGACTCTTTTAAGGTCAATGCTTGGTGTATGGCGACAGCTAAAGCCGCCACGGATTTCGTTATAATCCACTCCCAGTTGCTTCAAGACTCTGATAATATCGGCGCGAATAGCCTGGACAGGCTTTGTAGATGTTGTCGAAACACTGAACAGGCCCTTGAGGAAGACGGGTTTGACATGATCCGCACTATCAACTCGTTCAGTTGACAAGCCGCTGGTATCACCAGGCTCTATGTCGGTCTCTTCCGGTACGTTTGCCTCTCGAGCCTCTTCTCGTCGAGCTCGCCGAGCTTGAATACTTTCCCGGCGGGCATGGCCAAGTGACTTGGCTCGAGTTGTGGCAGATCGTGGATTTAGGCTATTCGTGTGTTCGCCCTCACGGGAGGACTTCTCATTATTCGAGGTTGACTGATCGGAACCGCTCGTAGGAGGCGGTTCTTTGTACGTCACTCGAGGTACGGCTTCCGTTGCCCCGCGACGATCCTGTCTTTCCTGCCTACGCCGAAGATCGGCTGAGTTTACACTCGTAGATCTGCCCAGCGCTTTGCCACTGCGCTGATTATCAGCGGATCTTGGGGGAGTCAGCAAATCGCTATGCTGATGGTGGCTGCTTCCTGCACGTAGGTTCGGGGATGGAGGCATGTCTGCATCGCGATCGCGGGTTCTTCGCACGCTGAAGCTCTTTCGAAGTACAGAGGAGTCATTAGGAGACTGAACAGTGACCACAGGCGGGTGGCTTCTGTCCATGGGCTCACGGCGCCTTCTTGTACTAAATCGTCGAAGAATTCCAGCAGCTGTGCTCTCCTTTCTTGGAATCTGCTCCGAATTTGTGTCTAGTAAAGCTGGTGATGCTGGCCCGCTGGACCCAGCAATCTTCACGTTTTTCATAGCATCTGTGACTTCATCCTCTCCATGTGTACGGGCTCTTGGGCGAGATCGACCACCTGTTGCATTTTCACCCGGCATTTCGTAGGCTGCTGAGTTGGTATGTGCAGCCTTTGGTGCGGGAATTTCAGGCATCGCCAAGGGAGCTTCACCTGGTGAACGCGGCATGCTAGTAGCTCCAGGATTGGCTGCCTGCCTATCGCGATCTTGCTTCTCCCTCACCAGATAATATATAGATATGAGTGGGTTGAAAGCGTTGACAGGATCGTTGCCAAGGGGCAAGCCTTCAGAGCTTGGTGTGGTAAGTGTATCGCGACTTGTCATGGAGTTCCTTCGTTTGTAAAAGTCAAATCCGAAACCCCTCTTCTTTTCAGGATCTCTGTTGGGCACAGCGGATTCTTTTTCTTGTAGGGACATCTTGACCGCACGTTGGTATTCTTGCGACTCGATGACCTCAGTTAGCTGAGCTTGAATGAGCTCTGGAGGGCCAAAATCGAATCCAGTCATGGCTTGAATAACAGCCGGATCTAGTGGAAGGGTCAGGGGTTCGCGTGGTGGAAGGTAATTTTCTGGGGGAGCTCCAAAGCCCTTAATCATCCACTGATGGCTCATGATCTCTTGGAGGCTAGCTCGTTGCTTGGGGTCCGTAACCAACATGCGTGATATAAGATGCTTGCATTCTAGATATGCCACGTCAGTAAGGCACAATATGATGTAAAGTAATGGAGTACTGACCAGGTGAGAGCCAATTGGGGTAATCCACAAGACCTTTCTTGATCTTTGCATGCAATGCCGGCATGCTCTGGTCATCGAATGGTACCTTGCCGCAGACAAGGACATAGAGCACAATCCCAAAACTCCAGACATCGACCTCTGGCCCAGTATAAGCCTTTGCTTGCAGTAGTTCCGGTGCCGCAAAGTACAAACTTCCGCAGAAGGTTTTGAGGTGACTTCTCGGAGCGAATAGGTTGCTCAAACCAAAATCAATGATCTTAATGTCACCGGTCTTGCTAATGAGGATGTTTTCGATCTTCAGGTCTCGATGGACTATGCTGTTTCGGTGACAATAGTCTAGAGCACTTGCGATTTGCCTGCTAAATTTGCGAGCCTGCTTCTCCTTTAGCCGACCATGCGAGATGATATAGTCCAGCATTTGGCCGCCATTGACATATTCGAAGAGCATGTACCAGTGGTATGTCGTACGAACCACATCTCTCATCCCGCAAATATAAGGGTGATCCAGTAGCGTCACGATGGCGGCCTCTCTTGCTGTTCGAACCTCTTTCGAATGGTCGGCCCTCTCTCGATCTGCCCTGCTTTGGTTCGGGGTGTCCTCTGTCGACCCGCGGGGCACGATTTTCACAGCTACCTGCTAGAAGGGTGAGTCCCGGGTCAAGATGGACGGGTTAGATATGAGTGACAGCTTACCTGCTCTCCGCCCTCTGCTCGTCTGGCAAGCTTCACTTTCCCCATGCTCCCCGCACCAATTGTTTTCCCCAATATCCAGTTTCCGGTCGGCGCTGGAATAGTCGTTCGTGATCTTCCAGACCTTCCTGCGTGCCTGCTTTCGGCGGGTGCTACTACAGGAGCAGGGCCCCCGCCATTTGCCACGGCCGTGGACATGTCGGACGAGTAACGATTGCGATGATGTGAGCGATGAACCGAGGCACTTCGTGATGATTCGGAGCGTGTTGTTGAAGGTCGATCTCTGCTCGAGCTCCTTCGTGATGAATGCGCTACGTTCGAGGTCTCATAGTTGGCCTGCGACGGTGTGTCTTCAGTCCGGTGTCGAGAGGAGGTTCGTCGATGGCCTGACGAGCTTCGCGAAGGACTGGGAGGGACGCTGTGCTTGGTTCTCGACGAGTGGGATCGGGCAGGTGCAGTGGCAGCAGATGGTTGAGCACGACGTGAAGATGGCGTCCGCTCGAGTGCACTGGAAGCAAGTGAAGTTGTTGCCATCGCCAAACTAGATCGTAATCGGGCTCTCCACTTCTACTCTCCGCTTGTTGCGAACCCCTGGATGATGTTTGCCTTGCAAGTTCTCTTCGCGTCACGTTTAATCCCGAGGGGGCTTAAAGCAGATGGGAGGATCAGTGTGATCAGGCTAATCCAGGAATGATGCAGAGTCACCACGATGATGTCTAATTATTTTCTGCGACAAGAATGAGATCTTTTAGCTAGTGGTGATGTTGGGGTCACGATGGGCACAGTAGTTAGGATACGGGTGGCTCCTGGCGTCTGGGTAATGTTAGCTCGCACCGGAGGGGCAGTGAAGTGAGCGAGCCCAGCCCTTAAATTAAGGTCTGACGGAAGTGACGAGATTGGGTTGGGAAAAGGAAAAATCTGTCACAACAATAGAAGGTCAGCGCGGATTGCCATGTTAGGTGGGCAGCGTGTCAGCTCCAGCGTGGCTAGGAGCTGGTCGCAGCGAGCAACGGAGCGCGGAGCAGGTGCTACTGACCTGCCTTGTTCATGCCCATTCTATTCACGCAGCGTGTCTTGTTTCCCTGGCAAGTGCAAGCACGCTGGCCGACCTGGGTTAGCTGGGATTAGCCTTCGACTGCGTTGCCCTCCTTGCCTTGTTTCCCTGGGCCTACAGGGAGCTTCCACGTGCAACGACAGGAGACCCTTTGCCTCGTACCTTATCTTGCGTGCGTCCGGTACCGTACCGTAGCACAGGGGCGACAGAGGAGAGCCACCGCCTGCTGAGCTCTTACCCCAGAGCCCGGACAAGCCAACGCCCGCCAAAGTGCCTCAATTGTGCGCGGCTGTTCTGGTCTAGACGACCAATATATGGCCAATCTTACCTCCTGCTAAAAATAACCCCTATCGCCAGCATGACGCGAGATGAACCATGGCTTGTGCTGCTGAAGTATTGTCTGTGTAGCTCAGAAAACGCTAATCATTTCCGATGCGAGCCACCTCATGAGAGGATCGAGAGAAGGGCTCTCCCTGCCGAGCATGACAAGACACGGTCTGGCTCATGAGCAGAATATGACATGCATTCATTGGGATCAAGTCTACCCAACCTAGACAAGGGGACGAGAAAGGCGAGGTGCGGTTTGGCAGCCGAAGCGTAGAGGGGCGTAAGGTAAGGTAAGGCAGCGCGCCAAGCCAACAAGTAGCTGCCACACCCAAAGAAGGTCAAACGACAAGGCTGAGTTTCCAACCACGCCATGCTTACGCAGTAGCCTTCTTGCATCTGAATTAATTCCCTTCCCTTCTTACAACGCCTATGTCGTCCCAATGTCCGCTAAAAGGTCTCGTGCGACATACGAGGCTGACCTCCAAGCCCAACAATCGCCGTACGTAGCATGGGGAACACCACTCCCGCCTCGAGACGCGGACGTCCGGGACGATGGATCATATGTGCCCGTTTGGAAGCAAGAGGTCAGAGATGAAAGGGGCCTGAAGCGCCTTCATGGTGCCTTCACGGGTGGGTTCAGTGCAGGGTATGGTTCGCAGTCTGTCTTCACCTTGAGCGTCTGTACTGATGACAATGCTACAGGTATTTCAACACGGTTGGATCGAAAGAAGGATGGACGCCGTCGACATTTGTCTCGTCCCGCTCGAATCGAAAAAAGGATGACCCCAAGGCTGCCCAGCGGAGGCCTGAGGACTATATGGATGATGAAGACATTGCCGATGCGGCAGAAGCTCAGAGAGTACAGACAGCTGAGGGTTTCGCCGGGCTAGGGTCGACAGAAGGTGACGGAGTACGCCGCAATGCTTTTGTTGACCTATTTCGAATAGATGGAGAAACGATGGGAGTAAAGTTACTTCGGAAGATGGGCTGGAAGGAAGGGCAAGGAATTGGCCCCAAAGTGCGCCGGCGGGCTCGCCTTGATGGTGTTGAGAGACAGGATGATACAGTCGATAACACGCATCTCTTTGCGCCAGTGAATACGGAGATGATTGGCTTTGTGAGGAAGACCGATCACAAAGGCTTAGGATTTAATGGAGAGACGAAATTGTCGAATACTGTCATATCTCCTTCAGGATCTGACGACGATGACGATGCCCATCAGATCACTTTGGCGCCAACAAAAATGAAGAAGAAGAAACCAGCACGAGGTGGCATTGGAATTGGTATCTTGAACGATACAGGATCGGATGATGAGGACCCGTACGAGATCGGGCCAAAAATATCGTACAACCGTGTCATAGGAGGAGACAAAAAAAAGAAAAAACCTGCCAATGGCTCGGTCAATCCTCTACTCAAATCGAAACCTGTGTTCATCTCCAAGAAAGCTGCTCTTGCCAGAGCGTCGACTGGGTTACGGAAATGCCATGATGGTCGTCTACCGCTAGAGGGCTTCCGTATAAGCAGTGGTGACAATTTGGAGCAAGGTCCGCAGGAATTCCCGCCGCCGCAAATTCCAGAGGGATGGAGGAGTTCTAAACAATCAAAGACAGCATCTAGACAGTCCGAGTATCTGTCCACCGCAGATATGGCCAAAGCATCAAAACTAGACCCGAAAGCCCGAGCATCTATCCTGGGAGAAGCTGCTTTACCAGGCAAATCAGTGTTCGATTTCTTGACCCCAGCTGCAAGAGAACGACTAGTGTCTGCCTCAGGGAAGTCAAACCTGCCAGCTGCACTCGGAGAAATTCCGCAGGGATATAGTTTGACTCAGGAAGAGCGTCGAAAGGAGATGTTGGGTCAGATTCCAAAGATCGATATAGAAGTAGCGGAAGCAGCTCTGTCAAGAGGTGCAAGTGGTTTTATGCCGTATGGTGATGATCTACCAAAGCGAGAGAGATATCGTGCATTCCTGGAATACCAAGCTGGCATATCATCCAATGCACCGGAACGGGCGCCCGGGGATCTGAAAGAACGTTGGCTGAAGGAGTTGAAAGAATTTGCAGACTGTGCGCTGATATTCAAACCAATGACAAGTATGATGGCTTCACGATTTACAGTCTCGACAACGGCTCCAAACATAGCTCCAAATAACTCGGATTTGGTAACCGAATCGTTGCTCAGCAAACCTATTCCAAAACCAGAAGATCCGGCCGAGGCTGCAGCAAAAGTTGGCATGTATGGCCCGTTAACTAGATCTTCACAAAACTTCTACCCGACTAGGTTACTGTGCAAGCGCTTCAACGTCAAACCTCCAGCTCATGTCCGACCAGATGCTGGCGAGGATTTGTCTCAGGATAACAAAACAGCGGATCTGATCTCGAAATCCACCATGGAAGAGATCAGGAAGCAATCCGGCGGAATGGGATTTCAGACAAGACAACTGGATGACAATGGTCATGACATCGAGATTAAGAGCGAGGAGAAGGCCCCCGAAGTCGTTATTGACACGGGAAAGAATGAGGCTTTGGAGGGACAAAAGGCAGGGGAAGCAGTGTTCCAAGCTATCTTTGGAGACGATAGTGATGATGATTAATAAAAGCAGATTGCTTTTGTTCTATCTAAGACGGTGGTAGGATGCGGGAGTAAGATCCCTATATATGTTTGTGTATCAGCCTCATACCTGCAAGCAAGCTGTCTCTGTGTTGCCTTTCTGTTGCCCATCCTTCATATGTACGGACTGCCGATATCTCTCCTCTTTCACCCAACTTGTCCCCGTCTCTCCTTAACATATATTCAGGCGTCATCCAACTCCTCAAAAAGCTGAATCCCCCAACTTTCACTGGGGTTGATAAATCTCCTCAGGTTCATCCTTCCCATGATTCTCATACGCGTCAATTCTCCATGCCCCAACTTACAATTTTCTCCCGCTTGCAGATTCTCCAAGATCCTCTCGGGATGCGAGGATTTCGGGATCACGCTCGTCCCACGTCCCATACCCCACGCGAGTGCCACCTGCGCGGGCGTGCAGTTCCTCGCTGCTGCGATTTCGAGCATGACAGGGTTTCTCAGCAGGGGTGGGATCTCTCTTTTCCCCTCGCTATCTTTGTCTACGTCGACACTCTCGGCGGAATTCTCCGTCCCGTGAGTTGTCGGAGTGGAATGTGCGAGCGGTGAGTACGCCGTTACGGCGATCCCGAGGGTCTTGTGCGTTGCTACCCAGGCTGATTGCTGCAGGTAAGGGTGCAGTTCCATCTGGTGGACCGCGGGCTTCACGCCCGTCGAGCTGATCAGATCGCTCAGTTGGGCGGGCGAGAAATTGGCGATGCCGATGTTCAGGACTTTGGACTTGGGGAGGGCGATCATGGATTTCCAGGTCTGTACAACGGGGTTAAGTTAGATTGGGGTCTTCCTTCATGAAGGGTCTGCCGTTGGGTTCATCGCCTGGGTGGATTGGGGATGCGGAGGGGAATGCTTACCTCTACATAGTCGAAATATCGATGCTCGGATGTCGAGTCACTGCCTACCGGCCAGTGCATCAAGTAAAGATCTAGGTATTCAAGGCCGAGATCCTCGAGGGTTTTGTTCAGTGCTGCTTCTGCAGAAGTGGGATCGCCATGGCTATCTCCGTCAGTATCTGGTGCTGATCATGAGACATTGGAGGTCTTGATCCGGTCTACGTAAAGCACATAAGGAGAAAGAGGGTCTCAACAGGAACTATGCAAGAGAGTGCATTGAAGTCATCACGAGAAAGAAGATTTGAGCAATATCTCAATGTCGTGGACAGCCGAGAACCAATCCCGAGCAGACCTCCAGCGTCAAGTCCAGGAGGCAATTAATCAAGACAACCATTGGCTCGTCCACAGAACATGACCTCCCACGGGCACTCCCAAGCTGAAGTCAAGGAGGAAAAGGCACACTCACTGATCGTTCCACAATTTACTCGTGACCCAGATCTCCTCTCGGTCGAGCCCCGCCTTCTCCAAGCCATCCTGGATGCCCTCGCCAACTTCCTTCTCATTCCGATAAATGGCTGCCGCGTCGATCTGGCGGTACCCGGCTTGGATGGCGTACGACACGGCCGCGCTGGTGTTTGCAGACGAGAGGTCGAGATTCCATGTGCCGAATCCAATGAGTGGTTGTGAGATGGTGGATTTGGGAGCGAGGGTGTCGGGGAGGATGGGTTGCTGTTTCTCGTACGCGAAAGCGAAAGCGAAGGAGAGGGAGAGAAGTGAAAGAGTGATTGGGAGCTTCATTTTGGAAGAAATTATGTGCGATGGAGTTGTAGAAAATGGGCGAACGGGCATCAGGTCAGTATTTAGATATTTCGCGGTACTTATCTATGACGTTCATGCATCAAGCATGTCGACCGACCAGACAAGAAGGTGGGGTGGAAGTAGACAAGGATCTTCGGCATCAACCTTGATGTTTGCAGGGCTTGAATGGGGAGAAGGTCCGGATCACTTGAGATTGATCACGATACCTATTTCTATGAGTCTAGTTCCAGTGTCTATCTTAGCTATCTTATAATATGGGCCTTCCTTAAGCGACCTCCACCGTCCCGTCGTAAAAGAGATGGTTGAATCACACCCATCTCTTCCCTCTATTCTGAGCCAATGCTCCCTCCTCACAGACATCTCATATTCTTGAGCCCCTTTCAGTAGTCGCTCTGGACGAGGAAGTGGGCTAGTGAGAAGACGTGTTTATAGCGCGAATCGCAAGTTGTTGCGCGATGCTCGCTTGTTTTCCCCAGTCCAGAACTGTTCCACATCTAAGGGACGATCCTACTTTCCAGAACTCGGAGTGATTGTACGTGAATATCCTGGGCACTTTCGTGGCGCCAAGATTGGTTGATGACAAAGCGGTGTGATATTGCAGCAGGTTTATCTCGGTAGATCCACTGTCATAAAGGAGCGGCTTCCAGCTTGAGGTTCTTGGTGCACAAGCACTGTCCTGCCTCACTCATCTATTCCGTCTGTACTTTCGAACAACCTGCCAGACAAAAGCAACTGTTGCAAGGAGTCTTAGACTTGCAGAGACCCAAATTGCTCTCTGCACCATATCGTAATAGCCCTCCAAAAGTAAACCAACTGCGTATGACTTGTCCGCATTTTTGCCTCCTCCGGTCCATGATTTATCTCCAGGGGTAACAGCTTCGGTCTGACTGTCAATTGCAGTTTGGTTTGCAACGCCACTGCATTCAAGACGTGCTTGATTCCTCTTCTTGAGTGGTTGTGTCATAATACTAACTATGAATCGTGTGTCTGGCGAGGTGAATGTGGGATGATTCCATAGTTTTACCGAATTATATGGGGGAAGTTGGTCTAAGAAATCCGCCAGTATACCTAGGGTAAGTCCCCAGAGAAGTAATGGTTTCGTCTGTTGTGCCGGTCTTGCATGGTCTCCAAGATACCAATTGTAGACTCGGTTTGCCAAGGATGATTTTCCCTGTGTTTGTCCCGACTTATCGGACGGGAAGAACTCTTCTTCGGAACTGCAAAACAAAGACTCAGATGGTATCAGTCGTATTGCCGAAAATCGCATTTTTCCAAGTGTAGCTCTTATTAGTGTCTTTATTAAGAATCCGCCTTGCCGCGCAAATCGATCTGATACATCCACGTCTTCGTAGCTTCGGACAGAGGGCGAGAGCATGACTCGAAGAGGAACCCAATGCGTGGAAGCGACTTCTGCAGGCTGCAAAGCCAGCGGCGGTAAATCAGGCTTGGTCCATATGAACAAGAAGGGGCAGAGAACCATAAGTCTAGGGAAAGTTAGTGCCGTTCTACGCATGCTTGCACCTTTACATACGGAACTTTGCCCCAAGAAGTACTGACAACTCGCTCAGGAAGGTTGCCCACGAAAAGAGCATTCGGCGAATTCAAATCCAGGCCAATCTCCTCCGAGGTCTCTCTTATAGCTGTAGCCTTATCATCTGCATCTTCCGGATCTCTCTTTCCACCAGGTAAAGCCACATGGCTTGTCCATCGATCGCCGTCGCGAGCTGCGCGCTTTATGAATACTGCTTCCGCATCTCCATTTTGAACCCATGGCTGGGCGAAGAAGCTCTCAATCTGCGAAGCAATTGAGGTGTTGTGATCAGGTTCTCCGAGAGTCGCTGGTGGCCGCTCTCCCCATTTGGGTCTTATTCGAATTACGAGAGCAACGGATGCTCGCTTTTTGCACCCTTCGGGATTTGGTACGTAAGGATAGGGATTCTGAGCTATATCAATCAGCGTGTGGCGTAGAGCCTCAACGAGAGCCGTTGACTCTTTGCCATTGGACTCCTCTGCCATTGTCGGTACTCTGCACTCTGTGCACTCTCACCGAAATGTTGAGACGATACTGTCATGGGACGAACTAATTCGGAGCATTCGGACTAATAAAATTCCGAATACTATACTGCATCAACAAGCATGGGTGTCCTCGCTTAAATCAACTGTAAATACGAGATCGAACAGCATCAGTTGATACCAACAATGTTGTATGGCCAGTACGTCGCCTTCTGGACGGTACGCGGCAAATTAAAGAATATCTTCAGAAGTTATATAATCTGTGAGTTTTTGTGTCATGATCAATCCTTATAATGAAAGATGCCGAAAAGTTATGAGTGTAACATTGAGGGCCCTCGTAAACAAGCGAGCTACAATGATTAGTACGATCTTAGTGGTTCGCAGAGGTTCCCTTGACCGTTGAGGAGGTTTGGTTGGTTGGTACAGTTGGATTCCCAATATTTGGCCTCATCATTCTACTTGTTCGAATCCACATCGTATCTTGATGATTCATGGCCCTACAGGCTGCAGGGTTTTAAAGATAAGTACAGAACAATAACGACAACACGTTTTGAAAGGAGCCGTGATTTAAACAAATCCGAAGTCCAAGCAAGATACTGTCAAGGTAGATCTAGTCGTTCTCTTGGTCATCTTTATAAAAGGGGTGTTATTGTAATATCAAAACGAGCTGCTGGAGCGATTTGCTCCACGCTAAGAATTGAATATTGCAGATGCGAAGCACGATGAAGACCATTATAACGCGTGATTAAAGGATTCTGGAAACCAGTCTGCTTTATTGGCGGATGAGTTGAAGAGAGTCCGGGCTGTTGTCTCAACATGGATATCTTGGGGTTCGACAAAGGTCTTGCCAGAAATCCACTTCCCCGTGGAGAGCGTACCTTAATTTTTATGGGGAACGGTGGATTGGTCTAGACTCGGCATCAACGTTGATCATGGAATAGGCTCACAAACACCTCCTAAGAACTGCTCATGTGCGCTGCATCACTGTCAATGATCCCACGATCGGCCCAGGCACTCCATCTCTTATTTCAGGAGGAAATCCCAAGACCCATACGCGCAAACTCTATATTGCGCCTGGGGTTCTGGGTGGGATTGTCCCGACACGGCTGGATCAAGCACGCAGAATGGCTTCGCATTCGGTGTCACCAGCCAACACGGTGAGGCCAGAAGGCTGTCGCATGATGCATGCCGTGTTGAAAGCTGGTGAGCAGTTTGCTGTCACATGTCCCGGCGTTGCGTCGAGGCATACCGTCGCCAAAACGAGTTGGCTGAGCGAGTTTAAGACACCCTAGAAAAGCCTCGACGGGCGCTGATAGGCTAGCCAGGGGGGGCTTCCCAGGGTTCGAGGCCTCTTCCCCACCAACCCCAAGCCCCAAGAAAAGGCGCTCGAACGCTGACTGGCAGACCCGCGCTGCCAAGCTCAACCAGGACAGACTACACCGACCGGCCGAATCCCATAATCTGATCGTGCTGCTCCCATGTCAGATTGACTTCTTAACGTCCAGCTCCTGCTGCGGCACTCAACTTCTTTCCTTCCTCCCCACTGCCATCGCGCGACTTCGACTTCGACCTCGACCCCGCGGCCATGTCTTCCATAGCTTCAGTGGTGACACACACGGTCACGACGACCGTGAAGTCGGCGTCCGCATCGTCAACTTTGCGAGCTGCCCCGCAAGGTGGTGTTCTTGACGGGTTGGATCCGACGACGTACAACTCCAGCAACCCCATTATTTTGTTCATCATTCAGGTACGCACGTCTCGCATATCTGGCGCTGTGGAGAAGGAGCGCGAGTGCGCTGCGCCATGCTGATCAACCCCACGTTTCTTTGCTTTTTGCACGATCCTAATTTTCCACATTGCAATTGTTAGACATGACCTTGACTAACGGTGTCTGGATTAAAGGCAGGTATTATAATTATTTTCTGCCGTATCCTCCACTGGCCGCTATCCAAAATTCGCCAACCGCGAGTGATTGCCGAGGTCATCGGCGGGATCATCCTGGGCCCCTCCGTGATGATGAGGATCCCCGGCTTCCAAGCTGCCATATTTCCTACGTCGTCAATGCCTATCCTAAGCCTGGTTGCCAACCTGGGCCTGATCCTCTTCTTGTTCTTGGTTGCGCTCGAAGTCGATATGCGCATGTTTTTGCGCAATTGGAGAGTCGCCCTTAGCGTAGGACTTGCAGGGATGATACTGCCATTTGGCTTGGGATGTGCTATCGCCTACGGTTTATATCACCAATTCCGGACAGACCCTGGATTGGTACCGATCAGCTTTGGGGTCTACGCTCTCTTCATCGGAACGGCTCTTTCAATTACTGCGTTCCCGGTCCTCTGTCGAATCCTGACTGATTTGAAGCTTCTTGGTACACCAGTAGGTGTTACCGTGCTAGCTGCTGGAGTTGGAAATGATGTTACTGGTTGGATTCTTTTGGCTCTCTGCGTGGCTTTGGTGAATCAAGGATCTGGGCTGACGGCTCTCTGGGTCTTGCTCTGCTGTGTTGGTTGGGTTCTATTTCTCGTCTACGCCATTCGCCCATGTTTCCTCTATATGCTGCGGCGCACCGGTAGCATTCAAAATGGACCAACTCAAACCATGGTGGCTGTCACTCTGCTGTTGACATTGACTTCTGCCTGGTTCACTGGTATTATTGGTGTGCACCCAATTTTCGGTGGTTTTCTCGTTGGACTGATATGCCCACATGATGGTGGGTTTGCAATCAAGCTCACAGAGAAGATTGAGGATCTTGTCACCGTGCTGTTTCTACCCCTCTACTTCGCTCTTTCTGGACTTAGTACCAACTTGGGTCTCTTGAATGATGGCATCACATGGGCTTACGTTGTCGGGGTTATTGCTGTGGCATTTGGCGGCAAGATAATTGGCGGCACGCTTGCAGCTCGAGGAAACAAACTGGTTTGGAGAGAGTCATTGACGATTGGAGCTTTGATGAGCTGCAAGGGACTTGTCGAGCTTATCGTCTTGGTACGTCGACCTAGTCACTCGAAAGATCCTCTACTAACATTAGGAAATAGAACATCGGTCTACAAGCCAAGATCTTAAGTACTCGTACTTTTACTATTTTTGTCGTTATGGCTCTGGTGACCACAGTTGCCACCACACCTCTGACCTCGTTCTTATATCCACCTTGGTATCAGAAGAAGCTTGATGCATGGAAGCGAGGAGATATTGACTGGGATGGCAATGCACTCGTTCCTGATGACAGTACCCGAGAATCAGTTGAGAAACTTCAAAGCACTCAGGTTCGCCGGCTCTTGGTATATCTCAGGCTGGAAAGTCTACCCAGTCTTTTCACATTTATTGCTCTGATGGGTGGAGATGCGTCAATCACTGCTAAGAAGGTTCATAAATCCAAGAATGAGCTCGCCTCTGTCCAAGAAGGACAGGAATCTTCGAGCGAAGGCTCCAGTATTATTCCAAAGCGTCCCCTCGAAGTTCACGGCGTACGTATCGTTGAACTCACAGAGCGTACATCGTCTGTGATGAAAGTATCCGAGGTTGACGAATACACCAACCGTGACGCCGTTGTCAACACGTTCAAGACATTTGCTCAGCTCAACAACGTCGCTGTATCTGGAGGTGTCTCAGTCGTCCCAGAATCTACTTTTGCAGAAACCTTGACGAGTCAAGCTTCGGATCTCCATTCAGATTTAGTTCTGATCCCATGGAGCGAGACGGGAAGTATGTCTGAGGGCGACCCGGACCATTTTTCGTCCAATTACGACCGCTTCTCCAACGGCACTCACTCAGCATTCATTGCAGAAGCTTTACAAACTGCAACATGTAATACAGCAATCTTTGTGAATCGTGGATTTGGAGGACCAGCTAGACAGGAGGTTCGGCCACTCAAGCGTACCATTAGTGGTCTGAGCCTGCGGAGTCATCGCGAAGCACCGACAGCTCCAATTGCCGATCGAAGCCATCATGTATATTTCCCATTCTTCGGTGGTGCAGACGACCGCGTTGCTCTCAGGTTTGTACTTCAGCTTGCGCAAAATAGCAACATCACGGTTACGGCCATTCACTTCAATTATCTCGCCCATGCAGCCTCTTCTGTTAGCAAGACACCAGAAGTCATGCAGGAGAGTGTCACAGGAATTTCAAGCAGGCCAGGCACTTCTCAACGGCAATTCCCCGAACCAGTGGATGCTGAAACATTGACTGCGGCGGCAGAGAAAGATGCGGCATTGCTACACACTCTTCGAGACTCCCTGCCTTTAGAACTCACAACCCGGGTTGTATTCGTTGATGTCAAGACTACTAATCCACTTGCAGATTGTCTTGAACATGCAAAGCAGGAACTGGGACAATCTCCGAAAAATGCAGGTGATCTGGTTGTTCTTGGCAGAGGAAGGCATGCTCAATTCGTCGACGATTCAAGCACATCAGAGCTTGGGAAGACCCTTGGTGCAGTGGCCGAGTCTCTGATTTCTGGCGGTGCTCGGGGAAGCATCCTGGTGATGCAGGCAGGCGGAAGAGGATTGGGAATATAGATACCATTTTTCATTGTTCATATAGGACCAGGGAGTTGATTCGGAATTAGATGTAATTTGAACTTCCCAAATGTGCTTAATTCAGATTGTGACAGCGAGAGAGGCTGACGAAAGAGAGCCTAATAATAGGGGAGAGGCTAGTAACGAAAAATAAACTAACAACGAAAGAGCGCCTGTTGAAAGAAACTAGTAACTTATAGAGTATATGTTGAAAGTTTTCAACGTACAGAGTTGGAAGTTGAAAAGCTCTTGATTGTGCGTTTGTACAGAAGGTTATAGGCTTGGAGCCTGGAGTGTGTTGGATTATGTAAGGTGCTCGATTAGGTAATGTGCTTAATAGACTTCTGATAGGAGGCTCATAAGTGTGATATATTGCATATGATGCATGTGTTGCATGTAATGTAATTATGATGATTCTTGCATGTAAAGGACAGGTGGTGTTCTATGTGTGTGAGCTTGGATCCTGCCACACGTGATGACTAAGCGTATTTCCAACAGAGTGCTAAATAAAGTTACATCACGTGATATTTGGTTCTTTCAACAGTATATCTAATTCCTTTACACTAAGTTCTAGTAGGTGCGTAAACCCCTCGCACGTACCTTTAGCTAGTATAATAGTATATTCGATAAAGATACCTTCTAGACCTGGCGCGACGATGGTTAGTATAGAAAGTGGTAGTGATATACGAATGTATGTTGGATTGGTAATGTTGGATTGATAATGATATGCAAAAGCAAGGTTAGATTAATGATGTTAGATTGATAATGACATGCAAATCAAGGTTGAATCGATGATTTTGGATTGATAATGGTACGTAAAAGCAATGTTGGATTGACGGCGATAAGAAAGCAAACAGATTAACCTGCTCAATACTTAAAGGTTGCTAATGCGAAAGCAGGTCAGTGTGCTTCTGATGATTCGACAATACCAACGAGATTCCCCAATAAGATGCACGAATTTGAAAGCACTTGGCTTATGTGATTTCTCAATCGCGCCTTCAAGGTGCCGGAAGTCGAAGGGCTGATCTGAAGCCGCAAACCTCCAGTCGGCATCTGCATCACCTCTGTCAAGTTTCAATTATGGTGCCAACTTGGATGAAAATTCCACTAGGCGTTTGTATGTATGATTAGCATATCCGTACTATGACCGGAAGTTTGTGTTGATTTAAATAATAATTATAAACATCTGTTATACACATGGTCAAGTCGAAATTGCCAAGGACACAGCTTAAGCTTTAGAGGCCACAGCATTTTGACTATCCACATAAACGTTAGGAAGCATTGGGCTGTAAGTACTCCTAGTTCCAATATTGAATCTGAAATATTGAACTCAGGATACTGACGTGAAAAATAATCCTCAAAAGTTTGATATTTGTGAAATTTGATGCAAATATCAAATTTTGCACCGTGGCGGGTAGATATTTAAACTTGCGGATTTCGAGTCATACAATTGAGTCAGCAGCACTTGCATCGACTTAGATAGATTAATGGGCAACTTGAAACTCAGCAATAGCGGAATTGTAGTAATGCTTTCGCAGTTCAAATAGTCTTGCAGGACCAAAAATCAATTTGGAATTTGCTATGGTTCGAACTCCAAAAATGCGGTTGACTTAGTTGGTCTTCCCTTCTCTTCTGTGTCTATCTCCCTTTCTCCTGACCCTCCGGGCCTCCTTCCAGTCCTCCATTCTGGCCGCAATGGCCGCAGCGACGGTCTCTTTTGCCGCCTTCTTCTTCTCCTCCCAATCCTCTGGGCTCATGTCTCCCAGGACAAAGTCGTCCTCCCAACCGACTTCTCCTCCCTCCTCTCCTCCCTTCACCTCCTCAGTCTTGGCGCGCTTGGCGGGCCGTTTGTTGTTGTCGAGGAGCGCAAGAGGCTCCCTCTTCTTGCTCTGTGCTATAGGATGTTATTAAATGCCCCCTAAGAACTTTCACACAGATCTAGGCTTCAAATATAATGCACTAGATAACTTCCAAAGTCCACACTAGAGTTGGAACCCGTTATTTGCAATGCAGATAAGGTAAGTTATTAGAATCTCAAGTATAGAGAATTCTTTGCTCAAAAGCACAAGGAGTGGGAAAGATGTGTAGATGGTGCTTGTAGACAATAGTTTCTGGTGGGAACTAGAGTGACATAAATGATTGGACCCAGGACAAGACACCCCAAATTTGAAGAGCATTAATGCAAAAATGAGAGGGAATACCTCTCAAAAATATGGCAAGTACTTTTCTCCAGAGGACTAGAACTACGTCTGATGCGAAGTTTTTGGGTACTTGTAAGCAAGAGGCAGAGGACAAATGCCACCATTCGCTGAGAACGAAATATCCTCGCTGACAGCGAAAGAGAGGCTGGCCGTGAAAGAGAGGCTGACAGCGAAAGAGCGGCTGACAGCGAAAGAGCGACTGACAACCAAAGAGCGGCTGATAATGAAAGAGAGGCTGACGAAAGAAACTATTGACTTACAGAGCATTTCGGGTGCCGCAGCACCGAATTCTGGCGGGGATGTGAACCCCTTGTTCATTTCTCCATCTGGTACGATGGCATAATCAACATAGTTGCTCTCTATACTTGGCGCGACGGTGGCCAGCACAGAAAGCGGTGGTGATATGCAAATGCATGTTGGATTGGTGATGTTAGATTGATAATGATATGCAAAAGCAATGTTGGATTGATGATGTTGAATTGATAATGATATGCAAAAGCAATGTTGAGTTGAAGATGTTGGATTGATAATGATATGCAAAAGCAATGTTGGATTGATGATGATGAAGAAGAAAGCAAACAGATCAACCTGCTCAATACCTGGAGGTTAGGCACCCAGCGTTGCTAATGCAAAAGCGGGCTAGTGTGCCAACGAGATTCCCCAATGAGACGCACGAACGAATTGGAAAGCAGTTACGTTACGTGATTTCCCAATCGCGGCTTCAAGGTGACAGAAGTCGAAGGGCTGTTCTGAAGGCTACAAACCCCAGTCGGCATCTGCATCATCTCTGTTAAGCTGCAATTATGGTGCCAACTTGGATGGAAATGCCACCAGGCGTTTGTATATATGATTAGCATATCCGAGCAATGACCGGAAGTCTTTGTTAATCTAAATGATGATCGTGGATATGTATTCTGCACGCGCTCAAATTGAAAATGGCAAGGACACAGCTTAAGTCATACAATTGCGTCAACAGCACTTACATCGACTTAGATAGAACAATAGAAAACTTGAAACTCAGGAACAGCAAAATTTTAGTAATGCTATCAAAATCATGTTAATGTCAATGTCAATACGTGCACTTGCAGGTTGCAAATCTCTTTACCCTTCCCAAGGAGATCAAGAAAGTCCTCGGTCTGTCGCATTTGAACCTGCCAGAAGATACCCGTGCTCACAGGACAGAAGGGTTCAACATTGTGAAGCTCCTGAAAGGACATTCACGAAACTTCACAAAAAAGATGAAAGGCATAGTTATATATACGATGCGCACAGAGAATGCCATATAGAAGGAGACATTTGAGGCGGCCACTTATCAATTTCTACTGGGCAATGCCTTCCCATCGTACTCTGATTACAACGCTAGTGTCCAATTGGCGCTCTCAGAGCGTCTCAGATCCGAGCTAAAGAATCTTTCATACTCGCTTGTAAAGGAAGGTGGCCTCTACTGGACATCTTACCAGACGGAGGAATACAAAGAGCGGAAAGGTCTGCCACACGATGAGCAGGTGAAACAATGGAAGGATTGCAAGTTGGCCCCGAGTGCGTTTGGAGACGAGCTTGTTTGGACTGAGTGGACGCAAGGATGGACACTCTTTCGTTGTCAGTCTCTCTTTCGTTGTCAGCCTCTCTTTCGCTCACCGAGATGAGTTTTCTACCACGCACAAGCTCCAGCTCCTTAAACATCTTTGGACAGGATGCACCTCGGCAGAAGCATCAAGTTTCTTTGATTGGATTCATCCTGTGGGTTCGAAGAAAGGGGAACAGACGTTGAGTAGCAGGCAGAATACGTTCCACTTGATCTGTTCAACGCCTGGAGCAGAGAAGATTACTAATAGCTACTTAGGTACCTTACTATCAGGAGACTCGAATCTTTAGAATTCAATTGAGCCATTGAACCTGCCATCAGAAGGGGTAGATGTTTGAATGCAGAAGAAAACCAAGGGCAAGGGTAAAGATTGAGTGCCTCCTGAGTTTGTGTATTAGCAATAGTGGTAGCTCTTGAAAATAAAGTAAACCCGGAACTTCTATTAGTCCTCTAATTGCTAGTAAAAAAGGCCTCTTATATCCTTTGTACACGTTTGCCAGCCTGAATATTTCATTGTGGCCACACGTTGTGTACCCGCGGATGGCTGCATGTGAAAACACTTCACAAACTTGCCATAGAAACTGATCAGCTCTCTATAAAAACCGCCATAATCAGTTCTTTTCTTCTGCTCCTCTATCCTTCAAATAGATTTTTATATTTCCTAGATACCATCTCCCTTCGAGAAGTACGTTCTCTCTACGAAAACAGAGTTGCCCTGCGAAGCACCTTTCACGCAAGTCAAGAATACACTCCACGCAATCACAGTCATTCCTCCTATAGTATCTATAATAACAGAGGGCGGAGCATTAAATCAGCTAGATCATCAACTTGGTAGGGCTCCATCATCACATTACAGAAGAAACTTCGGGCAGCTAATCAATGCAGCTCTAGATCGAAATCAAGTCATTCAAGAAACTCGCTTCGAACTTTAATACCCAGTACGAGCAAACTCTCACACACAATAACCATTCATAAATACAAACAAGGTTTCAAAGACAGCTTCTATAGCGGGGATGATGGTCTATCCTGCAGTGCTGGATCTTCTGGTCGACAACAAGCAGATCGCAGCAACAATTTATGGTCTGGTTTACAATAAGCACACAGCATCGCAAAGCTTCCAGGAGGCGAGTGGTATGCAGTAATTCTGGTGCAATTTGGTCCAGATTAGTACTAGCTTGATCAATTAATGTTATTTTCAGAGCAAATGATTGTGTGCGCTCTTCACTCGTTCATTTCCAAGGTATTTACACTGCCAACCTTGGTGGCAGACACGATTGGCAGAACCAAGGAGTTCGCCGCTGGTCGCTTAGCGCGTACACGTGACACAAGACGACAGCCTCTCGCTAAAGCCTCATTTACTTCTGCACCGCTGCAACACCCGCAGCATCTGCTTGTGCAGTAATTCTCTTCTTATAAGCTTGCACGTCACCAGGGAATTTCTCCACAGTTCCATTGTCACAAACCCATAAACTCTTGCACACTGTTTGCAGCATAGTAACGTCGTGACTAACCATCAAGACACCACCCTGGAAAACCTGTAGTGCGTGAGAGAGCGCATCCACTGGAAATTCATAGTCAGCAACAAAATCAATAAATAAGGAGGATAACACTTGCTGGCTTCAACGTCGAGATGATTCGATGGTTCGTCAAGGACGAGAATATGAGGATTCTGAAGAGAAAGGCAAGCAAAGGCAACACGGGACTTTTGACCTCCAGACAAAAGTTCCATTTTTTGGAGACCAGTCATACCGGTGATACCAAAGGCACCCAGATGACGACGATACTCTTCATCTTGCTTTCCAGGATAGGTCTTTGCCATGAAGCCTACAGCGCTGGTAGTGAGATCCAAAGCATCAACGTGATGTTGGGCAAAGAAACCAATACGCAAGCGAGGATTTTGAGAAATGAGACCAGAAGTCGGGGTGAGTTTGCCGATAAGAAGCTTGAGCACAGTAGTTTTACCGGCACCGTTGGGTCCGACAATACCAATTCGAGAGTCGAGTTGGACATCCAAGTCGACATTTTTAAGAAGCGGCTTGTCCTTAGTGTAGCCGAACGACACATCGGTCATCTGTACAATTGGTGGAGATAATTTCTCCACCTCTGGGAACTTGAAGTGCACCGTGTATTCGCTCTCTGGAGCTTCAAGAACTGGCATCTTCTCCAGCTTCTTGATTCTAGATTGCGCTTCGGATGATTTGGCAGCATTGTAACGGAACTTGTCAATGAATGCCTGAAGATGTGCTCTCTGCACCATCTGGTTCTCATATTCTCTCTTCGCAGTCTTACGTCGCTCCTCCTTTGTAGCATAGAAGGACTCAAAGTTAGCACCCTTGTAATAGTCGAGGCGTTCAGAGTGTTGATGAATAATATCAGTTGCAACTTCGTTCAAGAACGCCCTGTCGTGGGATACGACCAGAACCGTGCTTGGATAACCTTGAAGATAGTTGGAAAGGAAAGTGATGGATGGGACGTCCAACATGTTAGAGGGTTCGTCCAGAAGTAGAAGATCAGGCTCGCAGAATAGTGCTCGGGCGAGAGCCAGACGCATACGCCAACCTCCAGAGAAAGTCTTTGTTGCAAATTGTTGACGTTCAGGGGAGAATCCTAGGCCTGCAAGAATAGTTGCTGCTCGAGACTCGGCCTTGTCGGACTCCATCTCGGCAAGCTTTGATTGAACATCACCTAAAGTCTGATCAAGGGCTTCACGCTCACGATCCAGCTGCTCTGCATCTGCAGATGTATCAGCCATAGACGCTCTTGTAGTCTCGATGGTGGCCAGCTGTTTGCTGATTTTCTGGAGTTTAATCTGTCAGTATGCCACGGTAAAGAAGTAGAAGAGATCAAGTGGAGAGTTGGGTAGCTTGGAAGATATAGACATACTTCTTGTTCGGCTAACAGGTGCTTTCTCCAGACGTCGGCATCCAGCACAGCCTGAATGGCAGGAGTATCATCTCCAGTAAGCTAGGTAGAGTTAGAATAGAATTTCAAGTAATATTAACGGACGTAAGTTACCTCTTGCTCAACATGAAGAATAGAGATGTGAGTCGGAATTGCCAACTCTCTTCGTGCCAAGGCCCTCAGGAGTGTAGATTTTCCGATACCGTTCTGACCAACCAAACCATATCTTCGGCCATAAGCCAAAGTCAGACTGGTATCCGCCAAAATTCTCAGGCCACCGATAGATACGTCAATGCCATCGAGTTTGATATCCTTGCTCTTCTGCTGGCCCTTAGACGAGCCGAGTTGCAGTGGATTGACAGCCATGAAGAACTCTTCGTAAGATTGTGCATCATCAGTCTGGTTAAGTAGACGCGAAGCCTCATATTCAACGGCCTTGAAAGTTTTCTTGCTCTGCTTCGCAGCAATCTTCCGTTCGGCCTTCTCCAGCTTCTTCCTGTCGACCTTGGACTCTAACTTCCGCACATTTGCTGACTCTAGATCCACACCTCCAGTAGAGAGACCCAAAGTCGATGACATATTACGTTGCGCTCCAACTTGAATAGCTTGATCTAGACGCCTAGCGGCCGAAGATGCCTGCTTGTGCTCGCCATTTGGAGAGGCGTTGAATTTATCAACCCATTTACCAACGAGCTGGCTGATCTTCGCTTCATTTTCTGGAGATGGGTCTCCCGAAGCAGAGACCAAGAGTGCAGTGATTGAAGTTGCTGCTTCAGCTAGAGGCGACTGACCCGTCGACTCCGAATCTGGGGCATATGCATTAGAAGCATGGGTGAGATACCCCACTGAGTACTCTGAGATCACGGGATCGATATTGGGCAAGAAAGACTTGATCTCGGCCTCCATGATAGCAACTGGGTAAAGAAAGATGTTCTTTATTCGTTAAATGGGGTGCGAGAACAGGTGGTTGTTGTTCAAAAGCAGTTGTAAACGTGTGCGGGATCTAGGACCGGCTCAAACACCACCGTGAAGTCTTCGATATATTTTGCCTTGCCGCGGTTTGGGATTGATCGTCAGTTGGTTGGCTGATGCGCCACTAGCGAGCGTCCACTTTCAGCCTAGCGCGCAGTTTTAGCTCACCGCTACCTACTGCTCAAGAACTTCAACCCACAACAAAACAACAGGCTCCAGCATCTACACCCTCTTGCTTCATCCATCTCCAGAGCTCACCTGCAAACCCCATCGCCCACCAAAGCCCCGACTCACTATCAAAATGCGTGAAATTGTATGTCCCCCCCCTCCGAGCGCTCGAGAGGGATCGCGACATCCCTTGGACGCGTCTGCGAGCTTACCCCTGAACTACCCCACCACCAACTTCTGCAATATCAGAAAGCTGACCACGTATCTTGCAATGTATAGGTTCATCTCCAGACCGGACAATGCGTGAGTTACATTCTTAACATGATGTCTGCTCCTGGAAGTACTGACGTGCTATCAAGGGTAACCAAATCGGTGCTGCTTTCTGGTGTGTGCCAACAGCTATCGCGTCCGTCGCGCCAGGATACCTCGAAAACTAACGGCATGTAGGCAAACCATCTCGGGAGAGCACGGTCTTGACGGCTCTGGAGTGTGAGTAGCTCAGAATTCTGGTACAACCGCGTTCATGCGTTCATATAGCTGATCCGTCATACAGTTACAATGGTACCTCCGATCTCCAGCTCGAGCGTATGAATGTCTACTTCAACGAGGTATCTACAAATAATAGCAGGGGGCAAATAGTTCATTATTGACGTGTCGCAGGCATCTGGCAACAAGTACGTTCCTCGTGCCGTCCTCGTCGATTTGGAGCCAGGTACCATGGATGCTGTCCGTGCTGGTCCTTTCGGTCAACTCTTCCGTCCCGACAACTTCGTCTTTGGTCAATCCGGAGCTGGTAACAACTGGGCTAAGGGACATTACACTGAGGGTGCCGAGCTTGTCGACCAAGTTCTCGATGTTGTCCGCCGTGAGGCTGAGGGATGCGACTGCCTCCAAGGTTTCCAAATCACCCACTCCCTCGGAGGTGGAACTGGTGCCGGTATGGGTACGCTCTTGATCTCCAAGATCCGTGAGGAGTTCCCAGATCGTATGATGGCCACTTTCTCCGTCGTCCCATCCCCCAAGGTTTCCGACACCGTTGTCGAGCCATACAACGCCACTCTCTCTGTCCATCAATTGGTCGAGAACTCCGACGAGACCTTCTGTATCGACAACGAGGCCTTGTACGACATCTGCATGAGAACTCTCAAGCTCAACAACCCATCTTACGGAGATCTTAACCACTTGGTTTCTGCTGTCATGTCCGGTGTCACCACCTGTCTCCGATTCCCCGGTCAACTTAACTCTGATCTGCGCAAATTGGCTGTCAACATGGTGCCATTCCCTCGTCTCCATTTCTTCATGGTTGGATTCGCTCCTCTCACCAGCCGTGGCGCTCAAACTTTCCGTGCCGTCACTGTCCCAGAGTTGACCCAACAAATGTTCGACCCAAAGAACATGATGGCTGCTTCTGACTTCCGTAACGGTCGCTACTTGACCTGCTCTGCCATTTTGTAAGTTTGATCAAAGTTCCAGGCTCCAAAAATTACTAATTGTCTTCGCAGCCGTGGTAAGGTCTCCATGAAGGAGGTTGAGGACCAGATGCGCAACGTCCAAAACAAGAACAACTCCTACTTCGTTGAGTGGATTCCAAACAACGTCCAGACCGCCCTCTGCTCCATTCCACCTCGCGGTCTTAGAATGTCATCCACCTTCGTCGGTAACTCCACCTCCATCCAGGAGCTCTTCAAGCGTGTCGGTGACCAGTTCACTGCTATGTTCAGACGTAAGGCTTTCTTGCATTGGTACACTGGTGAGGGTATGGACGAGATGGAGTTCACTGAGGCTGAGTCCAACATGAACGATTTGGTCTCTGAGTACCAACAATACCAGGAGGCATCCATCTCCGAGGGAGAGGAGGAGTACGAGGAGGAGGCCCCATTGGAGGGTGAGGAATAAATGTAGCAATGTGTCTTGCACTAGCTTTATACTCTTCCCCCAAGGAATCTCTCGTCGGCAGGAGCGGATAATGTTCGGTGGTAGTACCTTTTATGTTAATTTTGACAGCGCTGTTCTTCTTCAGGCGAATGCGATCACGAATGAAGGAGATACCTCGTGCAGTGGTTCTAGATATTGTTCAAGTAGAAATACAAGACAGTGGACCCACCCCGTGTTGATCTGTGCAACTTGTGAATGCATTATGGCTGGCATTGAAACGAGTGGAGGCTCTCTTCGTAGTCTGCTATCAAGGTGTGCGTGCGGAGGCTGATGCAAACTTCTACATGCTTGATAACAAACCACCATCAAGAGCTTTCGTCCCAAGCTTCTATCACTGCTGACGTTATTCCTAATTACGAAGCAGGTAGTCAAAACAGAGCATTAGTTAAAGCTTGCGACAGATACTTGGCAAGGAACCGCCCCCCGTCTCTTCGTATTGCCTCATTCATGTTTGCCAGTCTACTAACGAGAGGCATTCATAACAAGACTGGCACGTTCTTTGACCCTCCCTAGGATCGATTCTGGTGATCGCACTGTCGAGTATGGTCGCGGCTTGCAGACCTCAGGTACTTTCCATCTTGATTGTGACAGGCCTCGGTGTCTTGGCTCTGAAAGCCCTAGGTCCTCGAAGAGTCCATCGGAGAGATACAGTGAGGCCACCAACGATGATGACAAACAGCATTCAGTAGCTGATATAACTGAAGAAACATTTGGCCGGCCAATGCCTTCCGACGATCCGCGGAAGTTGGAGGGAGAATGAAACGCTTGCACTCTACAAAAAGTTCCACTGACGCACCCTGATTAAATACGCTTGCTCCTAATCAGTAGTTAGGTGATCAAACCATGAATTCATACCGCAGTCTCTTGGCCGAACAAAACAGTTAGCGTAGAGTACTTCTATATAATATGTTCTTTGTCAAAAGACATATGGAAAAGAACAGCAAGGCGATGTAATTGATATTAGTATGGTGGCGACTTAGGACAAGAATTTCAATGTCTCCTCTTACGACTATATACTTGTACCTACCAACAGAGGCAAGTTATATTGGATCCTACACTTTTTTACCTAACTTTTCTTGGTTCGTGATTCATCAGCGCCAAATCCTATCATCACCATTGTCGACAACCTATCCTGGATCGAACTTGACCTAATTGTAACATCACAGATCAGAGCTTACCTGCTGGAAAAAGGTCGTTGTACACTTGGTATCAAAGTCGGAAACGAACAGATCAGCATCACTCACGCGGACAAAGCATCTTTAACTAAAGAACTCGTTTGGCTACGGAGTGTACGTACTTGCTTTCTTCCCGAGTCGAGGGGTTATACAAGTGGCAAAACCCGAACAGTTGACGTGCCTCTGCCTACAAAGACTTCTCTCGAGTACGGTAGGAAGATCTCCGGATGTGAGGTGACGGATCTGAGCATTGAGGATTGGATAAATCATACTTGAGATATTTCTACTTCAGCAGCATCATCCCAAGCTGCGTGCTGAAATGGAGCAACTACCAAAGAAGCCTCCAACAACTTCGTGACGAATGATGTGAATGCCCCTCATAGTATACCTTCCCTGTGTCTCCCAATCCACGAAGTGATGTCTTGAACCGATATCAGGAGCCAAGACAGTAAGAAGGCATACCAGCACGATGCCACTGCGGGCTTTCAGTCCCATTTCAACTCCAACGATGCTCTCGGGGATATTCGTAGTTTGGACAGCAGCTGTCTCAATTTGTGGCATCCCAGTGCACCGCCGGTGGTGCTGCTGGGTTGGTTTCTGGCAGCGCTGCTTCATCTACGTGGATGCTCTTTCATGACTTATCTGAAGATCGGATGCCCCGTTGACTGTTCCCTAGCATCCGACCTGATGCTTGAAGCTGGCATCAGGTTGGAGCCGTGGCATACTTAATAATGCTGGGGGCTTTTGGGCGTTTCGGTTTTTTCTTGTCTTCCTTACCGTCCTCTGCCCTTCTCCCGAGCTTTTATTTGTTTGAAGGCCACTTATATGAATGATTTCACTGTCAGAGTCCCTCCCTGTCAGTTGGAAGCTTCTCGGGTATTTTGAATATCTACCTAGCTTGAGGAAAAGAAGTTGGGTTCTCGAGAGCACTTGGATCTGTGAAATAAAGTGTTTATTCTTCTACTTCTATATGCTTGTTCGCTACTGAACGTACTGAGTCCTTTTGATGTACTTTCAGTGTACAACCATGGCTCGACTAGATTCGATGGAGGCATGCACATAAGTATACATATTCTATGAATCGATCTAGTCTTCACTTTCCAGCATCTTTGCACAGGTCTCAGTCCATGGAAACTCTGGATAGATCCCCAACCAGGGTACCATAACGCCGAAGAGAGCCAAACTGGTAAAAGGAACCGGCGTCCTGACCCTGCTGGCTTGCAGCACGTGAGGGAAGGAAGGGAGTTGGTTTGTAATACTCTCAAGAGTCAGGAGACCCTGACTCATGCCGGGATCTATTCTCAGGTCAACGTCAACGTCAAAGCCCGGCAGGTACTATTCTCGAGCCCCTGCCAGGATGGAAATGCACGCATGGCAAGTGGCCCCCTGGTAGGACATTGCTTTGCTTCTGCGTCCGAGACATGCAGGCTCTCCAAATCGTGTGAATCAAACCCTCGCACAGCCAGCCAACCAGAACCAGACCAAGCCTCCGTCTACAAATATCGCAGGCCGAGCAGTCCGGCGCGGCATAACCCCCCAAAGCCAGAACCCAAGATGCTCGCATTCGCATACCGAGCGAGCGAGGGTCCAAAGACGGCAGAATAGACGTCCCGACAGCATCCCCCACCCCCGCCCCTCCCCTCCCCCCGGACGGCAAGCCCGCGCAGAAGGTTCACGCGCGCCACCACGGGCTCCCGAAAAAGGCAAACAAGTGAAAAGCAAGGAAGGAGCGGATGCACTGCTGGCTTCACAGCCCTACGAGCTGACTGCAGAGCACGGCCAAGTGCTCCTTCCACTCGTCCCTCGTTATCTCGGCGGATCCTCCTTCGTCTGCTGCAGGTAAGCAGACACACGGCAGGGCCATGCGGATTCGGGATTTGAGTTGGTGCGATGTGCGATGTTCGATGTACGATATTCGATGTGCGATGTGCGAGATGCACTGGGGCGAAATGGCAGGAGGGGATTGGTAAGCTGTGTCGACGAATATAGTGGGTGACTGATTATCCCTTCTTGCGCGGGTATGTATGGGTATAATTACCATGTCAGATTCTAAAGGGAGGACCTTGTGCTCGGGGCCACACGGCATTGATGCAGGTGCTGGCGTGGCATCAGTCAGCATGGTAATAACAGCTTGGTTGGGTTCCCCAGAAATGCCCCATGCATTAAGGTTGGTAGATCTGAGACGACCGCAAGAAATGGCAATAAAACGGAACAATCGAACGTTTCGAAAGATTACAAATGCAAGTGGAATTCAAAAAGTGGTGCCACGGAGTGCGAGGCCCTGCAGTTCCTGCTTCTAGGTGTGTCTTGACGTGGCTCGAGATCACTTCGAACTCCACAGAAGGTGGGAGACAGCGAAGTGCTACTCTACTTCGAGACGGTGACGCTACACTCATGGCTTGGGATATGAAATCGGATGCATGCATACGAGCCCCCGTAAGGATACTCAATTGTTGTCCAACGGTTATTGCAAGCGCCGGTTTGGTGGCTGAGTACGATCACAACACAAACTGTTTGCAGTATATCTTTCCATTGTGATATAGGAGACACCGGGTTTAGATTATTGTCGTGGCCCAACACAGGAGCCAAATATCCAATTAAACCAACTCTGCGGCCTCGCAAGCGTTCCAGCGACTTGGTCGTGCAACGGTTCTGATTTTTGAGAACTGAGCAGGCATTTCTCGGCGTCAGTGCTGGTGCAGGACTCACTTTGTACCTTTTGGGGGCTTAGTATGCTGTGCTAATTCGGTGGCGAGTTGGAATCGCAGATGATGGACTTACCTCTGAGCTCGTTGGGTCATCTCGATATGGTGTAGGAAATGCTGACTCAATCGGCTTCTTAGATGCTGCTATAGAGGTTATGGAAAGGAAGAAAGATCCTTCTTGCGTTCCAAAGAAACTGATGCTGTCTATTAGCCGTTGCTCCTTCATGTAGACACAGCTTAAAAGCATAGGAGGTTCCGTTGGTATAGCAAAAGTTGTCCGTGGCAGGAATGTGTACATGTGGCCATCATTCTTGCGATGTGCCACCAACAATGTGATAATGGAGAGTCCCTTGCGTTTTGCCCAAGCTGGCTGTTTCAACACATGTAGCATCTTTGGTCCATGTTTGTCCAACAAAAGCCGAGTGAAATTCTCCTGTCTCTTGCCCGAGATTGCTGGCCCAGTAACGCCGACACGCAGACTGACTAAAAGTCACGTAGGGCTGAGACAAGAGGCTCACTACGACGCGCGCAGGCAGGCAAGAAACAGGTCAGAAATTCCCACTGAATAGGTGGGAGCGTGGGCTGCACAAGCTGTGGAGCCAACTTGATCTATCCACGCGAAGCTAATGTGCAGATGGCAGGAACATTGGCACTTGCCCAGGCAGCTCTCCAGTTTCTGGTCAGAAAACAATGGCCGCAAATTTCAAAACCAGCCCAGATTATATCCTCAAGAAGGATAGCACCCTTACCTTCTCATCATGAAGCTAAACCGCTTGATGTTCTTCAGATCCAGTGGCTTAGCATCTTTTTTTTCTCTGCCCCGGTATGTAGGACTGAAGTCTTTCCACGGGACAAACAGCAACCCTCCCGTGGCGTTCGGATCGACCGTGAAGTCATACTCCCAACTGACTGTGCTCTGCTCCCTGCCATTCGAGCTCTTGGGCAGCAGCTCATCTTTGAGCGTGACGGTATAGCGCTTCGTATCCGCCGCATCGAGATCGAGAAGCAGGCCGTCATAAGGCGACAGGTCCCAGACGCGGTCCTCACCTGTGGTCCGTTGCGACGCAAAGCCGGCCCCGCCGAGAGTCTTGATGTCGAGGTTGCCTTGGAAGACGGCGGTGGAGGGTTGCGTCGGCGTGATGGTCAGGTGTGACTGTGAATGACCGCCGCGCACGCGGTCATCGGAATCGGTCCAGTCTGATGACGACCAAGGCCTGCAGTGTGGGTGCCGCCGGAGCGTATTTGTCAGTCACAGCGTCGAGTGCGAGAGTATGGACAGCGCAGTTGCGGGAGGGCGCGGCACGACGGAAGAAAGGGTAAACGCGTCCGGGGGGGGAGGGGGGCAGACATACTGGTCACCGCCGAAAAGGTCGCGCGGTTGTGTGCTCGAGGGCATCTTGGGGTGCAATTGAGTGCTGAGGGTGCGGTGTGAGACTGGCCGGGAGCTGGGCGCAAATGATGTCAATGGGAGGCCGTTGGTGGTGCACCCATTTTCTGGGAGCGGTGCAGTGCGGTGCGGTGCGTGCGGTGCCAGTGTCGGGTCTGTGCCAAATCCCGCACGCCCATAAGGCTGGACCTCCATCAGAACCTTAAACCCGCGATTTGAGTTTTGGGGCCTCCCTCGCTCCCTTTGCGCGCGCCCGATGGCAGGTCTTGGCAGCTCCGCCTACAACTGGACAGGAAGGGAAGGTCATCCACGCGTCGGGACCACGGCCGCCGCAACATCTGCCAGGCTCGGTAGGCTGGAAGTTGTCCCTGTCCTGTCCTGTCCCGTCCCCTCTGCCTCGACTGCGCTCCCTAAGTCCGCCATGGACGCAGCAAAGTCCGCTGAAAGTCCGCTGCTGGATGACATCTCTAACGCCGCCATCGCCGAACCTACCGGTCGCCGGATCTCGGGCCCAGGATCACCATCATGACAACTGTCTCATTCGCGTCGCTGTTGATCACCCCGGCCTTTACCGCATGCCCAAAGTCCGACGACGGCCATTCCGCGCGTGTTGTCCTGCGCCGGCTGAAGATCCAGAGGCCATGCTCTCGTTGCCGCAATTGGCCCACTGTACTTCCGAGCTAGCCAATAGGGTGCGCCAGCCCCGATGGCCTAGCAAGGAGATATCTGCTCTGCTTGCTGCATACGGTAGGCTTGTTGTTGCTACCTTCATATCGAGACATAAGGCGGAGCAGCAAAGACAACAAGGAGACCAGGGCTGGAGATCGGCCATGATTGGTCGGCGTACGGGAATGGTCATGTCGTTACTGTACGAGAATGGCGTCTCAATATCAGATCCCAGCACCAGCCATCCAGCTGCAGGTTTCGGTCGAAACTCGAACGTGAGAGGTATACCGGCATACTGAAGTGGTAACCACCACTGATCCGGAGTCATATCGACGGGGACTAGCTGCCACCGTGCGCCCAAACGGGCCTTTCGAGCAAGGGGGCGGGCGTGGTCGATGTTAGATAGGGAATGCAAATGATAGCGACACAGGGCGCGGATGACAGGAAACGTGCGGACATTGATCATCACCTCGACTTGCCAGTCAAGCCTGTGCCGTCGGAGTCCAACAATTCGCCGCCTGCCCGCCTGCGAGGACATGGCGAGCTCGGATCCGCGATTGGAGCGAGGTCCACGCCGTCGTACCATTGCAGCCAGCAGCAATTCCTGCCGACCGTCTCGGTTATCCGTTTCTGCTCTTGCTCGGGGACCATACTAGGTGACCTTGCTTGCTGGCCATTCTCTGGGCTCGTCCTACCTTGCATGGGTGCTCTGTCCGTCAGTGAGGTACGGCGGCCGCACCTACGAGCGGTAGAACCTGATGAACGCAATATCTGACAGGGGTCGGGCTAGGGTCGGGACCGGAGGCGTCGCTGCAGGAAGCATACATTATTGCACTGGAGCGGTGCATATTTCACCCCCCATGTCGGTCTGCTGCCCAGATAGCCCGCCGAATGCTACTGGCCCTGCTACATTCTCCGAGGGGATGCATTCTTGCAGCAGCGGAACCGCGGAGGAAAAGAGGGGAAGGACAACAGCATTGGGCCCAGCCGACCGAACCAGGGCATTGGGGCTCTGCTCCTCTCTTCACAGCCTCGCTCCACAGCGGTCTGCTGTTTCTGGCTTCATTTTCGTCGCCTTTGCTGTGCCTCGCGCAACCGGCGGATTTGGACACATTGTTCTATATCCGCTGCTGGGTCTGTTGGGAAGGGTTGCAAATGTAATGGGAAATAAGAACGAGAGTTGCGGGAAGGAGTGGGGCCTCTGATGATTGTCGGCGACTTGAGACACCCGCCTGGAACTGAGCTCCAGTGCGCTAAAGATTACCTATTCAGACTCGGCCGACAGAAGGCGAGCCCCAGAGTATACCGCACCACAACGACGAAATCAAATAAAGAAATCAAACCCAATCAAGCCTGACAAAGACAAAGCTGGGCGCGGTGTGATGCTTTGGCCCCGGCATGCAAAGAGGCATGCCCAGAAGAGAAACGCCCTGTCTTTGATACGGGGCTGGCCAGACTTGCAGACATTCCTACAGACAGTAAACGCAGGCAGGACTGCATGCTGGTCGTGGAGGGGGTGACGTTTGCCCTCGGTCTCCTACTCTGGCCTGCGCGTTTGCGCCCGAGAGAGGAAGGGCAGAGAGGAGCCTCACGGATTTGCCGTGTTCCAAAAGTGAATGGACGCCCTTTGGGAGTCATCCTTTTTTTCTGGGCTGAATAATGAGGTCTTGGTCTGAGAGTGCAGTACCTGGGTAAGGTACCTTTCTTTTCTTTTTTTTCGGCCGAGGCGAACCCTCGAATCCCGACGAAACCCCGGTGGGGAACTCAGAAAGCCATCACCATGAGCAAAGAGGCACAATAGATTATATCTTGTAAAAACGTAATTTTCATTTCTCTCATACAACAAGTCTGCACTCGAATTGAGAAGAGAGCTTGCTATGCATTCCCGGGTATATACACGTACAAATGACAAACTGTCCCGTCGTGGTAGTAGCAAGATCGACCAATATCATCTACGATATGTAGAGACTGATAGCTGAGATCCAAGAACCCAGCAGCGACGCAGATTGAAGTGATTGAAAGAAGCTTGAACACCGAACTGCCATGCTAATCGCCCAAATCTTTTCCATATAGAGAATTAAAAAAATAAAATCAAAAAACTCATAAGAGAAACGTCACAAGAGCAGTCTCTGCTCTAGAACGAATGTCGAGCGCTTGGTTGTTAAAACTCCTTTTGTTCCCAATGGCCGTCCTGCAAATAGCAATGGCAAATTTCTCCGATCGCTCGCTCTTCCCAAAAACACAAAACAGACATTATAAACCGGACGTGTGCTCATATATGTTGCATGATTCGCGGTGATGGTGGCATCGATAAAGGAGTGGTGGGGTAATGGTATCCAGATTCTGAGCAGCTGGTGGATTGCTCGTAGGAATGGGACAGCGGTGGGGTCTGCGGGTTGACGGGTGAGCTTTGCGTTCACGGGAAACGTTGTGCTCGAACATGACTTACAGTTGGATCGTCGTATAAGCTGTGCGGATGAATGTCGATCGCAGGAATTCCCGTGTAGCTCATTTGGTATGGGCTCATGGTGTCTTGGTTCTCTCGCTTCAACCCATCGGTAAAATGCATCATCGATGGCAGGGTGACTGGTGTCATGTAATCTGCGTACGCTGGTCGGTCTTGTTGGTATGGATCTGACGGATATGGGGCATAGGCGATATCCTCGGGGGCTGGGTAGGCACTCTGGTAGGCGAAGAGCGGAGGACTTCTGGATGATTCGCGCTCAAAGTTGCGAGCGAACATCAAATGGTCTTCGTTCTCCATTGGCGGGGTGTATTGGCTGGACATCTGTCGTGGAGAAACCTGATGGCGCTGGATCATATCGGGGCTTCGCTTGTACTGTTGGGTGCTGTTGCTGGCGCGCTTCTTGGTGTTGGTCTGCTCGAGTTCTGCATGTGATTGCGGTGGAGAAGCGGAAGATGAACCGGCACGGCGCTCGAGGTCTTCCAAACGTCTCTTGAGCTTCTTGCCTGTTTGCATCGATTAGTGCCGTGCACAGGGCAGGCTGGTGGAAGGCTGCGACTCACGATAGTTGCGCTGGGCGATGCGGTTCTGAATCCGCCTTCGCTCAGCGAGGTCAGAGATCTTAGTCCAATCCTCATCTGGGTTGGCTGAGCTGCTGAAGGCACTGCTGGTGCCGTGGTTGGTAACATGACGAGGAGCTGCGGTCGCTGCCACCGTCGAGTACTGGTAGTTTTGTCGAGACATGTTGTGTTGGGAGGGGATGTATGAAGGGAGCAAGCAAGTGAAACGACGACCACGAGATTGAGGTTGTTGTTGATGCTGAGGCCCAAAGAGGTGGGTTGTCTGGGGATAGTTATAGATGGAGATGGGAGTTAACACGAGAGGCAGCTTGAGGGTCCTGGTGGGAGGAGTATATATGTATGGTCGGGACGGAGGGCCTCCGTGCTTGCGCGGGTGTCAGTGAAAGTGCTCCTCCAGAATGATGGTCCATTCCCTGCAACAGCTCCCCAAGTCCAACTTCAGCTGCTGTGTCAATCCCTGTATGGCCAAAGCTAAGTACCACACCTTCTCCTGCGCCCTCCTGCCCTACCTAACCCCTACCCTGCCTCGCACAGCTTGGGCTTAGCTGTGCGAAGTGGGTGGGACGTGGGCAGCAGCGACCCATGCAACCTTGACTCCCATGCCGGCTGCTGAGTCCTGATCATCAAAGGTCAACCGTTGAAGGCGGACGTGTCAGGAGCTAGGCCGGGTATGCTGCAAGAGCTGGGTCGTTGAGCGGAGGGGAAGCTAGACCTGATGGGAGCCCTTGGGGACCCTGTCTAAGCTCAATTGGGCTTTTGGGGGGGGAAGGGGTTAGGCAGCATGAATAATTAAATGCTGGCAGGCTCACTGCCCATTTTACGCAAAAGACTAAGCCGAGAGGGGCAGGGCTTTTTCCCACGGATCTACAAGCGGTCTTTTTGGCCCCTGATGTGCACTAGTGGCTCTCTCGCACCCCACGAACCGACGCCTGCTGCTAAAACAAGGACCGTTAATTAGTCGATTTAAGAGCCAGTGACCTGCCAAGCCTTCGTCGGTACACTCGTAAAGAGACACCAATCAGATGACGAGACAGTGACCGGGGTCGGGTTCTTTTGATAATAATGGCAATGGAATCACAGCGAGCTGCACCATCCTAAAAGGAAGTCCTTGAGTGCTATTCGCCCTTCGTACGGGCTGATAATAGATCTCCACACAGCGCATCCACGAATGGCCTTCCCTGGTGGCAGCCCTATGAGATGAGTAGGACGGCGAACGTTCATGACACCACATTGTCGCCGCGGGCGTTATTAATGTTACGAGATGGTGTCGTCCCTGGGGCCGATGAGAGATGACAGACTCCATTGAAGTGACGAAGCTTGTTTTCCCTCTCCCACGCGGTCCGTACCTCGGGCACAGACCGACAGGTGTAGGTTTAGGGCAGGGCTGAGACGACGGTGAGAGTGACGCAGAAAGCCCCCATCTCGTGGCAGGTCGACTCGAGGTCTTTCTTCGATCGGCACTTTGCGCACCACAGCCTCGAGATCATTTGTGTTCCCGGTATAGAACGGGCGCGGTCAAATCAAAAGGTATGCTTCTGGATCGGTAGTGCGGTGGAGGCGGGCAATGCAAGGAAGCAAGCAGCAAATGGCATGGCGGTACACGATATGGCTGCCTGGAATCGGGACGTCCAGTTTTCGCTTGACCAGCATCGAGCATTTCGCATTGGAACTGGAGCCCGGCTAAAGCTGGCTACGGTCCTCGTTCATTGGGCCAATCACAGCCCTGGCAGCCCGCGGATTAACGCGAGGGCCACGGGCATGATCTGCACGAGGGCCCAGCACCAGGACGGGGACTGGGACACTTTAGATGAAGCATTACCAATCTGGTATTTCGAGAGCTGTTTAGCCGCTGTCGTCGACGTCCAGATATGATGCCTGCCTGCTTGACTAATCGGTCGGCAGGCAATCCAGGTGTCCTGTATCCGGAGGACGACCTGCCATACCCGGGATGGAGATGCTCATCCCTATGCCAGACCAGACCAGACCAGACCATGGAGGGCAAATTGGCATGGCTTGGGTCACGGTTGACGGGCCTGGGAGTGGATTTGAAATCAGCTGCAGCCAGTCTCCCGGTGATATTATTATGGCCGGCTCTCGTCCGCACCATCGGAGTTCTTCTGGCCCCCAACGGTTATCGCCCACGCGCATTCCCTTCACCCAGTTGCACGAATGACATGGCAAACCGCGCCCTGCCCAGCCCAGCCCAGTCCAGCCCTGCCATGCCATGCCATGCCGTGCGATGCAATGTAATGTAATGTAACATAGCATTCAGAGGAGAGGAGGAGGCGGTTTGGCACTGCACTTGTGATTGATGGCCTTGTCGGGCCTGTCTTTTTTGGCCCCCGTTCCAGCAGCCAGCGATATGACCAGGTTCGCTGCACGCGAAGCCTGCAATAATTACGCTGCCAGGATGCAACCACCATGCCCTATCGCACCAACAGAGCTTCCCCTGTTAGGATCACCACCTCACACCCTGGGATCAACGTGCTTTGTCATATGTTTATTTTTGCCAGCCGATGACCAAGACGACTTGTCGGGACCTCGACCGGGATGGGGCCAGGATGTCCGACCAGGACCGCTGCACGCACACAACCCTCTTGGTTCATCAGGAGGTCCCGACACTCTTTTTGACAGACCGCCAGATCACAGCGGCGGATGTCAGCGGGCGCACGCCTGACCGGGGTGTGGGCCAATCATGGCGCTGCGTTGAGGGGTTGGCGCTCAGGTCAGGACGGTGAACCTTCTGAACACCCACCCACCAACAACAACAACAACACCACACCGAAACTGACACCGCACAAGCCTCTCACTACGGCCCACGCCTCGCCGGTGCAACGGTCTGCGCCAGCACACAGCACATCTTACATCTCACTCCTGAAGGACCGACCTGCACTCAGCCCTACCCGGACGCTGTACCCCTCGGGATCTGTCAGTCGATGAACCCTGCCAGCTCTCTCCTCCCTCGATCGCCTCTGCCATCGCCGAAGCACTCAAAGCCCGGCCCAGTTGGTATTTCGTCGTGGCGTTAGGCAGCGACTTGGATGGAGATTGCCAACCCCGCTGCACTTCCATTTCTCCGCTCTGGATGCATTGGTTATGGCTTCGTACCCAAACCGGTGCGGTAGGCGTAGTCCGCCTCACAGACTCGGACCGTGTCTGTTGCGGGAGAGCAAGCGAGAAGCCAGCCATCTCAAGAGCAAGAACAGGCTCTCCCTTTGACAACCGTCCTATTCCTGACGGCGTGCTGTCGCTCAAGAGATTTGTCACGGCACGGCGAACATAGCGAGCGTTTAGCTTCCCAAATCAAGCGGATTGATTGAACGGGACGCCTTGCCTAGCACTGAGGCTAGTGGCCATCCGATGCATGAGAGCTTGGTCATTACACCAGGTTTCTGTATATTTCACCAGTCTCATGCTCTTGACGGTGCCGTTTAACGGCCGTAGGACGGAGTTGGAAGGCTGAATCGGTGTTAAGACCATGAAGACAGGCCAGCCGCACTCCGCAAGGGGGCAATGGTCACAACCCTGCCTCGTTCGGCCATACAGAAGAAGGCACATATCTCAGCGATATCCCAAAGCGAAACGTATTCTAAATATACTGCGGTGGCAGTTGGGTCTTGACCCTTCCTTGCGGAGGCACAGCAGCAACGCGCTCCCTCTACCGTGTCAGGGACAGCTCGAGACGGATGGACGCATCCGATAGAGTTTCAAGCAACGCCAAACATCTGCTCTTTTTTTGCCCACGGAGGGTGATGCTTGGCAACCCAGAAGACCCTCGCGCTTTCTCGTTGCTTACCTCTGGATTTCTGGGTTCCCGCAGCGTGGTAACGAGCCCGTTGTCATCCACCCCGTCTCATTCCTCCAACTCCGATCTCACCCCCTAATGTCGGAGTGCCTTAAGGTTCTCACCGCGTCTACCCACACTATGTCAACGACTAAGACGGCGCCAGGTCGTTCCCATGGACATAGCGCTGGAACTGGGACCAAGCTGCTGACAGGCCGACCTGCGCCTGTGGCGGGGGATGCCTCTGATTGAATGCTTCCAGCTGTGAAGCATTGAGGGTGTAACATCCTATATTTACGCCGCATATTAACTCAATTCCGTCCCGTGCAATTCCTTTCGTGCGAGATCACGGGCCTCACTCCAGCCTGTCACCTTACACGATCAACGACGCATTTCCCCAGCCCCTTTCCCCCATCTTCAGAAATGATGTATGTCACTTAGCGAGAGGCAACACCACTTATTTCGAGACACCTTGATGGCTGCGGTACTTGCTGCTGAGCTACCGGTAGGCCAGCGTAGCTAGCTAGCTATCTTGCGGACTACATATCATACACTGTGGGGCCACGTTAGGTCGTTTACGCCTCCCCTCTCGTCGTTGAAGGGACGTTGATCGGTGATTGATTCTGTAATATCTCGTGCAACCCCAACGGCGGCTTGGAACTTGGTGCCCGTCTGCAACAAAAGCAATCTCGTTAACGATCGACGGTCTATCACCTTCACCATGGCAGTATGAGATCGTCGCCGGGCCCATGCAAGCAATTCACTTCCAGACAATATGCCCAAGTCTCATATCGTGTCGAGATTCTAAACGAGGGGCCTCGTCTCATTGGTCAGAAAGGGGAGCACAATTTGCACCTAGTGGACGGTTCACCACGCCAGCGATCCCTGACGTTGTAGTGCCCCATGCATTTGATAGCTAAGCCTTACCTTAGACTCGGCTAGGGACTGGCTCGCTCGTTCTTCACCACCAATCAGAACGATCGGCCAAAAGCAGTGGCCATCGCCCAACTCAGAATTGGGATGCGCTACCATTGGCCTGACCTCTGCTCGACTCTTTGCATTCCTGCATGGGAGGATATTCGCAAGGAGCTCTGGGGCCACCACACGCTCTCCTCGCGAGCCTATGACATGTCGAGGGGGACCCGACCTGGTGCCAAGCCTCACCGCTATTGGCCGGTCCGGTCACCGGTGCAACTCAACATCTCAGGCATCATGCGCGTACACACCACCGTCCGATAGAGTCGCCGCCCGAATCTAGCATAAGGCTGAAGAATGCGATGGCATTTCGTGCCTTCCCATTGGGCTTGGGTGTCCCGAACCGGTCGTCTTCCGTGCTTTTACCCCTCGAATGTGACTCTCACCGACTGGCTTGAACTCTATGCTATGCTACGCGGGATGCCGCAGCTCGCGCTGAATGGGCGGCATCATTTGATGGATGGATATACGAAGCATGTTTCGGCCGTAGCCCTTCTCCTATCCCCGCTATCTGTCGCCGCTGGGTAGGGTGGTTGACGCACATTAAATGACCCCTGCCTTTTCGCACTAGTGCTCAATCGAGCACAATTAACCTCGATTCTCTCGCGGTCTGTAAGGCTGGCTGTCATGACCAGGCCCCCCTGCCCTCTTTCCGCACCTCCCAGCACGGACGACGGGCTTTGGAACGGGCCCCAAATTAAAGCAGCTTGACCGTGCGGGAGTGGAGAAGCTCGCTAGGCTCTACGGCTACGGAAGTAATTCTTCTCTACCCTAACTCCCTGTCGGCTCGGCTATACAGACAGCAGAGGGCAGAAACGGGGGCGGAGCTAACCAAGCACGCCTGTACCGTGGTGGACTGGGCTGGACCCCGCCAGCCCTGCGCACTCCATGCCCGAATACAGAATTGCGAGGTGCGCCTGCTGATTCGCCAGTTTTACGACTAGTCTATGCTTGCCTATGCCCGCCAGAGCTGCTCTGCATGTTACGTGTTGCCGATCGCTGTCCGATGAGGGTGGCCGTTGATTGGACACAGAAAACGAGCTCTGTCCGACCGTTTTCTCCTTCTGGGTGCGAAGATTAGCAGGCAGCAATTCCGTGGGATATTATTGCGGGTTCCAATAGATGGCTGGGCCAACAGAGTCCGCAGAGCCTCAACAATTCCTTTCTGCTGCTGCTGCTCCACCACGGCCGGCGGCCGTGTACCATATACAATCCTGTAAGTACAGGACACCCGCTGGCCGGCTGGTGCCCACTGTCGCGCAATCGCTAAAGCTTTCATCTTTGCCGCATGCGAAGGCGTCCTCTTGGGCAGAACGGCTCCATCGCAGTGCGGGCCTCGGGGGAATCCATTGCTGCGACGGAGCGGGCGCGGAGTGTGTCCGTTGGCCGCTTGGAAGGAAATGCCACCCGCTAGAGCGTGACTGTCTCGGCCGAGTGCCAGACCGCCGGCTGAAGGTCGATGAGTTGGGGGCGCAAGGAATCACTGGACGGGGAGTCTAAGTTACGTGAAAGGTGTCGGCAGTGCAGCAGGCGGTGCCCGAATATGTCGGTACTGATTATAGAACTCGACTCCAACAGCCAATGCATGCCCTTCACACCGCAGAGCATTCCAAACACTGCTGCAGGTCTCAATTGTTCATCACAATCCTTCTGGTCCAGCGCTTGCTATCTTGTCCTAAGACTTCTTTCTATTCTTATACCCCGCCTTGCCGAGCATCGCTATTCTTAGCCCTGCGAGAGGCCCTTTGCAGGATGGAATCAACTGCCCGGTAGTGTGCATGCTTTTTTGCTTTTGGTTTTCTTGAATTTGCCCTTGCCGGCTAATTACGTTGGTCCCCCGATGCTCGATTCTTCAGGATGTCTGATGGGGGGGGAGGTCGTCTCTTTCCAGCTTGACCTGACCTCCCAAGTAAATTAGATGATGCAGGAGCTTGGGCGGATTCCGTCTTGCTACTACTGTACGAGACAGCACGGCCAGGTGGGGCACATCTTCAGTTGTGCTTTCAACCCTGATTATTCTCGTGCTTTGATAACCCTCGCTCGCAAGCAAATCTTGAGTCGCGACTCTTCCTCCATCATCATCATCATCATCACCGCCTTGCGGAGTTGTGGGCCTTTTCTCTTTTACGCTTCCCTTGGGGTTCCACATCGGTTCCCGTGCGCCGTGGCTTGGCTCGGCGCCTGATTGGCTCTAGAATGCGAGTTCTTTGTTCCCGTCCACTCATTCTTTTTTCTTTTTCTTCCCCCCTTCAATGATCGGCTGGGAATTCGATGATCCATCCTAGCGCCGTTCAGTTTTACAACGTTGGGGGCTGGTTTTCGTTGTTTGACTGCTGTTGTTGTTTTGGTGCCTTTCCCTTTTTTTCCCGATCTTTTTCATTTCATTCTCCTTCGGCTTGATTCGATGGAGGGGCGGGCTCCTGGTCAATGGCAGCCGGAAAGAAGAGACAACTGCTTTAGTGGGGGGGGGGATTGGTTTTTTTTTATTTCTTAGCGTTTTTTTCTATTTATTTATTTATTCGTCTATTTTTAGGGTATCGGGAGTAAAGTAACTCGATGAGAACTAAATCTCATGATGATCTGGCAATGCCATGCCTGGTTTGGTGTTGTTGTGTGTTGAGTAATCTTCACCCTACCACTCGAGACCCATTATTGTCCCAAAGATTGCAAATATCCTTCCTGACCTTTGCGGCTTCCTCCCTTGCTAGCCGTAGGTCACGTACATTTCAAATAGAATTCGCATGGCTCGAGTTAACTCCGCACCGCCTGCGAGATTTCGCGCGTCTTCGAAGGTACGTCCGTAATGCGGACGGATCAGAAAGGAAAGTCGCCTCTACCGGCCGAGAGAGAGTGTGACGAGGGGGCGTATTCGGAAGGTGCATCGCGACGGCCCAGAGAGCTTCAGGGATCGCTCGACGAATGGTAGCATCTGCAGCATCTGTAACCGTGCAAGGCGCATTTTCAGGTCTGTGGCTGGATTTGTACGTCAAACAACATCCCCTCCCCCCTTTTTACTCTCAATAAACGAAAAAGCTTGTCTGCGCCCCGCATCTTGCTTTGGATCAGTCGATGTCACTATTTGAGTTTGATCATGATCGAAGTGGAATACCAGCAGCGTCGTAGCGGGCTGGCTCAGTGCTGCGGTCGGAAAGTTTCCCTTGACATCAATTCGTCCCCTATACGCCTGGCTTTTCTGCGCGCCAAAATTTTTTTTTTTTTTTTTTTGGCTGCTCCCGCTGGGCTGCAGTTTAGCCTGAACTCGCGTTCAATTCCCATTAATCACCCTTTGCCCATCTTCGATTTTCCTATTAGGGCGATTTTGCTGGTTACGCCCGTTATGCACCGGACCATCACTTACAGTACTTGCTCGTGTCAAACCTTGCTCGGCACCATGTTTCCTGCCTCTGGCCCACGGACGCGAGTGGACCCGTTATTGTGTAAGCATTTCCATGGGTCATAGATGCTAGGCCATCGGTGAGGTTACTGACAAGACCATCGGCGAGGTTACTGGCAAAGCCATCGGCGAGGTTACTGGGAAGTCCATCGGCGAGGTTACTGGTGAGGTTACCGGTGAGGTTACCGCAGCGTTTGTCGACGTCAATGCTCCTCAAGGGTTGATAGTAAGGTTACATGCCACCTTGGAGAAAACCCTTGGGGTTGGGGGCATTGGTCAAAGAGTGGACGGGAGGGAGTCAGATCCGGTTCTTCCTCGACCCTGGCTGCAGTTTGCTCTGCCAAAACACATCCCCAGCGCTCGAATCTCGTCTCGTTCCCGGGTTGAAGCTCTCTGTGATACAAGCTAGGTTTCCTGGCCCAGGAGTCTTTCATCTTCGGGAGGAAATTGGGGACGCACCCATGTCCATCTCCTGACCTGCTTCTTTCTCTCTCGCTCAGAAATCGCCATGGCAGCGTAACGCGATCCGGTATACGTCTCATTAGCGCCGAGGATAATGCAAGTCTCAGGTGTCTGATGAAGAGAGGGCGGATAGGACCCCAATCTCGCACGGCGGCGAGATCCCCGTCACGACCGCCCAGCCCAGCCCAGCCCAGGACTGTATGTGCCTGAGAGGCTCAGTATCACCAGGAGAATCGACCCCGACATGAACTCCACAGACTCCACCCAACCCACAAATGGCGTTTTGTCTTGGCTCGTATGGTTTAAGCGTCTGGCACTGCACTTGACCTTGCCCTTGTCCTGGCGCTGCCTCGTGGAAAACATCTCGTCCAGGATCTGGGAGCTAGGGATGTAGCTTGGGAGAAGCCGACCCCTGCCCGGTCGTGCTCGCGGATGGGTACAGAGCATTGCCAACCACCAAACCCACCTCGAGACGAAGGACTGCCTGGCAGGGCTGGTTGGTCCTCACGGTCTGGTGGGCCCGAGAATAAACGTGCAAGTTGAATTGCAGGGACGGCATCCGGCTTGTCGATCCCCCCTGCAACGTGCTTCAGGTGATTGTGATGGTGCTGGCAATTGCTCGCTTGGGACTCGTCCATGGGTTTGAGATTGAATATCGATGCAAGCGAGCGGCGTGTACGTACGGACGTATGGGGAGACCATTCTCTGGCTTCCCCCGGCCGTCTGTCTGCCTAACATGCATTGCGAGAGGAAATCAAGCTTGGCCTGGCCATCTCTGCAATTATCCTCTTACCATCAACCGCCCCTGGCCTGGTCATTCGAATCGTGGGAAAGGACATTACGTAAGGTATGTCCCGTCACAGATTCGGGATATCCGTCGGAGGGTACCAATCCTTCGGGAATAATCGCAAGGAACGTGCCCAGGGGGACATTCCCACCCGCGGATATAATTTTTTTCACGTGAGGCGGTAGACTCCGATTATGCGATAACCAACGGATCCGCGTATTTGTATTTTATTTTTTAGGGGGGTGTTTTGGGGACATGGCATTAGTCAAGGCAGACTCGAGGCGATGATGCTATGTGGATATCTGGACATGCCGGACCGGCTGCTCGCCGTCCTAGTGACGGCACTCGACAGCCACGGACTATCGGACGATTTCCCCTCTTTCTTTCCCTGGGGTTCTTGCTGCTCGACGGACTTTCGTGAACAACGGAGGCCGCTGACACCCATGACGACGACTTGGTGAACGAAAAACCTCTTCTTCTATCTAATACCCAATTACATTAACCTGTGCATCATGCGTTTCCTCGATACCCGTCGTATCCCATTCTTCCGAGTTATACGTCGTAGACTAGTTTAGTTAGTTGTATGAGGTGCTGAAATGAGGCAATACGCCAGCCGTGTTGCCGTGATCCAGGGAAGCCGTTGAGCAGGAACAACCTAGGGAAAGGACGAGAGGGAATCGTCTGATAGTTCGTGAGTGTCGAGTGCCGTTACTAGGTCGGATTTTCCGCATAACAGATAATCTCCTCGCCAGTGTAGCAGTCGATCGCGAGCAGTCGGCATAGGAGATGTCCCGCCGGAGATCCGCCGCAGATGCGACGGGCTATATTCTCTCCGACAGCGAAGGCCAGCAGGCAGTTCTTCGACATGCATGCATCGCATACTGGGTCCTCCAGGACGGTGAAGTATAGGATCACCTATTGTGATCGACTCGAATCGACTTGCTCCGTCTCTGCCCTACCCGGCGGCCCTGAGTGGCGGTGCTGGTTGGCTGAGCGTCTCACCCGCTTGGTCGGCATCTGGGGGCCGACGCATCGTGGTTCGAGTCGTCGATTGAGTCTCATCTCTACCCACTCCTGAGCTTCGCTCCCTGGTCAGGTCGCTACACACGTGTCGCTTCCAACTGTCTGGCCTGGCCCTCCTGGCTGGCCCTCGCTCCCTGTCCATTCCCCAGGTCTGGGCAGGCGCCTGTTGCGGCAGGTACTGGACTCCTCTTGTCCGGACCAGTCGTCGGTCGAGGGATCTTACGGCTCCGCATCCATGCGCTTTTTTCTCTGTGATTTGGAATTCATCGACCCAGGCGGGGCTGTTTGACCTGCTGTGACATCTGGGGGCACCGGCTCTCGTTCTTCTGACGAGTGAACGTTGGCCGTGATATATGGGCCACCTCTAAGCGAGCAGGGCTGGCGATGGACGACGAGGGGGTTCGTTCATGGCCCTACCGGCGTAGCGTTATTGCTTGCTGGCTGGTATTATTAGGCAACAGGCAATGCCTTCCTGCTGCGCTATTGGCATGGCATAGCATGGCATGGCATGGCCCTGCGGGACTTGATCGACTGCGGTGAGCGTTGGAGCGCAGTCATTCTTGCCATTCTTCCTCCGCTAGCTGGTCCTGTCCTGTCCTGTGCTATGCTGGACTGTATGTAATCCCACACGCCGTGGTTTCGCGGGACTTTGATGCAACATGGACCTGATCGTAAAATGGACGAATCGCATGCGGGTCCGATACAGTGGCGGAGGACTCCAGCAACTGGGTGCTTTTCGGGAGGTTCCGGTGAACGGGGGGCAGTGCTGTCTCCGCCTCCGTTCCGTTTTGATGCTTCTGGGTCAGAAACTAGCGGTGCCGTGCAATGATGGAGAGATTGCTCATGTCATGTCTCATTGCGAGACCAATGTTGTTGTGTTGGTGTCAATGCTGAGAGGCAGTCAGCTCTTTGCACGTGGGGGGTTCTACACTTTCCTCGATGACAATTGTCTGTGGGGGCCTTGTTCGAAGCTGAGGACAACATTCGTTTGAGTCCAGTGCTTGGATTCTCGTAGGAGTCTTGTTTGGGTTGAGCTACAATCCCCCCCCCCCCCTAAAAAAGACCTCAAATGGTACACAATAGCAATGATGATAGCTGCTGTAATTAAAGTTAAAGATAACATACTCAGATGTGTTTCCAGGACTTTTGATGGTGGAGAAAAGATGACTGAGAACTAAAATACCTTATATATATTTCCTGTTTTTGCCTGAACCTTTAAGCTTAGTGGAGGGTGTCAAATTATGAAGCTGGAGGATGTGGGCCAGTACCAGACTTCCTGAACTTATGTATCTGAAATGTGCTTCGAAGGCTTGCTCTTGCTCTTACGCAGAACTATTCTCCTGGGTTATACAATTTTCGGATTCCGAGAATCTACATCTTGGGGAGAATAAGAAGGGGGAAAGAAGGGGGGGGGGGGGGTTGCCGCGAATATTGGGGTTGACTAAAGCGTCTGCTTGTTCAGAGAACTACGAAGTATACATACATCTACTATTCCTATCCGCAGATGAACTCATTTTCCCATACAATGAAGATAGATCGAACTCTTGCTTGTCGACAAACCGTGCCAGAGGTTGCCGATGCCCTAGATCCCGATTTTGAGAAGGATGTCTCGACGACTCTTAGCCATATAGCAGACTCGTTCACACAGAAGACCTCTTTATTTGTGGGATCGAGGTTCGAATCAGGCTGGAAGCAAGAACGAAGCTGTGATATAGACTTTGTTGTTAAGCTGATGGTCTCTTCGTCCGACTTAAAAGAATAAATTTTTGTTGTATTATAAACACCTATCTTTCCTTGAGAGGCGGAAAAGATGGTGGCTAGAGCTTGTATATCCCATGCTTAGACTCTGGAGGTAAACATAGCAGGTCTTATGCTTTATTATGTGATTAGGCTGCTTTTCGTGTCGAATCTACTTAATCTATCTCTCTTCGAGCTACCATGTTGTTTGTATCTCAGTAGTAAGTGTAGTAGATTTCGATTTACTGACTGACCTTAAAAACATAATATGATGTCCTTTTGCTAACATAGTGTTTGTAGTAAAAAATAGGGGCTGCAGAGCTTCCTTGATGAAGCAAAATACAACTCTTGACCAAAATTGTCTAGGAGAGAGCATTAGTTAGGTTAGAAGGCGTTTAAGAAGCTCCAGGGTTAGCATTTATAAAAGCTTTACTGCGCGCTGCAAGACTTCGTAACTTGATACCTAGCTTAATATTGCTACTCGAGGATCAATAGGCACTCTGCTAGCTCCACAGAATACAGTTTCACTACTCTATATTGATATTGGCTGATTGTAAGCCGTGTAGAAAACTATAAAGAACCTGACTTTGGTAATCCACTTTGTATAAGCCTTTATGCAGAGACTCGTCTAATACTCGCACATTTGTTTATTCATGACAAAATTCTCAATGTCAAATGACTAAGAATATGAAGAGCAAGAAGGCAAACTACGGCTTATGATGCTATTAATGTTGTGGTACTCCTGAGACGTAATCGATTTGTAATCTTTGCATCATCTATTGAGAACCCGTATCGAACATGCCCTTTGTATATGAGTTTTAGTATATTCGTTAATGTGTTTGTGCTATAGTTCAAAACCAAGAAATTTAAAAAACGCCATGAGGATCAATCAAGTTATAGAGGCAATGAACTGGTATGGATGAAAATTTGAGGTTATTCACAAGTGCGACTACCCCTGACCGCTTAGAGAAACAATAAGCTTTTCGTCTAGCCTTCATTATTAGGACCGCTGCACTTGTCTGTTAAGCTGCCACGGACGTTCATAACTGTGAAATCTGATCAGACTTGTGTTATGTAGATGCTCAAGACATTGACTATACAGATCAGCTCTGTGATGTCTATGATACGGTTATTCCCAAGAGGGATATTGGCGACCCAGGACACAAATCACCGCCTTAGTGTACAGATTGGAGGACGGAGCTTTGAAGGAACGAGATCCCTTGCTATTATCGTACCCCAACGAGCCACGGGCATATCTAGCTGCGGGACAGAGGTGCAATTGCGTGTTTTGACGAGATAAATGGTCCGCTGGTGGTGATGGCAGCCGAAGGATGGACCATCGGCACAGTCATCGTGGGTCTCCCCATTATGAGGGCAGCAAACAGTTCATAGAAATGCCGATGGGGTTAATTTGGAACCCATCGACTCTATCTGGCGCACTTTGGTTGCCGATCAGGTGCGGGCTGGCCCACGACGGTCAGAACTTTGTGGTGATATGTACAATAAGCAGATCCGCAAGATGTATGACATCGCCCAGGAAGACGAGCCCCGGGTTCTGAGGTTAAGCTTCAAGAAGGAATCCTTCAACTCCACAGGCCTTTCCGAAGATGGATTAGCGATTAGAATATATACGAGCAAACTTTAGCAAGTCAGGGAATCGATGCTTACCTGGACTAGTTGCTGATGCTGCAGCACATGGGGATATAAATGCTGTGCTAACAGGCTGTGCCTTCGGAACATTTAATGTTGTGAGAATCTTTTTAAATGGTGCCAGATTTGCACCTACGGCTGGAAGTCAAGAAAGACACGACTTCATTGTGTGGTAGTGAGAATCTTTTAACTGATGCCGACTTGCACCTACGGCTGGAAGTCAAGAAAGACACGACTTCACTGTTTGGTAGCGTGTGGTGCACAAGCATATCCACTGCGGCTAGGAAGACATCTCACTTCTCTGGGTAGCTGTCGAAAGCTCCATAGTCTTGCAATATCTGTAGATTCCTTCCATCTCAGTGGCTCTTTCGTTACCCACGAGTGATATACCACTATTTCCGCTTGTCAGTGGATGGAGGTACTTTCCCACTGTTTAATGTCTTCATATTTTTCTCAGCACAAATGGTGAAAGATGCGCTAGTACGCAGTCAAGAGCAAGGGTATATTATGTGTCTAAAGTCAATGTACTATAACTGTCCAGCATAGGTTGATTTTAGAATGCCATATAACATCTACCACCGAAAAAGGCAGTTATGAGCAAGTCCATGATCCCCAGAGCTATTAAGCCCGATACCTTCCCAGACCCATGATAAGGTCATCGGCAAAGCAGCACTCACTCTCCACCAGCCTTTCCTCCAGCGCCATCCGCAGGCCCACTATCTTCATCGAGCACAACCATAACCGCATAAGCAAACAGCGCAGAGAAAATGACTAGGAACCACTGCAAAACCTGCAAGGTAACACCCGCCTCGATACTAATGCTAGAAAACGCTGGACTCTTGGTAAGATACTGCAAAGCGCCAGCCGTCTGTGCAGTGGCGATGGCTGAGACGAGAGCTATGGCGACAGAAAGCCACAATGAGCGTACTGCAGTGTGTTTGAATAGTTGTGCGTGCCGGGCAGGGACTTTCCCTCGTTGAGTAAGTACCAGCCACGGTAATGCGAAGAAGAACCAGCCTGCGGCAACGACGAGGAACGGGAGAATAATTCGGCCTTGAAGGGCTTGTGCAGTGTCCAGGAGGGTTGTTGGTGTCAGATCTGTGCTTGCCGTGCTGGTCGAGTTGGACGAATTGGTTGAGTTGGTGGAAGTGCTGTTGATGATGCTGATGCTGGATGAACCTGAACAAATCAAGGCTTTTGTTTCACCAATGCACATTCCAAAGTAGCCAAGTCGGATTTGGAAATCAGCTGGTAAGACATTGGTTCCATTTTGTGCTTGCAGTTTGAGAAGGTAAATATTGGGGATTCCTGGCGAGGTGGAGACACAGCCAGTTATTGACAATGCTAGGACGAGTCAGCATCAGTCTTCTTGGCGATTGTTGGTGGTGGACTTGCCATAGAAGAGTATTATGGGTATAGCTAAGGCGTAGACGACGACTTGGAGAACAGTCTTCTCTACTCTGGTGATTAGCATTGTTCTCCACCCAAGGTATATGAGTGGTGACCTACTAATTGCGAAACTAAATGGACCAGCCATGATTATGAATTATTGCGTGATTGAAAATCAGGAACAGAAAGGTGAAAGCCAAGGATAGTTGAAGGCTACGGCGGGTATCTTGCGAATAATGGTGAGCTATATAGCAGAGGAAGGAGATGAAATGGCCGACGACAAAAAAAAAAAAAGAGAAAGTGAGAGATAATCGATGACCAAAGATGTAATGCCTTGCTGAAGCTGAAAGACAGCGACCTAAGTAGTAAAAGAGAGAAATAGAACGACGGTTCTAGCATGGGCCTTGATGCGATACAAGATCCACCTTCTTTGTCGCGATGTCTGCCGACATCGAATGAGGGTGTCGTATCAGGGTTGAATGCTAACCGCCGGCGCGTGAATAGCCACCGACCACTGGGCCGGCGTCTATGATGGTTTCAAAGCCTTGGTGGAGGTGCAACATGACAGTCTCCGGCTTGCTCTCGTATTGATTGTGCCCCAGAATGACTTGAGAGGTACGCGGCTGGAGTTGTGGCGCGCTTGAAGCTCGCGGTGCGTTCTCCTTCACGTCAACACCTGAATGGTCCACGCTGGATGATTTTGGTTGAGCGACCCAGTCCGATTTCTGCATCAAGTTCGTATATAGTAAAATCATGAAACAGTGCATCGCGACCTCCGAAATGACCATGGCTGGCGCTGAGCCTCAAACTGATGCAGGCCTTTTCAACACACACAGAAGATTTACGTATAAGAGGGCGGGGCTACATAGAGAGGGATCCCGAGTTTCCGACAACCTTTAGACTTATCCTGACTTGAAATGCCCCTGAACTGAGAATCTCCTCGTGTAATAGTTATTTCTTCCCTCCTAAACTCCAGTCCTGCCTGGCACTAAACCCACCAATCTGAGCTCGAATCTGCGTCTTGCTCCTCGAAATACAAGAGGAAATGGTACCCAAGAAGCCAGTCGCCTTGGGTTTCTTGCCATGCTACAAAGTGGTTGGCAGCAACATCTCTCATGTCTCTTCAGAACCGTAGGACATCCATATCAGTACGACCGGTTGAACTTAGATCTTTGACTGAAACCATCTCAGACTTCTTCTGTCCACTCGGCATACGATGCAGTCCTTGACCTAGGCTTCAGCTCAGACCCCAGCCGCTCCATGCCTGAGAGAACGATGAACAACCAAATATACACCGCGCAAGGAGTTGCATATACGCTCGTATAAAGCCCCAACTCGCATGCTAGGCAGGCAGCAAAAGCTTATATAGACAACACGCGTGCCCAGCCATATGAAGCTGACGATCATCGGTCTTGGCCCACAGGAAGGCAGGCCGGGCAGAGTTTGACAATCCTGTGGTCAATATAGGACGAAGTCAAAACATGTCATCCGTTCGTCTCGTGCTGCCAAACACGAGCGGCGGGGGCAGCAAAGTTTGATGACGTAGCGGTGAGATGGGTTTCAGGTAGAAGCTCTCGCAGAGCCTCAGAGCCGTGATAGACAGCAATGCAGGCACGCGGGCGGGAGGGCAGAGCGCAGAAGGAAGCCATCGCGCATTGCGAGCAATTCCAAGGTTTGTCTAAATGCGGGCCGTGTTTTGCGGCGGTCCAGACTTTATTTCGCAGATACAGAAGCACCGAAAGGGGTAATGGCAGGGATCCCAGTAGCACGGTAAGCGCCAACGCGATCAACCTCCAGACATCACCACATCCCTCTGCAGAGACATCTCGCGATCATCCCTCCAGACAATCGCTCCCCAGCACCATCGCAGTCCTCGTCGCCGGCAGGCCAGCACCCTCCTCTCTGCATTCTCGAGCTCAATCAGCAATCACGGGGTCGCATACGCAAGAAGGCAACGGTGCGTCCGCTGCCTCTGGGCAACCCTCCTCATCCTCATCCAAGCTCGAGGAGATCGCCTGCGATTGTTCCCAGTCCCCACCCCCTGGGTATCCTGTCTCTGAAGCCGAATCCTCTCGATCCTCGCCGCCCTCACCTCGACCTCCGCCCTTCTCGTCGCTCTACACATCCACCGCCGAGGCTGTCGAAGCGTATAAGGTTGCCGTCACCGAAGCCGGCACATCATCCTCCGTTCCAACCTACGCATCTGTAGCACTAGAGCCCCATCCAGCCTGTGCGTCCTCTTCAGACGTCGTTGCAGATACCAAGGCCGCTCTCCCACAAGATACCAAAGGGGAACCTTCCAAGAAGGACGAGGAAGTCGAGCCACCGCCTGCATATTCAGAAGGATCAAGTCCTCTCGAATCTTTCACTTATCTGATGGCCGCCGCCGGAGGAGCTGCGAGTATTATTACTCAAGTGCAGCAGAGTGGTCCGCCACCAATTAATACACTTGGAGGTATGTTTGTTGCTATCGGCGGGTGCTTGATGCTGACAGGTTGTGGTAGATGTCGGAGCAGACGAGAACATCACGATGGACCTTCGGTAGGTTACAATATACGCATACAACCGCTACAGTCTAACAAGGAACAGGGGCACTCGGTTTACACTGTCTCGAGATGAATTGCTAACTTTGCCGGAATTTGTTCTCCTGTCACTCTTTCCCAACGGTCTGCTACCAGATGGGCACATGAGCAATTACCACGAAGGGGACGCCTTCCAAGTCGATGTCCGTAATATCTCATTTACTCGCAGAATCTTGCAAATCTCAAATTACCATATAGCTGACTTAACCGTACAGTATGATCCAGCATCCTTACAATACATGCTTGAATTTTTCCGTACTGTTGCACAGACAATTCCATCCGATAGCTCTCGGGAAGCCTCACCAGAAAGCGAGGCGATACCAATTGAGCCAATGGCTGGGTCTGCAAGAGAGATGCTTCAGGACAGGGCGGGGATAATTGTCTTGCGAGAAGATTTGGACTTTTATGCTATACCACCACGACCGGATATCGAGCAGCCAGAGATGATTGAGGTGAAGAGAGCAGCAGGAAAGGCTCTGTTGAAGCAAGACGGAATCTTCTCGGGCCTGCGAAGAAGCGAGGAGACGGGTACCACTGAGCAACATTTGATCGAGATGTTGACGGCTGGGTACGTACACCGGAGAGGTGCTGTGGCAAAGCTGACATCAAAACAGAGGATTCAATCACGACGACCACTGGGGCCACCGAGCCGGCGAGCCCAACAAAGCCGTCATCTGCAGCCTTGCCCTTGCACGGTTACGAACTGATATCCGTGGTGGACCAGATTCCGGCAATGCGGTGGGCATGGCGCAGAAGCTGCTCCTGTTCTGGCGGAAACCAGCGCGCAGATGTTGGTGGGAAGGCGTCGAGTTGGAGAACGTGGAGGGCGTTGAAGGCAAGCTGAAGGTGTGGATTAGGAGAGTATGGACGTTGGAGATGAGCGTCATAGGGTTACGTTGAAAAGCACAACTTAATTCCCTACCTTGTTCGACACCCCACAACACAACTATAATTTTCCTAGGTCCGTTTCTTGTTTCGTTTCTTGTCTTTCTCGGGTTGACAGAAAGGACGGGGAGTGGAAATGCGAAGACGAACAGACACCGGAGACTTGGAAAGACTTCCAGAATTCCACACTTGGTCATTTCTTCCTCTCTCTCCCCATTCCCGGTTTTAATTAATGTCCTTTCTCTAAACATGTCAGTCAGTCCAGTCAGAGTCAGATACCCCCCAAAAGCCAAAATGTAGACTAGGAAGCACACTACCTTACCTCTACTACCGAGGCTTTTCTTCTCTTACCATGTGTCTTATATGCGCAACTTACCTACTGTACTTTACTTTACCATGTATACCTGTTTGGTCGTTCTACCTACCCAATGCCTCCGTAGATGAGCGTATCGGGGCCGTCGGACAGCAGTTTTACTTCTTCTTATCCATTCATAGCATAGCAAAAAGGGTAGAAACACAAATCAACCACGAGGGTGCAACCCACAACCTGTCCTCCTTCCATTGGTGCCCGTCTTTGGAGACCCGTCAGGATCTGGAGAGCCAGTTGCTTTTCTTCTTGCATGAAGTAACAGGGGATTTCCCATTTTGGTCTTCTTTGGTCTTTAGCTCTGGGATATCCAGTACCACTACCTACCTGCCTGATTGCTATTCCTGTAAGGAGAAAGATGAATGATAGGGTGGAGGGTTTAATTTGACCTCGTGCGGGTCTTGGTGGTTGATGGAGAGAGATAATGGATGGCTTGGTTTCTATGCCCGTCTTTCTTCTCTCTTGTGGTGAACATGAGAGACTTTTCGATGTGATTTGTGCTGGTTACGGTGGGTTGTTTGACCCGGTGGATGGATACGGCATGAGATGAGGTACGAGGCACGAGGTACCTTTGAACACCGATGGCCACGGTTCGCTCCCCACGGGGGATCTGGCCAGCCGCAAGGTAATAATGGTGCCCATTCAGACATGCAGATATGCAGAGGGAATTTCTCGTGAATCATGCGGCCCTTCGATGCGGTGCTAAGCTAATCAAGCAAGGAATTGGGTTGGCGTCCCACCAATCTCGTTTCGTGCGGCTTGAAGTCATCTGAAAGGGCGCAGGCGCACAGGCATCGTGCGTGTCCTCTCATGGATGCCTGCTCGCCCTGCAGGCACAACTTCCGATTGGGGGTTGCTGCTAGTTAGAGAAGCCCGAAGTGAAGTTTGCCTACTACGTCGGACCGAAGATGCTAAACCGGTTGGGGGCAGCGAAGCAATCGTATCAGAGCCGCAAGTGCCTCCAGAGATGTGTGGTGGTGTTTCGCGAGGCATGCACACTTTCTTGTCCTGGCTGCACACTGGCGGATATACGGATCTGGCTGTCTGGCAAGTCCGCAGTCCCGCAAAGGTTGACTCCGAGTGCCGCCAAACTTCCAACTTCGTTACCGTGGAATAACGCCAAAAACGCCATTCATCTGCAGGAGGGGGGCTTTTTCGGGGCTCGGCGCAGCAGCCAAAAAACAGGAAAGAAAGTGCGAGGTCCGTTGCTGCGTACAGTAGTCCGTCCCTCATCGCGGGAAGTTGATTGCTTGCGAAAGACGATGATCCTGAAAAGTGGAATTTCATCTCAATGCCCTGTGGAAATCGCATGGTCTAGGCGCTGGGATTGTGGCCCTCCCCCCCCATCCTTGGTGATCCCAATGGATTGGATGCTCAGATCAATAGGAGCTCTTTGATATCGAGACGACTTCGTCCCGTGGTGGCCATGGAGCCAGCAACGAGAGCGATGACCCAATGCTGCATTCAAGGTGCATTCTGGCAAGGCGCAGCGGTTGCAGTGCTTGCTACGGCCACGAACGGCTTGGTGAGACGTTCTCATGGCTAGGCTGATTGGTTGAGTCGCATCTTTCGAACGAACTGTGGGGAGCGATTCTACTGGCCGGGACTTATCGCTGACCGGGCCTAAAAGAGGTTCGGCGTGCTCGTAAAGGTTAATTTCTCGACGACCTGACGCGGCCGCCGGGCTCTTATTCCTGCGCATCGTACATTTCTTACTTCTTCATCGGGGAGTCCTATGATATGGCAAGTATGCCTTCGCCGCGTCCTTGAGATGGCGGCGACGAAGCAAGCGGCTGAAGCATGCCTCCTGCTTCTGGCCATCGTGCTGCTCAAGAAGAGTCGCTCGGTCTGCCTGCTGGTCTGCCATGCCATGCCGTGCCATGCTGTGCCATGCCGCCGTTAAACCAGCCGTCGATTCGTCGATGCTGATGCGTATCACGTCCTGCCTGAGGGCTGTTTGAGCCGAAGCACGCGGGCCCATTTCCGCCGCCAAAGAGACTGGAGGTGCCAAGCCAGCGGCTCGCTGATTGGTGGCATCGCTTTTTTGCCTGCTTACTCGGGATGCGGACGGGGATGTATAGTAATACAAAATCCACTAAATATGACTCACATCATTCACAGCTCGCGCCCTTCGCCTGGTGCCTCGTCTATGGCGTCCAGCGCTGCCAAACTCCCGTTCCTTTATACGCAAGGCCAGCAACAACGCCGTTCTTGAACGCGGAGTGCAGTGCAGTGCTGAGCAGAGCAGAACGGAGAAACACAGTGCAGAGCCAGAGCAGTGCACGACCACGGCGTAAGATGTAGAAGATGCTGGCGCGATGGGGAGGAACAACCAGAAACTGCAGAGACCCCCGTGTGGCTGTAGCGGGTGCAGGGAGACTCCCAGGCGGCTGCCCACGCTAACAGGCTTCGCCATGCCCAGAAGGACTAGCCTGGAATTAACCGAATTTCTCACATCCGCGTTGCTGCCTTTCAAATACGACGCCTTTCCTCAGGTTGCACCTTTTCTCTTCTTCTCCTCTTCCATCCTCCATCATAATCCTCACACAAGCCATACACCACATACATCGCCAGCACGATGTTTTAAACCCAGAGTCCCCAGACTTTCCTGACACCACAGTCACCATTTCACCCAACATTCAAAACCCCACCATCTCCCCTCACCCCTCCACTTCAGCTTTTCCCTTCTCGGAAAACCTGACTTCCAGCTTAGCTACCAGCTTCGTCCCAAGTCTTCCCCCAACCGCCAACATTCTACCACAAGAGTTTAACTCTTTCACCACGGATTCTCAGTCAACATGGCTTCCCTCCAGTACATCGAGCCTGCCGGCACAATCACCCCAACTCCAACTTCAGGACTTCAGTCCCGATCCAGCCCACTCCCAGCAAGACTTCGTGCTCTTCGAGAGGTCTCCTTCTGCTCGCAGTACTCCTAGTTTATCCAACAACCGCACCTTGACCGGTCAAATTCGTCGTCACTCTTCCAATCTATCGTCTGCCCAGTCTTTGCAGAACCAGAGAGTCGCCGCGATCATTCAAGCTACTGGACATTCTATCAATACTTCGGCTTTCACAAATCGGTACATCCCTTCTGCGCAGACTTCTCAACAGTTCTACGCTTCCTCTGCACCCTCGTCTTCTGCTGCTCTGCAACTACAAGCGCGTCCTCGACCTCAAGTTCCATTGTTCTCGCAATCTACTGGAAACATCCCGAAGACTCCAAACATGGCTATGCAAGGTAATTCGCCTGCGCACTCTTCTGCAGCCTCCCCAAACTCACACTCTGCAGATATGGACTTGTTTGACGACTTCACCGCCTTCGAGGGCGGTGCTGCTAGCCAGACGTACAGCTCGGCTTACTCTTCGCCAGCCGTTCCAACCATGTACGAACCTAGCATGAACCTCTCGGCTTCAGGCTCGACCAACATGGGCACTGTTTCCCCCAAGGATCTTCTCGTCCGCGACTCGTTCGCATCTGCACCAAACTCAACGGCTTTCACAAACTTGACTTCGCCTTCAACATACAACGAGTCACCAGAGTACAACGATAACTTCGATGTTTCTCCTTTTATTGGCAACAACGGCGATTTTGACCACTCTCTCGGCGGTGACCCATGGTTTCCTCTCTTTCCATCGGAGGAGACCAGCAAGCCCGAGCCACAAGTGGAGCAATCTCCTCTCCTCCCCGAGGAGGAGCTTGAGGTTTCTGAGCATCTCCGTCAGTCAAGCACCCGCCGTCGCTCTGGTACTGCCACTTCTCCAGGTGGTACCCACGCGTCAGTATCTGGTGTAAGCTCTCGAAAGCGTGACAAGCCTTTGCCTCCTATCATTGTCGACGATCCCAACGACACAGTCGCCATGAAGCGAGCTCGCAACACTCTTGCTGCTCGTAAGTCTCGACAACGTAAGATGCAGAGATTCGACGAACTCGAGGATGAGATCGCGAAGCTTAAGGCCGAGCGTGACCACTGGAAGGACATTGCATTGCGCAGAGGCTAAATGGCCTGAATGTTCACCGGCACTTCATCATGGACTGGAGGGTAGAGAGACTTTCTTTTGGACCATTGTCTAATTTGTTAGTACGGCTCTCTGACTCTCGGAGGCAAGTGGTAGCAGACATGCTGGTGCATGTTGATGACGCTACTCGCCGTGGATTTAAAAGTTGATCGTATAAAGTTTTTGCTTGATTCGGTTTTCAGCGACGTCAGCGATGGGCTTTTGTGATGCCTATATATGGCTTTCTCTTAGCACAGCGATGACTGGACTGCCTTCATTTCTGTTCGATTTCCTTGGCTTGTGTTACTACTGCTTGCGATGCTCTGGCTCGGTGTCTCTCCTACTTGTTGGGAATGGTGACCCGCCTCTCAACTGTCTACTACAATTTCATAACAATTCAACCTCTATATAAAGTACACGATGATGTCCCTACTGTTCACTTGTGATTCGGCTAAGCTTGCCTCACGGCACTTATGATTGATGCCACACTAGAGGAAAGCCTTTCAGCATTTCATCCCAAATTACATGCACGCTAGTACCACATACCGACCTGGGCGAGGCCTTAGGGTTTTGTGTTAACACAGGTATGATATAGCATCTCCACACGATGTACTCCCTGTCCATGTCAGCATCCTTCCTACCTTCCTTTCCCGAAAACACATCCACCTCCTTTCCTCGTTGCGTGGGCAAATGAGAACGCAGAGATTTACAACCCGTATATTGTTGATGTACCCACTGCACTTTAAATCAGCCCGGGCACGAACCTATTCTTCCTCTTAGGGTTCCGTGCTGACCCTTTCCTTTTGATTTTTTTGGTAGAGCGAAGGATTAAGTACGAGTTCTTAGAACGGAGCTTTGTCCATGCCGGGAACAGGACCACGATGCTCCCGTGTCATGCCCCATTGCCGATGTTAGGCATGGGCCCGGCTGTTGCTCTATAAGTATCTCTTGCCATGAGTTGGCTACCGACGATGATCTGCTTCTGCTTTCCTCTCGTTCTTGTCGTTGTATCCTCGCCATCATGAAGCTTGCCCTCCTCGCCCTCTCCGCTACGCTCTCTCCCCTCGTGGGAGCCCATGCCGTTGCGCATGCGCACCCCTATGTTGCTCCAACTAGTACCGATCGTATGTTTGCCTCCCCTCTCCCGTGATGGTCCCTACTCTGAGCCCCCTCCTAAACTATCCATGCCACTAAACCCACGTATCTCAATGCCTTTCTGCTAACCCGCTTGCTTCTCAAGGCCGCTCCCCATGCCCCATGCTCAACTCCATGGCCAACCACGGCTTCCTCGCCCGCAACGGCGTTAACATCTCCATGAGCGACCTGATCAGCGCCTTCGACGCCGCTATCAACATGGCTGCCGACGCCGCGGAGCTCGTCGGCTCCGTGGCTCTCACGGCGTCCACCACCGGCAATGCCAGCACCTTTAACCTGGATGATGTTGACAAGCACGGTAGTAAGTCCGCCGTTGGTCCCGGGGGTGTGATCGGTTTCGGTGGCATGGGGAAGCGAGCTAATTTGGGATTGGGAATCTTCTAGTCATTGAACATGATGGCAGTCTGTCGCGCGCGGATATCTATTTCGGTGATAATCATAGCTTCAATGCGAGTATCTGGAATGGAACCAAGGCGTATTTTACCGAGGAGGTCATCACAGTAAGTCGAGGCTGTTTGTTCCGGCGCTTCTTTTCTGCTCGTGGTTTGGCCTGTCTTTGGGGGATGGTGGTTATGTTGTCCTCGAGAATCTCCCTCGTGTGAGAATGTTGGTGTAGGGAGGCGATGGATGCTAATATATTGAATACAGATCTCTACAGCAGCCACCGCTCGCGCCGCTCGTCTTGCCTTGGACGCCACGCAAAACCCTTCCATGAACATGACCACGTGCGTGCTTCCCTCTCTTCCGCGAAAAGGATTTCGAGAAAACGTGCCCCCTGACTGACAAGTGCCATAGTTCGCAATTCACGTCCAGTCTGATTGAGTCCTCGCTCTACCTCACCGTGTTTGGCAACCCCGTTGATGGCAATGCGTCGCGGTCGTATGTCGAGGCTTTCTTTGAGGAGGAGCGCCTCCCGTACCATCTGGGCTGGGTTCGTCCTACCGACGGCTCGAATGTTACCACCTTGGAGACGTTGGCGGCGAAGATTGCTGCGGTGTCAGTGTAAATCTCACGGGGGAGCTTGGAATCTGGACTGTCTTTTACTCTCTTCTTTTCCTTGGGGACTGGATAAGGATGGCGCACGGCTTCTGATCATGATATCCGGAAAAGTTTGAGGGTGTAGAAATTTACATAAGTTATAATGTCAAGGTGAATATATCTCGAGCGATCATTGTGGTGCATTTATGGCGAAACCTTGATGTTTGGGATGGATACCTTGTATTGCTAGGGGAAATAGATCGTGAGACATTGTGAGGTATCATTGGGGACGTCTGCAAGAGTCTCGCTGGAGTGTTCGAACCTTTGTACACCGCTTGCCAGCGCCTCGAACCCTGATCACATTTGACGTGACAAGCAACTCCTTCACTCTGGTCAAGGAAAACCATGTCTCATTGAACTGGTATAAATAGCCCAGATCGGGCAGATCATTGTCTGTAGCCTGTTCAAAAACCCAAAAGATATTCAGGAGGCAGGGTGGACCAAGTGACGGAGCTAGAGCGCATGGATAAAGCATCCTACTTGATGCGCTCTTCAGTAGCAGAAGCGTTGACCAAGAATTGGAAACAAACCAAATCTCCATGGTGACTTAGTGGCATCCAGCAGATCGTCCGGCGTCCGGGAGCATGGCGACATGATGGGCGTCGTGTATATACCTTGCAACCCCACCCCTGAGACCATATGCTAAGCAAGACTCGACTATTGAAGGCGAAGCCAGCGAATGACTATGTGATTGAGACTTTTCGGTGTGACATTTTCTTGGATTTGAGCCTGCACGAAAGAAAGTCTTACCAAACCCGCTGCAAAGACCTTGGGCCCCCTGTACAGTTGCCTTTCATTAGCGCCGCTTAATCGAGGTTGCACTGACGGGAGGCACTGAACTAGTTTATCGATCGTCATAGGTACCTAGGTAAGAACTTCAATGTCAGAACGTTGTTTTTGCGCCTAGAGCTGGTGATCTCCAGATTGGCTCCACCCCGCAAACCCCACCTGATTCTTAATGCCCCCTCGAATACAGCTATAACTCCAACAAGCAAAATATATCCTCACGCACACGTCAGGTATCACGTGGAAGGCGGAAGCATAGTCTGATTCGTCCCATGTCGAAGCGATGACGCAGTGTAGACATTTGGCGCGGTTTCACGACCACTGCTTACGGGTACTTGGCACGCTGTTGCCCTACTTTCAGAGCTCCTCAGCAACGGTACTTGGGTTCTGTGATCGAAGTGGCGCCGCGGTCCGTGTTTTAGGGCGGCCTGCATTTGTCCTTTGCTTGGAACTTGACGATGCCAAGCGCATATAGTTTACCCTAGATAAGATTCCTGCTTTCCATGCCGTAGGAGTACATAACTACAAGGTCGATCTTCCTTCCCGGCCCTCGATTCTTCCTCCTTTTGAGTTGTTACAATCCAGATTCCCAAGCAGATGAAGATGCAGTTCAGAAACAATACTTGTCTCGGCCTGTGGGCCCTGCTTATAGCAACAGCGAGATGTCAATGTAATGGAATTTCCAGCTTGACGACTTCGTATGCTACTCCTATCGCGGGCGACGGGTGGTCAGCTGCACTCATTGCCAATGGGCTGAGTGGTGCCAGAAGTATCTTATTCGATAGCAATGGGGCCTTGTTGGTTGTTCGGTCTGGCACTGGCATAGTTCACCTGACATTCACTGATGGGGGAGGAACCTGTCTGGAGGTGGCAAACACGACCTACTTGGTCAATTCAACTACTGTAATGGCGCTTCCTCGCACACCTGCATTTGGCTTTGGTTGACGCTTTCTAGTTGAATCATGGAATTGCCCTTTCAGCCGATGGCAACACGCTCTATGCTTCGTCTTCTGAAGCAGTCTATTCCTGGGCGTATGACCCTGCCGCGGTCACCGTCAGCGGCACGAACAAGACACTGATCAGTGGAATGAGCAACGATGACCACACGACTCGTACACTATTAATGTCGCAAAAGCAGCCGGGAACCCTCATCGTATCTCGAGGAAGCAATTCCAACATCGACGTCGAGGCAGAATCTCTGTCGAGTGGACATTCCCAGATCAGGGCTTTCAACGTCGACAATGTTACTGATACGCCCTATGAGTTTACCACATCGGGGCGACTCCTCGGCTGGGGCCTTCGCAATTCCGTTGGTGTTGCAGAAGAGCCACTGACGGGCGGCATCTACTCGGTTGAGAACAGCGCCGATGAGATCCAACGCAACGGGACCGACATCCATCAGAACAACCCCGGCGAGGAGATGAACTTCCACGGCACGCTCAGCTCGACCGACAACCAAGGCGGGAACTATGGCTACCCCAACTGCTTCGCCGTCTGGAACACCAGTATTCCTGATGCGGGCAGCCTGACGGTGGGCAGCCAGATGACGATCGATGCCACGGGGAATGCGAGCATTACTGATGCGTACTGCGCATCCACAGCCGTGTCGCCTCGCTTGACTTTCCAAGCGCACATGGCGCCGCTCGATATCATCTTCCTGCCCAACGGCACCGAAGCGTACGTGACTTTCCACGGCTCGTGGGACCGCACCGCTCCCGTGGGGTACAAGGTTGCGGCCATTGCATTCAACAACGGCCAGCCCGTGGCAGCTTCGGACTCGCTCACGGCCACCACGGACATCTTCGTCAACACCGACAACGCGAACTGCCCCGATAGCTGCTTTCGCCCGGTGGGGTTGGCGTTGGATCAGAAGCAGCGGCTCTTCATGAGTAGTGATGCCACGGGGGAGATTTATGTCCTGGCCAAGACGGGCGCTAGCTCTGGCGCTGCGACGGGGACGGGGAGTGCGCCGTCTCCTACTGCGACGCACTCGGCTGCGGCGCGTTGGGAGCTTGGCGGGATGATGTGGCTCTTGACTGTCTTGGTTATCGTGGGCTCGTTGTGATTCCCACGTTTGTCTTCTTTGCGTGAACTGTAATTGGACAAGTCATATTTCCGGCAAATATCGTCTTCTATGTTTAATGAAACTGTTGATATCAGAATAGAACTATATAATCCTGTTAATGGTACAGATTTTATTCAACCCCTTTTTGTCGTCATAAGTCATGTATTCGTATGCCGGGTAACGACCGTCGTTTTTGTTCACCAAAGTTGTTGAGCAAGGGGAAAGTCCCGGTAGGACATGCACATCCTTCCTCTTCAGCAACGCCCCGGACCAAGTACTCGAGTTGATACTTCAAGAAAGGTTGTTCCTCGCGCCATACATCACGCATTGGGGCGCAGGGTATCCCTCGCAGTTTTCAATGAAGTGACTGCTAGTGACCTATGGCTGTGGTCGAGGTGCGTTCCCATGGTCCGAAGAAGTAAGCTCGTGCAGCAGGCGTACCTAAGGTGCCAGAAGATGTAGGCTTCTCGCTGCTCGTTCAGCAACAGCTCCTTCTCCTTCTGACCTCGTCCCTCTCGCGCACTAATTGGGATTCAAATCCCAGAAAATGGTACCCTCCAGGAGCCTTGCGGTTCTCTGAAGAAGCAGATCCGCTCTCTCAGTACTGTGCTCGGAGATTGCATGATTGACTCGTTCATTTAGAACGGTAACCATCTCCTCTACCAGGCGAGCACTTCCTAACGGCCTGAAAGGCGATGGCACGTTCTGATGACATGGAACCTGCCTGCCCACACCGCCGCTTCTTAAAACAACCTGATAAATAGCTGCCACCTCCATATCTCACTTGAGTTTCTTCTTCATTGGGTTTTTTTGCATGTACCTCGTTGTTGGCTTGGCCGTGCTCGCTTAGTCCTACCAGCATGGTAGACCGTCTACTATAATTTCAGAATAAAACATGCAGCGGTGCGGTGCCAAGACGGGGAGATATCGCTGTGTTGACGGAAGTCTCGATGATGTGAGAGACATGCTAGATTTGCGGGACGGGGGAGGTGGAAAGACAAAGAAACATGGTCGCTCAACCCCGGGAAGAACTTTCGATGCTCGGGCGTTGATTGGGGGTTGGAAGACGTTCTCTGCCACGGCGTGCGTGCAGGCACTGTGCAACGGAGGAGTGGATTAGGAGTGTCTTGGAGCATCTGGAGGAACTGGCTGGGTGTTATGGCCACGTTTTGGGTGCGGATAGGTTTGATTTTCCCGAACTGATTTGCATTTGTACTTTGGTAGTTATTTGGTTTGACATGTTGATTTTAGACCGGATTAGTTTTAGGTTATCAATATTACGGCTCAGGGAGGCCACTCAAAGGCTAGCTTCGTTGTTCGGAGGGATCTCTTCGAAACTGTTGTGGTCGATGGAGGAGCTGGAGCGTGATGCTATTGGGAATGTGTAAGTGTTTGAGACCAGCAAGCGGCGGTCCTCAAGGTTTCAACAGTTTATAAACTGTCTATGTTGGTTCAAACTGTGTCGATCAACCCTCCGAAGTAATCATGATTTGCATGTTTCTCTCCTATAGACCAACATCTTGATATTCACGTTTGCCATGCACTAATAGGTGCTATAGGAGGTGCTTGAGAATACAGTGCATAACCTCTTTCGTCGCTTCACTTCTTAGATAAAAGCGATTTCCACGGAAACCGCCTTATAATTTTCGCAAGCCACACTGCATCACGGTGCACTTATGCTTACCAAGACGAAATATTCAACTTGGCGAGCTCAGAGGCATTTCCTACTTCCAGGTTATTGGTAATTGTGATGACTTCGGCCTAGCAAGAGATCGACCTCGAAGGCATGAAACCACGCCGAGCGAAGTCGCGGCACGGAGTGATTTCTGGGCCTCTTCTGGAGGCGAAAAGAAAAGAAGGCCGATCTTCATTTCAATGAGCTCATGTCCGACGGCTGGTGTGGAGGACCCATTATTTGTGGCGAGTTCCGCGGCTTGAAAAATGAAGATTTTGACCCCCGGGCCGACAGTAAGGAAGATTCCTGGAGAAGCTTGTCGCAATCTGGCTCTCTGCTCAACTCCAATTCTATATGAATCAATGCAATCCGCGAAAGTTGAGAGCCGTGCCGCAATATCAGATAATATCCAAAGTCAAAGGAAATTGTCGCTTACCCTTCCCCATCTCCGTGCGGTTCTTATCGATGGGAAACCCACCGCAGGCTTAAATGGGTTCCCACAACGCTTTAGAGGCGTATCTAAAGGCGTATCTAAGCTCGAGTGCTCCCGACACCTTAAAAGCACTGGGCTATGGTACTGCACTACCGTTCAGTCTCCCAGACTCAGGTCTACCCATGTCTGTGCAGGACTGAAGTGGTCGAAGCTTTTTTCATACCAGCCATAACGCATGAACTTCGAAATGACTGAGCCTACTTAGCCAAGAAGGCAGAATGATCCTCTGGATCTTCTGCCCGCAATACTTGGGGGTTTATGGGCTAATGGGGGTTGAGGTAAGAATGGGCTGAATGCTGCGCTCTGACCGTGGGAGGTGACGGAAAGGGGCTGTTTCGATTTGGCGAGCACCTGGAGCATACCTAGGGGAGCTGAGGGTCGACATGCGCCTGAGGCACCTTCGGGTCCCATGTTTGAATGATTGTCGCTGCAGTTCGTAACGCAAACGTCTCTGGTCCTCGAACCGGAGCCGGAGGAGTAAGTATAAAGTCAGGGGCGGACGTGCATCGAGGCGTATCTGGAGAAAGGGAGTATAGTGCAGTCGATGGCGTCCGGCAGCTACGACTACGCCACAGCTGTCACGGGAGCCCCGCCCTATGACCGCCACTCATGGCGTGGTAGCCAAGAAGGAATGAAACGGAGAAAATTCGAATAATCTCTCGATCATGTTATGCTCCGCCATGATACGATGGAGTGGTAGACCGTAGTATGGAGAAAGACGAGACGAGCTGAGGGCTGGGATGGGCCCTTGTTGTTGTTTGCGGTGTCGTCCAGTCATGTCGGGCACACAGGGATGCGGTAAGCGGCAACGGTGGTGAAACTCGTTCGCTGGCAGAAGCAACGGCGACTTGGCCGCACTGTACGCTGAGATGAACGCAAGCGAAAAGAAATGAGCAGAGGAAAGTTAATGCTCGCCCCCGGGGAATGCATCGGTGAGCAGAGGCGTGTCTGGCGGGCAGCGTGGACACGACGGCACTGGCACTGGCACGAGGACGAGGAAGATGTCATGATCGCCCGCTCACCGGGGCGTCGGAAGCGAGGAGGTCGTGTTCTGCAGCGCTGGTGAAGACGGCGCGAAAGGTTCTCGCCGGACAACACCAGTCAACGAGCAAAGTTCACCACTAAGGCTCGTGTGGGCAGGCGGGTGCGTTGAAAATAGAAATGCCAGCCACTTGTCACGCGGGTAGCCTCTTTTCGGCGAGTGGCTGGGCAGCGGGCTGGGCTGGGCTGTGCAGGCAGCGACGGAATGACCGAAGACGGCGACGGAATCGCGCAGTCGGGTCTCTGGAGGGAAACACATGGCGCCTCAGCCAATGACCGTCGCTGCACCGTCGCATGCGGGTTGGTAGCCGACCCGGGAGGTTTCAGTGTGATTTGTCCCCGCGACGACGGCTCCTCTGCTGCTCCCTCCCTCGCGTCCCTGGGTCGACCAGACCAGAGCATAACCGTCGCTCATCACATCACATCACTTCATCTCACACAGGATCCGATCCGATACGAGAGCTTAGCTGACTTGGCCCCTCGTTCCTGGCGCGCTCCACTGTGTCCTTCCCGGCGATGCCTGCAGGGTTGGGGCTCCTGAGGCAGGAGAGCCGGGCTCTCACCCTGATACACCTCCTGTTTGCACTTCGGCTGTGCTCGCCCTGGCCAGATCCTCAGCCCTCAATATATTTGTCTGGGTCTCCCCAATTCTTGAAGTCATTCCGATCCCCACTTGATCGACTTGTTGTGCCTGTTGCCTTGATTTCCGTCTCGCTCCTCCGCCGCCTCCTCTTTAGCCCAGCACACTCGTTTCTGTAGTTTCTTGCCCGCACAACACGCCTACTTATTGTGACTATCCGCCGGCTTGCCCTCGTCCCATCTGAACTCGATATTCACTTCGGTACACGTATTCAGAACAACCTCGACACCATGCGCTCCTCCACCCTCTCTCTCGCCTCGTTGGCGCTGGCAGCCTCCCAGCTCGCTAGTGCGCAGACCTACACCTCGTGCAACCCGACAGCCAAAAGTAAGATTCTCCTCCCAGCGTGCCAGACACCAACTCACCCCCCGCCTAGCCTGTCCCTCTGATCCCGCCATTGGCGGCACCATCACCACTGACTTCACCGCGGGTGAGTCGGCGGTGCTGGCCGACTACACCTACGCCACGGGAACGACCCTTACCTACGACTCGACCAATGGAGGCGCCTTCACCATGAACTCCGCCAGCAATGCCCCAACCATCTCCAGCAACAAATACCTGTTCTTTGGCAAGGTCGACGTGGTCATGCGAGCGGCGCCCGGGACAGGAATCGTGAGCAGTTTTGTCCTGGAGTCTGACGATCTGGATGAGATTGATTGGGAGTGGCTGGGCTCACAGGCCGACAATGTGCAAACCAACTTCTTCGGCAAGGGAAACACCACGACCTACGACCGATCCACGACCGTGGCGGCCAGTGCTTCGCAATCAGCGTTCCATACCTACACCATTGATTGGAATTCCGACAAGACCGTCTGGAGCGTGGACGGCACCGTCGTGCGAACCCTGATGTACGCCGACGCGGTGGCCCTGGGCGGTAAGAATTATCCACAGACGCCAATGCGGGTCAAGATCGGCAATTGGTGTGGATGTGTCGATGCTGCTGCTGCTGCCGCCGACGCGACCAAGGGCACGTGTGAATGGGCGGGAGGACCCACCGACTGGACGCAAGCGCCTTTTGTTCAATACGTCAAGTCGGTTACCATTCAAGATTATGGATGTGCTGAGTCTTACTCGTACGGAGATCTGAGCGGTTCCTTCTCCAGCATTGTTTCCACTGGTTCTTGCAACGGCACTTCATCCAGCTCGGGTAGCTCTGTCAGCTCCTCCAGCGCGGTCTCGGGAGCTAGCACCAAGACCACGGCCTCGAGCCAGTCTTCCAGCAGCGGTGGTGTCTTTGCGGAATCATCATCATCATCATCGGCGGCTGCGACCATGTCTACTGCGACTACGGCAGCGAGCGGCGCCAAGACTACTGGAACGGCCACATCTGCAGGGGCTGTATCCAGCGGCTCCGGAACGGCCACCAGCTCATCCTCGACCACCAAGTCATCGTCCAGCTCAGCATCGGGCAAGCCAAAGCACAAGTATGGAACAATTGACGTTGTAGTCATCGCTTTAGGTCTTGGCCTCGGCTATTTGGTCATGTAAACCGGGTTCCGGGAACCATGTACCAAACTTTCCATTCTTATTCTGTGTTTACAATACCCCATAAAAATTACCGACGAGTTTCGACCTCTGACGGAGGCGACTTTATTTTGCTTTTTTACAACATAGCGAGGGAGGGAACAGAAGATTTGCATTTTCGCTGATTTCGGCGAATTAGATGGGTGGACCAAGAAAACGGGAGAGGGCTCTATAAAAAAAGGGGAGACTTATAATAGTCTTAACCCAAGAGTTCGAAAGAGGCGTTGTATTTCTGTCTATAGTAGCTTAATAAGAAGGCAAAAAACACTTGAACATACCCCGTCTCATCCTCAACGAGCTTTTTGTGACTGACCTTTTGTCAGAACCACCTTAATGACTGCAGAAGGCTACAGCCCACAAGTTATACAAACAAATAACACTAGATCACAACTCAAACCCTTTCTCATACTCCCAATCACATAAATACCTAACCTGCACAGTTCGCCCCTCTAATCCCTTCACCGCAACGGCAATCTCTTCCCCCGGAACGAGATCGATGAAGTTATCCTCCCAGACCGCGTCCTCACCCTCCTCGATCGGCACCGAGAGCACCACGCCCTTGACCGGCGCGTTGGTCTTCACCCACACCACCTCGCCCTCCGTCCTCGTCTCGACCTTCAGCCCGGGCGAGAACCGCACAAACTTCATCGGCTCCGGCCATGACACCCAGCGCGCGAGCCTCTCGCCCGTGGGCGAATCGATGTATCCCACCACGACAGTGCTTCCGGCCTGTGGGATGGCGATCTGCGTGAGCTCCATTGTCTGGTTCGGCGGTAGGGCAAGCACGCGGCTCCGCTCCTGCTCGGGCAGGTCAATGGCTTTGCCGGTTTCGATATCGAAGGCACTTAGTTGGAGCGTTGCATCCAGGGTTGTCATCTTGCTGTTCACCGCCCAGATGTCCATCGCGGCTTTCTCGGGGAGGTAGCTCATCACGATGTACGGGGGCTCTTTCGTGACGACTCGCTCCATGCCTACCACGACACTCGCCAGGGCTCGCTTCGTGATATAAAACGCTGGCTTGCGATGTAAGTCCACATCCACCAACGCCCACGACGTCCCGGGCCAGATGTCATTGAGCTGCCACACCAGAATCCCACTGCAGTTCTCCTCGCCTGGGCCACGGAACTCTCGCTTCCAGCCATTGTACGCATAGCTCATCGCCTCGGCCTGGAGGAACTGCGAGCAGTAGACGAAATCCCGCAGCGGGTTGAAGCGGAACCGGAAGTTCTCGCCGCTGTACATGCCATAGCGGCGCTGGTGGCCTGGTCCTTTGTCGTGGGCGTCGTAGGTGGCGGATTGCCAGTGGCGCTCTCGCGGGTCGCTGATGGCTTTGTGCAGCGTTCGCAGGTCCGGGGCGCTCTCGAAGCCGAACTCGCTCACGAACCGCGACGTGTACTCCTTGTAGTCTTGATACGGCGAGACTTTCCCGTGCCAGACGTCCCAGATGTGCGTGTCGCCCACGGTGGTATCGTTCGAGAACGCGCCGCCATAGGGACTGGATCGCCAGTACGGAACATCGCCGGCCAGCCGCTCACAGACATCCGGCAGAACACGCTCGTAGATCTCCCGCGCGGGGAAGTTCGTCTGGTCCCACGGCCCGTCCTGGTCATCGATATCATACTCCCACCCCCACCGCTCCGCCAGCATGTAGTCCTCGTTGTTCCCCGCCCAGATAGCCAAGCTTGCATGGTGGCCCACGCGCTTCACCTGCTGCTCGGCCTCGGCCCGTACATTGGCGATGAAGTCCGCGCTGGCGGGATAGTCGCCGCAGGCGTACAGGAAGTCCTGCCACACCAGGATGCCCTCGCGGTCACAGAGGTCGTAGAAGTCATCGGCCTCGACGATCCCGCCGCCCCAGACCCGGATCATGGCTTGGTTCCCGGATTTCGCCAGCTGCAGCCAGTCGGCGTAGCGCTGGCGGCTCATGCGCGGCAGCATGAAGTCGCCGGGGATCCAGCAGGAGCCGCCGGCGAAGACGCGGACGTTGTTGATTTCGAAGACGAAGGCCGTCCCGGCTGCGTTCTTGAGCGGGTGTTGGAGGAGCCGGAGTCGGCGGATCCCTAGGCTTTGACTCCGGGAATCGTAGCCTGGGAGCGTGGCTGTGATCTTGTACAGTGGTTGCGCTCCATATGTGAACGGGTACCACAACCTCGGATTCTCCAGCTGGATGACCGCCTCAAACGCGCCTTGCGCATCAACATCCAACGTCTCCTCAGCCACAAGCCCGTCCTCGGGATCCCTAATCTCAACCTGCACTTTTCCTTCTCCCTCAACTTTCCCCTTCACTATAACATCCACGCTCGCCAAATCCTCCCGCACCACCTGCCGCACCAAAAACTCCTCAATCCTCCTCTCATAGCCCTCGATCCAGATCTCCTTCCAGGGCCCACACGTATTCACGGCGGGCCCCCAGTCCCACCCCCAATGATACTGTGCCTTGCGCACAAACAACCGCTCACTGCCCCCGAAATGCACATCCGTTCCATTCCCCTTGTAGCCGATTCTCTCGCGCTCTTGCCGCCCGTGCAAGGGCGCGGCTTGGAAACGCAGCTCCAGTGTTGACCGGGCCGTGGCGTGCAGGTGCGCTGTGATGTCCACGCGGTAGGTGACGTGCATGTTGTTCCCCGAGAGGATGTGCGTGCCATTGAGGTAGACCGAGACGATGGTGTCTAGGCCTGCGAATACGAGGACGAACCGCTTGGCTTCGGATGACGAGCTCGATGGCCCGTTTAGGTCTTGTAGCGACGGGACTTGCTCTGTCCGATACGTCCAGTCGGCCTCGTTCACCCACAGGCATGCGAGCTCGTTGGTGTCGATGTACGGATCCGGGATCAGCCCGTGGTGGAGGAGGTCGATGAATTGGACCGTAGGGAATTGTGCTACGGGGAGGAATTTCTGGAGGTGCGCTCCCGGGTTGGCGTCTGTGGTTGCGGACTCACTTGTGTTGTTCTTGGGGCTGGGGCCGCTGCTCTGGGCAAAGGTCCAGCCTTGGTTGAGGGGCACTTTGGTTAACATGTTTCTCTAGCCTTTTTTATTTCGAGCTTTTATTGGGGTTGTTTGTAGGTCCTCTTTGTGATGAGATTGTCTTGTGTGGCTGTGAGGCGACTCGGAGTAAGAGTGAGCGAGTGAAGTGGTGAATGATTGAGTGAGTGAGTGAGTGAAAGTGTGACTTGATGTATCTAAACGACGGAACCCCTCGTTTACATCACAGCTCTCCGCCTTTAGTGGGATGATGGACTTGCATTGGCCTCTCCAGCTCCAGATGTAACCATCCCACGGATCGTTAAACCTGGAGAAAGAGACAGGCTCTTAGTCAGACGTGGGGGTTTTCTATTCTCCAACGTCCATCTTTCTCCTCGTATGTCGTCGATGGCGGTCCAAAGATGGGGAAAAGTTACTTTGGTGCATCCTTGGTTCGTGATTGGTGACTGCTGACGGGCGTGATGTGCGGACTGCCTCCCGGGAGTCGCGGAGGACAATCTTTCAGGCCTGGTAAGCAGCTCTTTATCATGTGACGGCCGCTTAACTTCGCTGCGGTCTTGATTAGGAGGGGGGTTGATTCTCAGGTGTGGATGGTCGAGGCTGCCAAAGAGAGGAACTGAGCGGAACTGATTCGGGGCTTCAGCTCGGATTTCTATGGGGGGTTTTGAGCGAGAATGGACGGCTTGGAAGGAAAAGGTATTTTTTGAGAAAGTGAAGCTGTCTTCCGGCGGCGAAGGAGGTAGGAATAGGGGCTCGCTTAGTAGTAGTAAGCTTCACGGGGTTCCTCAGATACCCGGAGCCAAAGTCTGTATGTAATCGTTAGACAATGCTTCTTGGTACCATTCAGAAAGTCTACAGGTATACCGAGATGTAGGTGTGGTATTAGAGTTCCTATCGCCGTACTTGCCTCCCTATCCACGTCCCTAGAACCTTCACTGCTATGGGACAAGATCTGAACTTTATAATAACGACAGTTAAGTTAGAGCGATCAACCTTCTGCTCACCCTATTATCTAATACGTTTTCGAGAATATAGGATAGGATCTCGATATTAATACTAACATTCACCTCTATCTCCCCTTCCGTTATATTCCTTTAATATAAGAGGCAATCCTTTCTAGCTAGCCTGATTGTAGTTTACGGTAGTCTTCTTATTCCGCCGCCTAGTAATGAGGTCCTTGCTTATATCCTCTGCTGGACAGAAGATCACTAATAATAGTGTATATATTAAATCCGAAACCTCTCTTCAATAAAAAGGAGAAGTAAGATCTCTCAACTCCGTTAGCGTGACAGTCAAGTCGATAGATCTATCCCCAGACGCTTCCGAATATACAGCCACATCTTGGCGATCATCAATTATCATCGCCCGTCCAACCAGGACATATTTCGATCTCATCTTTCGAACGATGGCTACAATACCAGAATCTTGGAATCTACAGATAATATCGCCTGGATGGCTGTCTGGAGGTCCGTATATGTGGGGAACCCTCCCAGAAACTAGAAAGCATTGAACGGGGCTATTCTCGTTAACTTGTATACGTTGGGTTTCATATCTCCCTCTCCAGAAAGGTTTAGTGACTGCGATGGATACTGCTACTAGGAATAGGATCGGTCGAGAACATGGATAGATGAAGTGACCGCTGCTTGGCCAAGAGAACGACATGGCCGACAACGCTATAAGAATCAAGTCTATCATCATTCCTATCACCTCCCTCAGAAACTCTGGGATGTAAACTCGCTTGAGCCTGGCGGGTGAGGAAGCCATGGGCTTTACAAGACCTGGATGTGACCACCAAAGATCTTTGGGACTTGAATTACAAGGACATTTTATGGTACCACAATCGGCCCCAATAATCCTGATAGTCGGTCCTTTGGGTTTCGGTGCCTGGGGTTTCCGAATAGTATTCTACTATGCTTGCTGAGAGCGGCCAGAATGCACGCTGCACCAATTGACTAAAGTAGACTGTACGTAAGTTATTCCGCTTTGTACATAAGGTATGCATGAGCATCACATCCTTATACACATCCTCTATAGATTTGGTGTAATCAGGGATAAGCTGCTGACCGTCGGAAGCAAGGCCAAGCATAGCATAAACCCTGTCTCGGAGGTCCTGACATGATGAAAGCTCGCTGAATTCCATGAGTTGCATCAGAGTAAGAGACTGACCATATCGTCGAAGATGAAGTATCCGGAATGCTTCGACCATGAGTACACCTTGCTCTGTTAGACTATGAAGCAGAACGCGTTTGCACAACCCGAAAAATTTCATTTCGTCAATACAGACATCTCCTTGCCATATCATAAGTCTTCTGGCAAGCACAACTTCTTGAATAATCCAAGTCCGGCGCCAATAGGTAAGTGAGCATAGTGCTTCTATATTCGGAGATATTTCAAGGATTGAGGGGTAATTAGACGAATATCCGGACTGGTATCGATCGCTATATTGTCGTGGGTCGTGATAGCTTAAAGATGAATGATTGTTTCTAGCACGAGGTGATGCCATATCCACAGACACCTGATGGCTGCTAGGCATGGAGTGATTATCGATGTCCCAGCTATATAGGAGCTCCTGGGGGTTGACTTCATCCGGGGTATTCTCCAAATATCTCATCGCTCGGTCAAGTTGCTTGTTATCATTTCCTCTCCCAAGCCAGCAAATGACTTCAGCATTGCGGTATATCGAACCCATCATGGAAACCTGGTGTCCACGCTCATATTTATCCTTCTGGTTGATACACAATGCGTCAATCCAAAGCCTTGTGATTCTTCTATGCTTCCTTAAATGCCAAAGTGCCCACCAAAGATTATTTGTAACAGACACACTTTCTCCGTTCAACTTAATCATCTTAGAATCCTTTGGACTGCCCCATTCGTAGGATAAAGCCTTGTATTCAACGTCGTTATGAAGATTTTCATGGGTTAGGCTGCAGCGGATCTCAGCGCCGTCGGAATCAGGCTCGAGGATTAGAACTCGTATCCCTCCATTTGGGTCGAGCGGTTGGTAGATGGTACTGTCCCTCATATCTGTAACCGAGGGTAGGATGAGTCACATCTAGGGGTGGTGTATAGTAGGATCTTTGCCTAAATTCTGGTGAGTGGGCGCAAAGTGCATAGAAAGGTAGTTTTAGCATCTCCACCTCCGCCTTCAGCCACAGTTGATGCTAGAATGCCTAAGGCTCGAACATCAGAAAACAGCAAATACAGCTGAGTAGTATTTTGTCTCCTTCATAGATTGCCCAAACCATGGCTGATCTCACGATAAATACTCGAGTATACTCCAGCGTAGATGAATTCCCATTTGTTCTATATAGTTTTGTTTTGTAATACAATACAGTATCTCGTTCTCCAAAACTCCTCTTCTTGCAAGGAGTGGTTGAAACATAATCCTTCAAAATAGAGCACTAGATATTTCCTTGCTGTTGGTTTCTCCATTGTCATTGCAAGTCATTAATGTTCTTTTCTTATCCAGCCTTCAAATCATCACATTTCCCCCTTCTTTTATATACATAAGAATCATGGGTCACCATGAAAGACAGCTTTCGTTGCAGTATATGCCTTGTACATGAACCCCCCCCCCTCCGCCCCCTTCCCACCCCGACCTTTATTTTCTTATTAACTCCTGCTTTGGTGTCAAGAGAAATTTCAAGACTTATGTTTAGAATAATTTATGCAGATGCCCGTAAATATCTAGGCAGTTCAAGATATGGACCGAGAGTATTGCAATGGGGTTCATCATTGAGCATTAAAAGATATACTTGGGATAGAATTGGGTTCCTCCAAGAAAGAGGCGCTATTTGAAGGCGAGGTCTTTGCAAATGGAGCACTGAAAGGATATCCAGCCGTGTTTGGTGTGGCTCAGTACGAAGGCGACCAGACGACAAGGCTTCAATCCTCGAAGACAAAGACAACACCAAGCGCAACAAAGGCAATACACAGCATAACAAAGACGGCGTATTGGACAAGCTTAAAAGAAGCCGGATGAAGTGCATTTAGCGCTCTGGAAAACTTAAGTCTTATTTTTGTCGCTGCCTTCGGTTCTGCCGCGAGTTTGATCGGCTTTGTCGGTGGTCTTGACATTTCATCGACGCGCCTTCCTTCTGGAGTGGCAAGCGTACTCTGTCAAGACAGCCTTTTAGTTTCGTCCGGGACCAGTGGTCTCGCACCAAGAACAGGCCAACCCTTTCGGTAGGACGACGACCCGCAAGATTGCAGTCACTCCGTCCACCTTGACACCAAAGCCTAGTTTAATTCGATACAACGCCTCATCTCAGCATAGCGACCAAGAGCTCAGCACCTCAATTCAAGTCAATGGTCGAAGCTAACATCCCGCACTCACCTGACGGTCCCCCAGTTTGCTCTACGGTCCAGTTCAGTACTGTGCCTGTAACTTGACAGCACTCTAACCCACTCTAACAACCCAGGTTAATAAAGCGCTTCAGATCGGATCAGTCATCAGACTTGACGCTCGTCTTCATAGCTCACTTTCCTAGGGACCACACACCTATCTACTATGGGACTGGTCGTCTATAGATAGAGGATACTACCAAAGTTTCAAAGGCTTGCTTAATCCTTAGATCGTTGCGCATCGCAAAGGGAAAGCCATCAATAACCAAATACTGGTCATCCCATCTCCCGCTGGACCAAAATGGATTCACGACGAAGTAAGAGACAACAGCCCAGTCTTACTCTCAATTTCACAGTTACCAAATCCTGTGCAAAACCCAAGAGAGCTCCAGATGACCAACCCATCTTGAGGAGCGCTAAGAAGATATGTTCTACTCCAGGTCTATCCACATCCTTTAACAAAGTTGTTGTTACTTCAACTTTATCACAGGTAGACGAGATCTTCAGAAGTCATTTGCCAGTCGAAGTAAGTTTCGCATGGATACGCATATTACGTATACAGTGTGTTACTCACTTACCACAGATCCACCAAAAGATCCTCGAATACCTCCCCAGAGATATAGATATTGCGAACTACGCTCAGATATGTCGAAAAGCCCATGATTCGGTCACGCCCAGTGTCTGGCGCAAGAGGTTTGTCGAAACTTTTGATATGGTCGAGACCGGAAATCCCATGGATCTTACAGCTGAACGGTTGCACACAAAGTACAAGTTCCGTCGCATATTCACAAGCCGAGACATATTCTTTGATACGGTTAGAAACAAGAGGTTCATAGCGATGATGGAGCTAGATAACGCGACAAATCAAACTTGGTGCTTGAAGATCCTCAGAGAATTGATCATTGGTAGGCTCTTTGTCATCATAACAAAACTTTTACTAACCAAGCTTGTGTGAATAGAATCTGACGCACGCATGGGATATGATGCTGCAGGACAAGAGGTTGTTACTGGCCTGAATCAGGAGTATATCCGCAAGTTCGTCTCATGGGCTTGGCCAACAACTGACGGTGGGGGACACACTGACCTTATGGTATCAATTTTTCATACCGGCACAGACGAGGAGATGTCGCAGGTTGTATCTGCAAACTCGCCAGGTACATTGCCTCTAGCAATGGCCATTCAGTTATCCTTATCAATCTTGACGCTCGACCCAACCTTCAACGACGGCCCCACCGCGCATTTCGATGATGCCCAACGGCAGGTTTACTTGTGCCACAAGAGACATCCCACATTCAAAGGGCCTTACAAGCAGGATATTGATGTGCGCTGGCTTCTCAATGCCGTGAACTTCTTCAAGTTTCACTTGAAAGCCAATAATCACGAAGGGCTTTTCCATCACATATACAATGCTCTGGAGCCAGATCAAATGCCACGACCATGGGTCGGTACAATAAAAAAAGGAACACAGCAACTGGGCAGACACTGGAAGGGATCATACAGTGAGTTTCATATGAAGATTTTGAAATTTCACATATTCTGACTGACGTGACTGTTCCATAGCATTCTTAAACCCAAGAGACTTAAAAAAAATCAGAGCTCTTGGCTCAAACAAGAAGGATGGAGAGATATTCAGTGATGAGGTCAATGATGGACATGAGTTGCTCCAGGTACGTTGAACTTATGAACATGGTATATCAAGTATTGATAAGGAACGGTCAGGATGTCTCCATCTTCTTTGATGACGACAAGTTCTCTGCAAAATCTTGGCCAGTCCCATGGGAAGAAATTCTTGAGAGCAACCCTTTCAAGAATGTAGCCGGGATTGCCATGGGAGAATCTGCCAGAAAACGACAGCGGCGGCGAAGTCCAAGAGGAAAGCCTGATATACCTGAAATGAAGTACTTCTATGGCTCCGGACATGACACAAGGAAGGCTTACTTTTACGGTTGTGTCCATGCACTACCATCACAGCAAGGCATCCACGGCTTTCAGCGCTTAACGATGATGAAGTTCTTCCCAGATCACAATGGAGATTATGATGAGTTGCAGGTTTGGGCATATGAGGGTTGCGTCTTGCCAGGCAATCGCATCATTGTTGGCCGCTGGTGGGCAGGAAGAGACGACTTAGTTCGAATGCCAGAAACATGTGCTGGTCCATTCATTTTCTGGAATGTAGATAGGAGTGCTGCCGTCGAGCCTCTATCAGAAACCGAAACCCTGGAGTTTCTGGACCTCATCAATGATCCTATCTTGATGGGCGCTAATCACTAGATGAAGCAGCAGCAAGCCGTGTTCGTCTGTCCGACTCGGTAACAGCTCACCTCTTCCATGCTTTAAGAGATGTTCTGGCAAGAGAAACATAGTTGTGGAGTCTGCTCTACGTCACGATGAATGGAGCGTAGCAGTGATATCATTTCTCTCCCTCGATTTACTGATAGAGATGTCAGCTAGCCTGGATTTCAGTGCATTTTAATATTCAGCTCACAGAGGAAAGCATAGCATATATAAGAGCGAAGCATAGCGATGACTCATGAAACAAAAACTAAATTTCTCTTGGGTTCTTGAAAGAAATGTGACACTGGATTGCAAAGGGGAGCTTACAAGAACAAATCATTCTAGTTCCTGTTATGCTTGCTTCTTTTGCCGTAACGCCGAATGGGAATTTGACATGCACCAGATAGACCCTTACTCCTCAATAGTCTTTACATTCTCCCATTCTCCACGGAGATTCTCCTTCCACAATGAGACCTTATTGTCGCCCCCGCTGACGGCCAACACATTTCCGCTCAAGCTCCAACTGACTCTCCATAGCACAACATCGAAGTTCAGGACCTTGCTCTCCCATTGGCCTGCATGTGCAGGGTCCGAGGTCCAAATCCGAACAGTCTTGTCTTGCGATGCCGAAGCAATATATGACTTTTGCAGAACCGTTGGTGACCATGCAACGTCTCGTACCCAATCGGTGTGTCCCGCAAGTGGTTCCTGCTCTTGCTTGTATGTCTGGCTGGCTGCATCGAATGCCCAGATTTTCAATAGGTTGTCGCTCCCTCCAGTGACAAATCTACGGACTCCGCCAGCTCCTGCGCCCGCGCCACTGCTGACCAAGCTTCCCGGTGTCGTTGAAGGTGCCCATGAGACGGAGTTGACTCCAATACCGTGAGCGTGGAAGATCTTGTGGTCCATGCTGTTGTCCTTAAACTCAAGCACGCTGACATTTCCATCGGATGAAGCGCAGGCTAGAAGACATCCTGACTCGTGAGGTGACCATGAGATGATGTTGACAGATGCTGTGTGCAGTGCGGAATCGAAGACTCGTTGCCATTGGCTGCCCTGCTCCCTCCAAATGAACACCTTGCCATCATAGCCCGCAGATGCCAAAATGTTACCGTATTTTGGGTGGGCCCAGGATACACACCAGACGGCGCCTTCATGACTGAGTAATATTGTCAGTTGGTCCCTCTGCAACCACTTCGTTCTGTAGAGCTCACCCCTTCAACGTCTCTGTGTGACGGTGTGTTTCTCCTTCGACGTCGAATATCTTGACCGTTCGATCGGAAGAACATGTTGCAAGTCGGCGTCCGTAGTAGTCTAGAACTGCATCGTGCTAGAATTTGAATATCAGCTTCATGTTCCCAAGTTATATAGTGTAGTAAGCTCAGGCGCAAACTGGTGATCCTTGCCAGAGCTTGAAGACAGATTGAGGATTTGAAGAGAGGTTTGGGGGCTTACAATCATGTCATCATGACCGGAATTTGAGATTACTTGCGCCATCGTGACGCTGCGTGAGGGCGTGAATTGAGAAGTTTCCCAGGATTCTTGCACAACAGGCTCTCAGAGCTGTGTCCTTGTTGTTGGCCAGCTTTACAGAAGCTTAGCGTTGCGGAGCAGGAACATGAATCTTCCGAGGAGGCTGAAGATCGCCCCTCGGCGCGCCCACTTCCTGAACCCCACAGTCTCTTCTCCGGAGCCTTGCCTCAGTGCTTCAATTCCGACTTTCCCTCCTTGCAGAAGGACTTTTTGGAAACATTTCAAGTATTCACTTTCTCGCCTATTAATGTTCGAGAAGCTCGTCTTTTTCTCCTTGGAAGAATAAAGTATCTCGATTCTTGTAGCGTAGCATCTTCTCTTTCAGCACCTCGGCTTTGAAATCAACTTCCCGACCCAAGAGCCGTTCTCCTTTCAGTGGCACAACAAGTTTGCTCTATAGCTCGCAGCGCTTCTGCATCATGGCAGACAACCTCTGCGGGCCCTCAAATGCGCTGCAGAATTTTCAAAAGCATAGCTCTGTAGATCGGACGTTGCAGCAGGATAGATTGTCCGCAAGGCAATCACCCTCACAAGTAAGCACTTCTGGCTTGTAAGTATGGCCTATTACTTATAAATGCACCTAGGGCTTCAGGTCTTCTCCGGGACCTAATGCAGGCCTCCTTGATCCTGAGTTCGAGGCATTTCAAGCAGGGCAGTTGCCACAACAGCAATTCGAGCCTCCAGGATTTCAACAACCCGGATTTTCACATGCGCCGCCGAACCTGAGTCAAGCGGGACCTTCGAACTGGGCAAGTGATTTCCAGAGACTGAGTATATCAAATACGCCGCCGCCACAATTTCACCAGCAGCCATTTAATTCTCAGTCACAGCAGAGACACGATACAGGAGGGTGGCATCAAGACTTTGCTCGGCAACAACAGAACTTACCGGCGCAGTCTAGCACACCGCAACTCCAACATGGCTTTCAACCTCAGCATCAATATGGATTCAATCCGATGTCTACCATGTCAATGGTACCTCATTTTGCAGAGCCTATGCACAGGAATCAGACCGAGCAATCACAGCAGGCTTCGGAGGTTTTCGATGAAGAGGCATTTGCTCGGGCATTTGAAGAAGCATCCAAGGCCGAGATGCAGGGTCGTGAAGAAATGAAAGAAGACCTTGCTCAAGATTTGGGACAGCAACAGAACGCGAGATTAGAGCAGGAAATCTTGTTGGACCAATCTGCGGAGCGTCTTCTAGAAACAGACCCGGTGATAGAGCATCGCTTGGGGGCAGATTTGATTCATGATCCTCAAAATGGGCAAGAACCACAGAACCAGAACGACCCAGACGCGTTAGCCAGGACAGCCGCGCAGCTACTGGACAGTGTTCGGAACAATACCTCAGAAAAATTCCAGAACAGCCAGTTTCTAGAGCTTATGCGACAATTTCGAGACAAGGAGGCAGTTGTTGAAGGGGACAAGATCGTGGGTGCATCGGGAGACGGATTACATGAGGGTCTTAAGGTGGCTGAACCATAAGAACATGTACTTATCACTGTTTCTGACGGTGCTTGCAGAACGAAATGATGACGCTTTCAAACACACTCAAGAGAATTTCCTTGGACAGAGACAGGCCTTTAAAAAGAAGCGATATCAAGCGCCTCCTTGTGCTTAGCGACACCTTTATGAGCCTATGCTCTTTATACCAGCAGATTGTACATTCCGATGATGCTGTTCGGTTTGTTCAGGAGACTAGAATCCAGCGAACACTTTCAGCCATGGCAGAAAGTCCAGCAATCCAGGTAATCCCTATGATTCATCAAGAAGTCCTAAACTTTCTCTCGGTCTTCAATAAGCTCGCCAGTGGCCCACTGTCAAAGCAAGAAGTCGATACCATCGTCCAACGTGGGATAGCCCAGACTGAGGCGTGTAAGAACAGCCACCTCCAGCTGGAAGGAGAACTGCACATAAGCCGTGAGCCGGATCTACCAACGAGGCACGAAATTCATCAGCGATGAGACTGGTCTGCCACTACTATTGATGGGGTGAGGACATCGGCGTTTGGCTACCAACATGACGATTACGAAGACGATATAAACTTGAGTGAGGAGACCCGTTCGCCACCTGGTGAGCTACGGGACATGGCTGAAGAGGCTATCGGTATGAGATCGTCACGGAGGAGATTTGGCTAGGTTGCTTTTTCAATCGCATTGTTCGGCGTTGTGCGTTACAAGAGTATATAGCAGATATATGGCGCCTCTTTCTTCTGAGCATTGGTTTCTGATATAGAGGGATGGGGGCTTTTTCGGTTCACAGCATCATGGCACCTGCATTAGGGCGATCGTACATAGGAACCTGCGTGTACCTGCATTTTAAACATCAGTTCAGGAACAATGAAGGTTCGTTGCGGAAAGATTGCCCATTAGGAAACGATTCTTATGCCAGTGAATGGTGGCCACCAGATGCCGGCCATACTTCCCGCCCCTTATAAATCCGCGTTGGTGTTCGTACAACGAAAGTGCGGCGTAAGATATCCATTACTAAATAATACACTCACAAACAATGCTGGCCAAAGGGTGCTTTCAGCCAATGATGTTGACGGAACAACGGGCAGGCAAGTATATCCCACCCTTGCGTGCCAGGGAAATCGGCGGCGTCCGTAAGTCTACGTACGAATTCTTATCGATAAACAAAATCATCACCTTATCTCTCATACGGGAGGAACCTACTACACAAATAAAAAGAGCCACGACGACTCCTCTGAGGGGGAAAAGCACGAGCAAACTCCAGGCAACCGCAAGAGGAAAAAGGAAGGAAGGGAAGCCAGAGCAGATCCACCTCGGTAAAAATCTCACGTCACCTCGCGACAAAGTCCCAGCTCGGAGAGTTGATAAGCGTCCCGGAAAGGAAAGCAAGGCATCACTTCCCCTCCCCTTCCACGATTGGAACAATCAAATTCGGAGGTATCGAGGGACCGGGAATATACGATGCCATCAGCAATTAGTTCCGCCGGGGAGGACGGCGCAGCCCGCAAGGCGTTCCATATCCCCACTGTCGACATCTCGCCGTACCTCGTCGACCCTTCGTCGGCCGCCTCGCAGGCTCTCATCCAGCAAGTTGCGGACGCGTGTGTCACCACTGGCTTCTTCCAGTTGGTCGGTCACGGAATTCCGCGGGAGCTTCAGAAGGCGGTCTTTGAGGGTTCGGCGGCGTTCTTTCGCTTGCCGTCCGAGGAGAAGAAGAAGTTGGATAAGAGCCAGTCGGTGGGTAGTAGTAATCGCGGGTATGAGGTCTTGGGTAATCAGGCGCTGCAGGAGGGGACGTTGCCGGATTTGAAGGAGGTGGGTGTTTAGTTCTCTTTCTTTCTTCTTTCTTTTTTTTCCTGTTTGCTGCGTTCTGGCTTGCTGCAATGGTTGCTGGATCTCCTTAGATTCTTCCCCTTGCTTGCTATGCACTTGCCTCATTCATTCCATCCTTCTTTTGGGAGTACTGGACACTGATAGCCACCCATAGGGATTTTACGTCGGGCAAGAAATCCCACTGGAGGATCCCCGGGTCCAGGCCCACGCATTCCTCATGGGTCCCAATCTATGGCCGCCCTCCTCGATGGTGCCCGAGGATGTATTCAAGAAGCCCATGCAAGAGTACTGGCAATTGATGTTCTCGCTCTCCCTCAAGGTCATGGATGTCCTCGCTGCCGGTCTTCCATATGGACCTCACGTCTTTGACGAATTCGTATCCAACGATGCCGTCGCTTCCATCCGCCTCTTGCATTACCCTCCCCAGAAAGCCTCCTCAGAACTCCAGCTCGGGGCGGGCGCCCACACGGATTTCGGCGCCATCACCCTCTTGCTCCAGGATCATAACCGGGGCTTGCAGGTCTGGAATGCTGGTGACGAGACGTGGGTGGATGTCGAACCCAACCCTGATGCCTATGTCGTTAACATCGGTGACATGCTCAGTCGCTGGACTTCGGGCAAGTATAAGAGCAATCTCCATCGGGTCATCAACCAAAGCACCAAGGATAGGTACAGTGTCCCTTTCTTTTTCGATGGCAACATCGCGTGCGAGCTCTGGCCTCTAGACGGGTCGAAAATCGAGGGGCCGGTCCTGACGGTGGAGGGGCATATGAAGGAGAGGTTTACGACGACTTATGGTCGTGCGAAGACGACGGTTAAATAGCTCTGCCAGATGAGACAATGAAATAAGGGAGAGACACCAGGACATGAAAAAGTAGAGACATGATTAATTCCGAAGGAATCGTGTCTGACATTCTTGATTCACTTGAGTTCCTGGGAAGGTGTGAGATCTCAACGGCTTTCTTTCCCCAGGTCTTTCCCTAGCCGGCCAACGTCTTCGGCTGTGCAATAGAATAGAGTTGACGACGAAGAGACACTGTCTACGACCCCCGCATTATGGCTTGACTTGGACATTTTGGGCTCACTGGCCTTGCAGCAACCAGCAGCCGTTGGACAAGACCGCCAGAGCCAGGAATTCTCGGCAAGCTGGTCCTGAATGACCAGTTGAAGCATGAAATAAGCGAGCAGCGGAAAGGGGCAGAAGGGGGGGGGGGGTTGGTGGTCTTCCACTTGGCTGATCATTCAATAATGATCGTGAAGAAATAAATAAAAAACGATGAAAGCCCCCCATCCCGAGTCTCTTCGCACCATGGTATCATCCGTCCAGGTCCTGTGAACTCAAAAACAATCAACAAAGCTACCGCCACCTATCGTTCCCGTGTCCCCCTTAGTCTATTGCTGATCAGCCAAACGGCACAGGAGACAATGCAGACGAGGAAGAGAGTTTTTGGAGAGAAAACCCTCCACGCCCAGCCTGTAGGTGAGAAAGGGAAGAACCGCAGACGCCTGAGACGGCAGAAGTAGTGAGTGAAGCAAGGAAACCGGCGGCGGGTACTCAACTCGAGAAAAAAACCTACGGTTGCCGTCCGGTACGGAAGGTGCACTCGGTATTCTATTCGAAATCCGCCGCCCTGTATGTGCCGTTTCGGTCGTGGCACCACGGTTGCAATTCATATGGCTGGGTTTCAATCCATCTAGAAGGAGAAATGATCACGTTGCGATAGACGCGATGGCTCACGCAAGGGAAGGTTGGGGGGGCTTTCTTATATCCCGTATTGGTTTGAGTTTGCAAAAGCGATAGGTAGGAATTGATTTATATTGAAACCTTTCTAATCCCCGTACGTGGTGCATGCAGGTCAGGCGACACGATTCCACCCCTCGTCTTTTTTTGAGGGAGAGAGCGTAAGGGACAGGAAGATAGGAGAGCGAAGGATGGCTGACAGATTATTGCGTCAGGGCAGCACGAATACTGGCCAGAGGGCCATGCACGCCGGGTGGATTTTTCATTCAGGTGCATGGCACGGAAAGTATAGGATGGGGATAGCTGCAGTTCCGGAGCCTTCACCCCATCCCTTGCGCCGGGGAACGGGCTCAGGTAGGTAAGTGAAGCAGCTCCATTTGGCAGGCGAGGAGAAGACGAGAGACATGGGACGAGATTTCTTTGTTGGTTGCTAGGGGGGAATGACATTGTTTCTTTTTTTTCCCAGCGTTGTTTTGTTTTGCTGGCAGCCGTTCCTCGTACCGCGTGCGCAGCGTGAAGTTCCTCGGCAAGACAGCGGATCTCTGGGGGTGGGAATGCGAAATTAAGACATCGGTGCGTTGGCAAGCAGCTCGATGGCTCCGCGGTTGGCCTCCACCGCGCATGGCCTCTCCTTGCCACGCGCTTCATGGATCCGGATCGAGTGGTGCGAACTTGACTTTCTCGTTAATCTTTCATTTCCTCATTTCTGCCTCTGCCCCTCCGACTTGGACGGCACACGATCTACCGGATTTCGCCAAGCTCCTGGAACTTCGGTACAGTACACTACCTTGGATCGCGCGTGTTCTATTCTTAACCTCGCCGTCCGAAGGGGAGGGGAGGGGAGGGAAGGGAAGGGGAGGAATCGGGTAACTGTAGCCATCCATCATTTGCTGCGCGCCCGCCCGCCAGCTCAGACACGACCTCTCGACGCCTTGGGACCGCTGCTGATTCGCCAATGCCCGTCACGACCCCTCCTTTGCACGCGCCTGGAGCTTTTATTCTCCTCGCTTCCGATCATGGGAGCTAAACAAAGTAAACAACACAACACCCATACATCATATCCCATCCCATCCCATCCCATCCCATTCTCTGTCTGTGCTGCTAGTCTGTTCGTCTGGCTTTGATCGATGTGCACCGGTATACGCGACTCTATCTTATATGCAAGGTAAATCCGGCGCACCCTTGACCATGTCGCGACCTGACATGTGCTGCATACAAGAGGCAGAGACGCCAGCAGGGACAGCCAATTGTTCGTGGCGCCCGCGGACGCAAGTTCCGTGTGCAGTCCACCCGACAGCTTTGCCTTGAGGAGGACGACCAAAGCAAGGAAAGTAGTTCGCGGGAACAAACGAACAAACAAACCAGTGCTGGGGGGCTGCCCCCTCTTCGCTTCGTGACTAGCAAGGCGAGTCGGGATCCCGTCCCTTCCGGTGGTTGAGATCTGAGCAATGGCAGGAGTGAGGATGGGCGAGGCATGGTGAGCAAGGCGAGCTGTCAAGTTTGAGGTGTCTGTCTTATTTTTGTTCATGGACCCGACGGCTCGGAACACGATCAAAGCCCAACGCCAGAGGGATGGAAGAACTGGCGGGAGGGACAGAAGCGCGCAAGATGTCGTTCGGTGGAAATCACCACAACGGTCGTGCTCACTTCATCTACCGTCCAGAGCTTCGACTGGACCACGTTTGAGCACCAATTTTGTTTATTTTGGATGGCGTGGACTCCAGTTGGACCAGTGACCGGAGGATTCCTCAGCGGTGTTTTGCGTCTTCCATCCTCGATCCCTCTCCTCCTTTCATTTGGTTGATATCTTCGGTAGAGTATCTCGGTCAAAGCGCTCCCCGCCGGGACCGGGTGATCGAGAGGCCTGAGCGAGCAAAAGAGGCTCCATCAATTCCTCTACCGGTTCTCATAGATGAGCCCACAATCCTCCGCTCTACTATCGTGAACGTGGGCTACAACACAAATGTGATGCTTCCATCCCAGGTTATGCAAATCCTGCGATGGATGTACCTGCAGCTGATGGTGTAACCTTGCTCGATGATGTCGCGCTCGCAAGAAAGACGTCCTACTGTCCTAGCCATCAATTACGTAGGCAACAGAGATATGGAGATTGCCCATGCAAGCCCCGACATGGGGTATCGAGCTGGACGACAGCGATCATGACCACCGATTGGGCCTTCCAGCTCACGCGAGGGGCAGACCATTGCGAACTCCGCGCTGGTTAAACGGCACGAAAATGCCACCTAGGCACATTTTCATTTGCGTGCAGTCAGCCATACGAGACGATGTAATTGAGCTACTCCGGTCTCGACGGCTACCATGGCAAGTTCTTGGCCTCGCTCTGGTGATTTTTTTGATGATGTTTTTTGACTTTGGAGTCTTGGCATCACAACCAATCCTCTTGCCGAAGGCTCATAATATCCTGGTTAAGCTTTGATAGAGTGGTCCGGGGTCCCAAAAACCTTACATTGCGTATGGAGTCAGTGCAACTCCACCAAATGCCTCCTCTACTTTTACTGCTGAGGTTGGCTTCTGATTGTCCGGATATCGAAACAGAACAGACCCGTTATATCACGGAGAGCCAAGAGGGGGAGGGGGGTGGCCCAAGAGCCCCTAGACTAGGGCTGGATCATGAGTTGACGATGCTGCAGATTCCCTGGTGTTACTTTTCACTACTGCATGCCATTATGTGATAGTCTAGAACTGCGTATGGTATCTTGTCTACGGTAGTACAGATCGTGGTAGCCTCGCCGCCGGAAGCAGCAAGAGAACAATGCCGTTGTCGCTGGTGGTCGCTTGTTTTGTGGATACGCGCACTGTTAGGCCGTAGAAGGTAGCTGGCTTGATGATCTTGTGCTCCGGTCGGGATAAACTACTCACTGGGAAGTTAAGAGAGGAGCCAACTGAAACCGTGTCAATAATACTGCAAGCAAGCGTCGGCAGCAGAAGCTTTGTGCGATCAATCACGCCGCCGTCCTCGTCCTGTGTTTGGTCAGGCGGGGAGCTTTGCCGCGGAACCCATAACGGGCATGATATATCTCTGCTTCGTATGGGCTCTTCAAACATGGAATTTGTCAGAGTGTTGGGGGGCGTCGAGGCAAGGTTCTTGCGGATGAATACATGTGCGAAGAAGCAAGCACACAGGTATCAGCTTTCCTACATGCATCCTCCTGCAGCACCATGGCCGGTCAATGGGAGCCGGTAGGTAGGACGAGAGCAGCACAGGCGTGGAAGCTCAGAAGGATGCACAGTGCCATGACCGGGGGGCGAGGCGCTGGAGCATGGGTCCATGACAGGTCGTCATGTCCACTAAGGCAGTAGAGTCGCAGTCGCAGTCGCCATCGCCGTCGCCGTCGCCGTGCAATCATCGTAAGACCGCTGGTTCTCTGCAAGTGCAAGCAAGCAAGCAAGCCAACGTGAGGCCTCCCAAACCGCGCAGTCTGGCGTGTAGGAGCTGTGGGAAGTGGGCGACAGCGAACCAGTCACGGCCCGAGGTGCGGTGCAATCCCATGCACATCATGGCGCTGGGCGGCTGAAGCGACCCCGATGGAGCTAGCTGCTTGTGCCTTGTTTACGGAGTATGGATCTTCAGTGGAGATATGGCGAGAGGGTACCAGGCGTCGTTTCATGACCGCTTTTCAGCCTTGGTCGATTCCAGGTTGCGGATGCCACCACCAGCGGCGATTTAATACGATGGCGTGCCGTAGCCCTTTCCCGTTCACGAGGGCTCGGCCAGGAGCTGCTCACCCATCACGACGTCGGCGACGTGCTTGCATTGCAACGAAATTGGGCCATCTCCAAACTTCCGCGCTGCTGCTGCGTGAACTGACAATCGCATCTCTGGTAAAGTGGGTGACCTGTGCAAGAGAGGTAAGGTATATGACACGGCACCGCGGCGAAAGCTAGCAACACTGGCCCCGACGTGCGTACCTTGCTATGCTATCGTCGTGATCTGACCTGGATACCAGAGTCGGACTAGACACGCATGGCTGGGCGTGACGGGGTCGCTTCCGTCGTAAGGGACAAGCACGCAGTGTTGTGATTATGACCATGATTGTTATTGTGATGGCCCGTCCGGTCCTGGGCTGGGCTGGGAGGCGTGTGGCCCACCGACCCGACAGGGAACCCAGGCTGAGATAAAGTCGTCTTAAGCGCGTCGATTGTCTGTGTGGGCGAGAGTGACGAGGAGAGGAGCGTGGGCGACGACAGGCAAAAGAGCGACAGCACCCAATCTATTCTGCTCTCCGTCCCATCCTCTCCAGTCCAATCCGCTGAACAGAGTTGTGCATCGCTAAGCTCCGGCTCAGGCCAATCCTGGTGTTCCTAGGCGAGAGCTTACTACCGTCCTCTCCACCAATTCTATCGTCAACTCCACCTGCTTGTCTCCCATCGCCAGTTCCATTCTGCCTGGCAACCCTCGACAGCACGTCTTCAGCTTCGTTCGACCTCTGCCTCTCACGCTCTTTTCACCTCATTGCCCTCCGCAATTCTCTCTCCTTCCCGCCTCACCACCGCACGCCGTTCGCCGTTGAAACACGCTCCACCACCCTTGTTTACCTTTCCCTCTCGTCATTCGGCCTGCACCATTCCACTGATACAATCCACACCGAAACCTTTGCCCATGGAGCTTTTCCTGCAATGCTCATGAGGTTCTCGCAGACGACCAATTCTTCTTCGGTCTTTTCCTTCCCACTCGGTCGGCGCGCCGGCGGACGACGCTCTTGACGATGAAGACCGTACCCAGCGTAGGTTCTCCCAACATTAAAATTAAGCATTATGCAAGATCCCACGAGCTCTACCCAGACGCTCTCTGCCTGCCCACAAACCCTCTCTAGCCATGATTTCACCTTTCGACGACCGCCGCAAGCTGCACAAGACGCGTCTGCTAACACTTTCACAGCTCGTCGCGACCAGCACGGTGGGCATTGCTGCCGCAGGCCTGGCTCTCGGAAAGCCCGAACAATCTGCCCACGGACGACCAACCTCGAAGAAGCGGAAAGCTGGAGATATCAATACGGGTTCATCTAGACCATCGAGCCTTCTCATCCCCCGACCTGCCACGGCATTTACTCCCGATACCAGAAGCTCGGGTGCGCCGAGCCAACCACCTTCGGGGGGCCCTCCTACGACGCTACGTATTTCGAACCCTTCCTCAGAGACCTCGAGAAGTATCTTTGGAAGGCGATTCTCTATTGCACGGCATGGGGACCCATCATCACCGCAAGACGCACCATCGGAAGACCCACGAGACTCAGTCTCGTCCAGAAGTTCTTGGATGAGACGGTTGTCAGCCCTCCCTATATCACAGAGCAATAGTGCAAGATCGAGCATGGTTGGCCCAGAATCGCCTTCGTTTTCCAATGGCTCTGCGGCTCCCATACTCGTGACCAATGGTATTACCCTGGCACCATTACCGCCCAATAAATTGGTGAAGAGGAGCACATCCGGCAAGAGTAAAGTAGGACGGGCAAGGAGTGGAACAACATCACAATTACCCTCGTTGCGAAGGCCGGCCACTAGCCATCAGCGGTCGGTCACCCTCCAACAGCAACAGCCCAAGCGTACGAACTCAAAGAAGTCCACTCATGGCCTCCAAGACTCGCCTGCCACCGAGGTTGCACATGACCAGTTACAGACCAAGAATTTTGCATCGGAGTATAAGTCTACATGGTGGCCGTTTCTCGAGTCGCGACCAACAAGAATCTCCAGAGAACTCCTTCCAGGACGAACAACCGAGAGTAGCCTTCAGCGATTTCAATCCACCGTTAAAAGAGTGCTCCCCGACGATGCGGTAAGGCCTACGCTCGTGAAACCAGCCATGATCACCACAGTTGGACCCGGCCAATATTATGACTATGAAAGTCTCCCATTTGAGGAACTAGATGATGATAATGGAGAAGTAGTGGATGAGTCTGCCATTCCTCCACTTGAGTCCGGAGAGCTCCATAAACGCCCGCGCAGGTCCTTATCCATGCATTTCAACTCACCTGGATCATGGATAACCAGGTCTACCAGTTTACGGGCGACCAAGCGTAGCACTGAGGGCAACCCCGGCGGGAGACGATATGCATCAGCGCCTATTTCAACCATACCGGGGCGAGATACTGTCTCTGCACACCAAAATGATCACGGACGCCGTGTGATCACGGACCCGTCACTCTTCCAAGGACGGCCTCTCTCCCCCGTCATTGCTAATGATCCCTTCTCTCCAACGAGCTTCCAAACACGCAGTCGCAATTGCTCATCGCCTTTGCCACCCATCTCGAGGCTATCAAGTTTCAATCTTGATTTAGCTCGACTTGGTATGCCGTCCTCTGCTTCCTCCGCACCGCGATCCCCGGTCCTGAACTCAGGTTCCTCAGGCCGTATGTCACCAACTTCGTCCACATATTATACAACTCTGAACTCCAGGGGTCCTCGAACATCAGAGCTTACTGATCGAGGTTCGACCCTGGTAGGATCCGATAATGAAGGCAAGCAATTTCTCTCTGGGGACGACGACGATATCGATTTCATCAGTGAAATTGTATATGATTCTTTACGAACTGCGACGACAGGAAGTATGAGATCTTATAATACACCCCTAGATTCCATGTTTGACGAATCTCCGCCTAATATGACCAACAATAACAATAAGAAAAGATTGTCAGTTCATGAGATGATCAGTAATGGCACATTCCTTGAAGGTAATAGAATTGTAGAAGAAGATGAGGGAATGCCTACACCGGTGAAAGGAAGCCAATCACGGTCGAATCAGGAGGAAGGATTTCGGACCCCGGTACACAAGCCTGTTGATGCCGAAGAGCCATTTCCATCCTCGCCACCAAACTTTTTACTCGCAAGCAAGGATTTCAACGGTCTCTCTCTCGATGACGGCCCGGAGGAGGACGAAGATTGGAACAAGGATGATGAAAACACCGACTTTGGCAGTCCTCTGTCACCACCTTCCCATCCTTCAAATTCCGTCAATTCACGTAGAGTGGATGCAAGTTTCAGAGCAGCTCTCGCAGACGTAACACATACAGGTTCTGTCAATGGAAATGGCGGTATGAACTTTGAACGACCAAGAAGCAATCTATTTGATTGGTCGGAACCCAGTGTTGAAAAGCCGGACTTTTTAGGAAATTCTCCAAGGCCGAGAACAGCACATGTCAAGCAAATGGCTGATAGCCGTGGAGGTCGTACAATTGGACGTAGAGGGCCAAGTGCATTGCATATCAGAAGCCAGAGTGTGCCAGTCGCGCCCGATCCAGCCGGCCAACGTGACAGTTCCAAGTCAGGACAAAAGTTTGGCACTTGGGGCCTCGGGGCTAAAGGAGTCAGTGAAGACTGGGACAATGATTTCGAATTCGAAGGAGGCGACGAAACTATTGCAGATGACGGAGATAGTAAACTAGAAACCAGTGGCATGCTCGTACCACCTGCGATCCAAGCTAGCCAAGCAAGCGTCGTTGGTCACGTTGGACAAATTCGAGAGGTCTGCCTGCTGGTGGAGGATCTGAAGAGATTAAGAATACTGGGCCGTGAGAAGGGCCTTTTGAGTGGCTCCTCTGCACCCTTGTGGAAAGAGGCGGAAGGTATCATTGCTCTTGCTGCACCCGATGAGGAAGATTCAGCACTGTCCCCTCCACATTCACCCACGGCGGATTTCGACAACGACATGGTTGACTCCAAATTTCTCGACCATGGCCCAGATGCAGATGTCCTTTCAGTTCCAGAGGCTCCATTCGAAGTGCTGAATAACCAAGGGCGACCTGCTGGTCTCGTCTACGACGGTACTCGCGTCCGCCGCAAGTCTGTCTTCTCACCAGAGGATGATATCTTTGGATCTGGGAGCATCTTAAACACACCACAGCAACAAGAGAACCTGAGACCAAAACCTACTACGCGTGCAAGCTCTCCGCGTTTGGGCACTGCAAAGAACTCGGCCGAAGTTGCTCGATCAGTTATGGAGACCATGCATCAGCATCGTTCTACATCGGATCCATTACTGTCGGAGCTCACCACACAATCTGCCAACAAGATGCCGTTTGACACCACGAGTTTGCGAGATCTTGTACACCGAGCTAATGTACTCAGTCGGACTCTAGCCGATCTCGTTCGAAAAGCAGATGGGTTTTCCCCTAGTCCAGAAGTCAGCCCTCGACGAGAGTCAAGTCCAGCTTTCACAAGAGTATTCACCGATCCAATGGCGAGCCCACCAAAGCATCTGCCACGAAGCCAGAGTAACAACTCCGTCCTCAGTGGCTCTATGGACTCTTCTCCCTCTAGAAGTTTGGGCCAGAGGATGCATATGATGACAGTTGTATGAAGCATATGACTCGGTCACCAAACAGTTGCATACTTCATAACCAGGAGTTGCACATTATTGTACATTCGCAGGCACTTTTTGCCTTTCCTCTTGCATAGCGACGGTTTTGTAATTCTCGCCAGCATCGGACGAGTTCTTCCTTATTGTGTACGATTCACATAAAATGGGCTTCTCTATCAATCGCCGTGTTTCTATTATAACAGGGCTTTTTTTTTCTATGGACCAAAAGCATATTAATTGCTTCGATTGTTCCTTCAAGGACATGAGGCACCCAAGCAGCCTTATAATATTCCTGAACACATTGCGAAGCCTCGTCTTTTGCAGCAACTGATCGAGTTTATTTCCTCGACTAGTTTTTCACCATTGCTTGCCTTTCTAGTATAGATAGGCGGGATTTCCTGGGTTTATACACCGGAGCGGGATGTTTTGTGTTTGAAATATTTTTGTGTTTTTAGCGTTTCGTGTTTTTGCTCAGTGGCTGCTTTCGATGGTTCATGCAGCATGGCCAGGACAGGGAGACCATTGCGGTTTGTGCTATAGTGTTTGCTGAGTTTTTCGCCTTGCTTTTTAATTGCATTCGGGATGGGATCAGGCCTGGCTCATGGCGGCATGGGTGAATTGGGATTAGGATGGGATGGATGGACACAAGGAAACAAAGCCACGAAACAGGATCGGAGAAATCGGATGTACTCGACCGAGATATGGGAATTGCTGTCGTGTGGTCATCAACTGATGGAACGCAAAGACACTCTTACATGATAAACACGAGCACGCGAATGCGAATGTATGGCACGCAATGGATAAGACATGCAAAGAAATGAATGAAGTCACGCTTCACGTATTATCACCCAACCATAACCTCGCATCTTCCTGTATGGCTGCTTTTGACTTTTGACTTTTGACTTTTGACTTTTGATTTCTGACATATTATTGACTACCTCGCCTCACGCATACTGGCTGAGTATGCTGTTGGGATCTCTATACTAAAACAGGAGCGTCCTCAAATATACTTGAATTGCTTCCGATCTCTATATGCTTTATAATCCGTCAATGCTCCCTGGCTATGTGCTACAGTCCTAGAACCCCGCAATATCTACTCCCTAGTACAGGCCTTCTCCCTCCATCGCTTAACTTAATACACACACACATATACATCCACCAATAACGACCATCACGATCTGGCCTCACCACTCTGATGATCCTTCAACATAACCCTCAAATCTGGCTTCTCCCACAGCGTATAGCCCTTGCCATCTCGTTCCCAATCCACCTCGTCTCCGTTGAACCACACAAGGTCGTATTGCCAAAACAGCTTTGCGAGCACCATTCGCATCTCGAGGTATGCAAGACTATGCCCCAGATTAGCCACCCGTCTATATCTCTTTATTGTGGGGGACGAAGGGGGGGAATATGGTATGCATTTTGTGGGGCGTGGTTTAGGGGGTGAAGGGACAGCTACTTACTTCCGGCCAAGGCAGCCTCTGGGCCCGTATGAGAAGGGCAAGCTCGTCTCCAGGCGGTCGCCTCGCTGGCCCTCGGGCTCGGTCTTGATCCATCGTTCGGGGATGAAGAGAGTCGGGTCGAGAAAGTTCTGCACGTCGCGCACGACGGACCATTCATGGACGGAAACTCGAGTCTAATGTGGGGGGAAGAAGCCAGGTTAGCAAAGGGCCCTAGAAATGAAGAGACTTTTTGGCTCTGCTAGATGTCACTTACTCCTCCTGGAATCCATTTTCCAGATATCTCACATCCTCCCGGTGGCACGATCCGTGATAAATGGCCAGCGCCTGCCGGTGGGTAGATTCGTAGGCCTTCCTCAATGACAGCGTTGAGATATTCACAGCTGAGTAGTTCACGTGAGTTGATGGCGTCGAGACTTGGGAATCTTGATCGTAGCTCGGATTGTAGGCGCAACATTGCAGACTGGTTGCGCCCAAGATAGTAGGTGACACCCGAGAGGAATGTTGCGGTCGTCACAGCGCCGGCCATCATGACGACATTGAAGTGGGATGCTATCTCCACGGGTGTTGCTTGAGCACCTTTGGATGAAAGGATGTGGTACATGAAGTCTTTTCGCGTGCTTGGGCTTTGAAGGCGGCTGTATAGTTGTTAGATACTTCGTGTGCAATTTTATATGTGTGGAGGACTTACGCTTCTGTGTGTTCGGTTGCATACTCTGCATGCCGATATAGTGTCTTCTTGATCATGTCTGGCTTCGTCCTTTCGAGGATGGAGAATAAGCCTGGAACCACGCAGACAGCTCGCATGAAATCATTGTAAAATGTCGAGTTGACAATCACATCTGCCCAATGATGCCGATGCTCTGTGTTGATGGTCAGTTATTTGGTCTTGAGAATATAAGGATATTAGGCGCTCGAACCTGCTTGTTCTTTAAGTCTTGACTCAAAGGAATCTCCAAACGACATCTCTCCTATTCTAGGTCAGTACTCATTGTCCATGCAGCTAAATGCTAAAAAAAGAACTACGAAAAAGCTACTTACCCATGATATTAAAGGTAACATAATTGAACTCTCGAACTATGTTGATGCCTCGTTTACCATCCTGGCTGGCAGTGTTGCCAACATGTTTGAGAAAGTCATCCGTTCGCCGTAGGAGCACGTCCTCGTTCTCAAGCAGGTTCGTATTGCTGAATGCATAGCTCAACATCCGTCGCATTCGAGAGTGCTCCTCTTTGTTTGTCTCATTAATGATGTTCATTGAGTGGTCAACCTCAGGCGTGAAAAAGATTGGATCTTTTCTCATTGAAGGGACTTCTCTTGTCCCAAAGCCATAGATAATTTTCTGTGCCTCATGGGAACTGAAACTCAGGTGATTTGGTGCAATTCGTACGATGGGACCTTGAAAATTGTTAGTCAGATCTTGAGTTGATCAAAAAAAGCTTTGGGGGGAGAAAGAAGAGTGTTTGGCATACCCCATTTCTGGTGCCATGCATGGTTCTTCCATGGCCCCCTTCCTCCAAGAATGGTGCAGTACCAGAAACCCTGTCTATTGCATCAGTATTGTTACTACTAGATAGTTTAGTTGATCTTACATTAGAGGCCGGGGCGAGGGCTGGTCCAGGGAACCGAGCAAGAGGGTGCAAGAGATATAGATATGCTATTCTAAGAAGAGAACTTCCGATCACCTAGACGTGTTAATAAATTTTGCATATCAAGACAATGTTGAATACTTACTAGAAGTGCGATTGTGGATAGAGGATATTGCTGAGCCCAATGGAGTCCAGTCTTAAGTAAGTGTATAGATAATATCAAGTTCCCAGGTTCAACCTGTTCTGTAGATAATGATGGCATGTGTGGCATTTTGGTTCCTGGAAGAGAGACACAATGATTTGATGGAGAGATCTTAAGGTCAAGGCCGTCCTCTTATATCCTTCGAGCCTGTACCTTGGTCTGAGCCTCCTCAAAGGGGCATTGCATAGTCTGCACACCGAACCATCCGACTGGGGACTAGTAGCTTTGATCCATATACATTGCCCATAGTAAAAACGCAACTTATGCCGCAAAGTCTCCATTCTTGTCAGCAACAACGATAGGCACCGATTGATTGAGAGCCAATCTTCTTCATCAGAACCCCATGTTCGTTTAGGTTGCAAGGTCTTGTATGCAATACCGTCAAGAAATACCTGGGTGGTGTTCAGCTGCTCAAAAACCATAGCCGTGATATTTGCCGAAGCGAGCTTCGAGATACCCGGTTGACTCAGTGCTGAACATGTCCTGCCTGAACCACACTTCGAACAAAATAAGCTAAGCGCTAGGCATATCGATGCTATTCTAAGAGGCTCAAGTATAGACGGGGCCAAGAATACCTGGAGCCGGGAAGGGTCTCCAAAATCAACGGTATGACTGGAATCCGTTCGGTGCATGGTCATAAAGTCCTGAATAGGTACTGGCGCAGCAAAGCCCCAATGACGAAGGGAACAACAGCCGATAAAATCTGGGAAAGGGAGCTCTACTACGGCCTTACTGCAAGGCAGAAACGCAGGACATAGTCGAAGGACTACTCAGCATGCGCTTAGCCCCGTCTACCGAGGCCTGCCCGCAACCGCTCGTATCTAACCCGGCGCGCAGGAAATCATCAACGTTTCTGGACTAAACATGACGGAACGGTTGGCAGTTGTATCTGGTGTCGCCGAATTTACGCTGACCAAAGATCAGTCAATGTTTCAATAGCTAGCAGGAATTAGACATGGGACGGAAATAGTGGCTGACGGCTTCCACGCTCGGTGTCAGCATGCGTTCAGCGATCCATTGTGTGGTAAGGCAGCCTTCGGAGGCTCAGCAATAGTGGCCTCATAGGGCTGAACGCCTTGTCAGCTGCATCACTCTCGTGCACAACCCACGGTCTGTTTCCTCTGCAGGGGGGATGGCACTATGGGGATGACTCTCCATTGAGCACCGAGTGTGACCTGATGCTCCACGAACAGGTGCGAAAGCGTAAGATGACCGCAAACGAACATGGGTCGGCCGCGGTCGCGATGTGCAACAAAAGAAGCAGAAGGACTGCTCTTCAACACCCACCATCGGCGTCTCCATGCCGTCGGTGTATGAGTGTTCATTTTTTCTCGCCCTTGCGATGATTCATTGTTGAAACTAGGCATACGCTTGACAGATTTGACAGGCTGACAGCCCGCATCAACGTTCTTCCTGGCTGCCCGGTGGCGAGAGGCGGATGCGGCAGCGGCCCGCAGAGGGTCTTGGCTGACAAGATGATATACACAGGTAGCGTACATGATCTACAACCTAGCTACGGACATGAATGCATTCGCACATGGCATAGACAGAGTAGAACTCGATCGCCGCTCCAGGCTCCCTGCATATGTCTTTGTGTGTGACTTGATGTCCACTCCCAACTCGACTCGAAATACTCTGCGCCATCTATACCCACTGCAGCTCACACAAACATTATCGTCGCCGCACCTAGAACCAGAGCAAGTAGAGGTAATCCTCGTGGTGCTTAAACAAGCTTAAACGTTATTCTATACGAGAAAGAAGCTTTGGATTAAAATAGAACTGGAGTCTGGGGATCTCCACATTCAAGGGAAGGTGGTCGAGTTAGCCTAAGCCAGCCCAGCAATCTCTCCGTAGTCAACCGTGCTATAAACATGTTGCTTCCAGCCCAGATAAGGTTGCCGTAGATCCAAACCTAGGAATAAACGTGGACGGGTAACCTACTAGTCACACTGTTTCCGACACTGCGGAAAAGCCTATAGACGAAATGGTGTCAAATCAAGGTTGAGGTTTGTATGTTCTAAATACAGCAACGTACGCTTGCATGATGGTGTTTGAGAAGAACGGGTTTGCTGTCAAATTTGGATCTACTCTGCAACCTGTATCGGGCAGAGCATGGCCATGTGCGTAAAATTAGAGCGAATGCATCATCAATAACGGCTGACGGTCTCAACTGGTTATACCACCCTTCTAAAAATAGCCCCAAAAAAAGAAAAGTCCGGTCATGATCTTTTAAACATGTTCTAGGGATCAGGGATTAGCCTTTATCGTCAATAATGAATGCTCTTGTCGAGGCCAGAACAGCATGCAACGAATGCACCAAACCCAAAATCGTTTTTCTTTTAGTTCTACGACGTGTCTTCTTCTCTCACTTTTTTTGTCGTACCCTCTCATTCATTCATACCATCTATTCGACATGTAACTTCTAAGACTTCTCGTTGGTAATTCTGATCGGATACGTTTCCTTCCGACTTTACGTGCGCGCGGTTTACTGCAAGACAAACAAAGCCTTGAGGAGCGCGCAATAGCAATACGACGTGGCATCGCAGACACTTCGATAAGGTATGACAGACTCGTACACCAAATAAGCACTTTGGTATACCAAAATCCATCGAAGCTAGGCAAAAAGGCAGCAGCATATCTCGCAATAAAACCCTTGCTACTATCTGGCCTCGCAGACTTTCGATTCATTTGCGCCCACTTCTTATATCAAGACAATGTTCTCGACAATTGTCAATATAGTATGTTTCCTATTGATGCCACAAATCTTCCACCACAAATTAGCACACTATTCAATCCTTGGTTGGCAAAAGCTTACTTGCAGAGAACCAAACATGATGTTAGTGTTTGTATTAAGAAACGTTCATGGCTACAAGAACAAAGGTGGCTTGTCGATAATGTCGTATCTTTCACTTGGCCTAATGACCTAGAATCATTTCTTCTACCAGAAGCTCATCAGCTGTTGAATCCTCAGGAGACAGACAACTGCGTTAGCTACCTTACCCTCTTCACCTTCCGTCATGTACATAGCTGTCCTCTCTTCTCTGTCAGATGCATGTAGTAAGTACCAATCATTTTCTATCAAGCCAATTGAGTCCAGCATTGCGATAAACACCACGTTTCAATCCTTACAAGTGTTTATTCTAGGGACTACTTTCCTTCATGCGAATCTACATAGATTTGAATCCCATGCAAAAACCTTCAGATGTCAATCATATCTGTTTTGCGGGGAATATGACCTACATTATTTCAAGAATAGGGCCGAGTCACATGCAATTTTGAGGAATATAGCAATTGTGGGTGCCAGAACTCCCTGCAATGATAACGATAACGGCAAAAGATCCAGAGACTATTAATTAGTGTGAAAAAAGGGTTATGATGGCTGGAATATAGATGGCGGTGGTCCGTAAGTTCTCACACCTTCTGGTGCCGCGTACCCAGATATTTAGACTACTGGCCTTCCGGTAAGAAGTAATATTTCGTTAATATAACCTTTGCTGCATAGATCGATCTTATCAATCTATGACTATGAACTCAATCGGAGAGCCATTCAAGATGACATGGTCTTCTCCACATGGGTTCGGCTCATCGTCCGCTACGGCTTAGTAGCTCAATTCTTAAGTGGCCTTCATACTTTAGTATTGATATAGCAGATACATTCCATTGGTACGCTGGAAGATAGCCAGCCCTCGTTTAGGCAGGCCGTTGAGCATCACCAACCACTTAACAAGAGTGAAAGGATGGAATGCTGCCAAGTCCACGGGATCTGGCAGATGGGTCTTTGCCGATTGTCCAGTGATGCGTCCGTCGGCGGGATTCTCCCATTGGTGTATGCAATGCTTTCAATGCAGTAAGCAAAGCTGCTGTAAATTTGAACCATCAATCAGCTGCAATATCTCGGAAATACGGAAAGTCAAAGGCTGCAAGGACCCTGATCAATCACGAGCCTTCGAGGGACTGCGAGAATTCGTGGATAATTGGCCGACATCAGCTTTGATTGGCAGAGGATTGCTATGCGCGCGCATTCATATATGCGCGGGAAATGGAACTGATGTTTCAGTAGAAGAGCTGGTCACTAAGTAAGAGAAACAAAGCTATATGCCAGAAACAGAAGATTTCACGATAACGAGAACAAGCCTTAACCAGTCAGAAAGTGACTAGTATGTCTCAACCAGGGCTGAAGATAAGGTAAGACCCTAGAAAATAAAGGGAAATCAAGGTGCTGGATCGTATCTTTTTTGCGCGTCGACGGGAGGACTGGGTAACCGTTGAATTGAGTAGGATGACTGACTGGATGTCTATGAGTGAGATACCAGTCTAAATTTAGAAACGAGGAATTCTTAAGCTTACTCTGGCTCTCAATCTCGTAGGTTTCAAGCCAGCCGTGTCGGCGGAATCAAGGACTTCGAAGAGGACTTGCTTAGTCAACAGCAGAGACAGCAGAGTAAAGGGCTACAGATAGTATGGTATGAGAATTATAAGAGGACGGTCAGCCACACGCCTGCAACACCGAACGCCTTGTTCTGCAAGCACAGCGCTATCGTGCGCTACCACAACTCGTTTCAAAGTCGTACGATTTCTTCTGGCAACAACCGCAACAATCAGGCCGCCGAGTTTTGCCAACGCAAAGTATTGTATAATTAGAAATATCTACGCAAGTAGCCTGTTGCACTGGTCCGCATTGTTCGAAAAGGTTGTTTCCTGCTACAATGTGCAATGGGGCGGCGCAGGAGCAATTCTTCGCTACAGGTACAAAGCGAGGGACCAACAACTGCGGCGAGGGAAACTCTGATGCCCCCGCCGTTCTCAACCGAGATGTTTGCATGCAAGGAAAGAAATGCACGCGCTATTCCCTTTTCAAGAGCGGGACTTGCTGGACGGTGCGACCGCGAGACGGCAAGCAAAGAAAGGCCTCACGAGTTGAAGACTCAGGTATCAGGGCCCATACCCCCATGCATACACCCCTCCCCCCATGCTTTGGAAGGGCTTGCCAGTGTGACCGGTATATCGGGGCCCATCAGACGCTGTTGGCGGAGCCGGTTCAAGGTCCGCGACAGTCTAGACCGCGTGGGGTCTGTGTCCCAGAGGCATGCTCCGGTACTGGCAATCGGAGTCTTTAAGCAAGGACAACTCCAGGAACCAAACCAAGGCAGCTCCAGAAAGGCCTAACGGGAACCTGGTGGCCATCTGGTGCGTTGCAGTGCATTATACCGACCACCACGCCGATTCACAGAAGGGTGCCTCGAAAAGCAAAGCCGGCCCATCCAAATTTCCCGACCAGGGTTATGCCCGATTCTGGTGTCCTATCACAATCCCATCTGTCGCGTGTGGCAAAAACGTACCGTACCGTAGGTGTCCATGCACAAGTTCAAATCGCGCTTCGTTTGGATTTGGATTCGCTTACAGGGGTTGCATTCGATCTCCAGCTTTAAGTTACCTGCAACGCCGGGCCATTTCCTCCGCTTGTGATTTTGCCCTTCGTCCCAGCATGTGGTAAATAACCACTGCCACTCCCTCACTCCCTAACACCGTCGCAACCTGCCTTTGCTTATCCCGAGCTCCGACCCGCAGCGGCTCAACTTATGGGGGGACGCCATTGTTAAGCTCGACCATTGCCTTCCAGCTTCAGAGTGACGCCTACAGGAGACGTCCGGGGCCGAACGGTTTGCCTGTCACTTAAGATGCTAAATTATGAGTTTCTCCGACTCGCAGCCATCGAATGCGGTGCCGTTTGGGAACTTTGGAAATTCGGTCGTGGAGCGCGTTTTTCCAATTCGCAATCTGGTTGTTAGACAAGACTACGAGCTCGCCCCAACATTCGACCCTCCAGCACCTCCATGCGTTACGAAAGCTGAGCCGGAACCAGATGAACATCCCGCAACTCCTCCAGCTGCGGAGAGCACGAATGCCAGCAGCGAGACGATCGATTTATCTTCACTAGACCCTGGTCTCAAACCTTCTGAGTTCCTTCCTCCTCCGTACCCACAAGTCCCGGCAGAAGAAACCCTACGACGGCTTTCTATCCCCGCTACAAGTCCCGATGTGGCCCGCGAGCTGGCAGAGGAACCGCATCTGCGAAGAATATCAGAACGTACGCAGTTGGTACCTGCAGCAAGTGGTCCACCAGGTGTCCTTCCAGGCTCCATCCTCGCATCCTCCGCCGAAGGGCAACGGAAGTTCTATCGATGTGAAGATGAGCCGATTCACATCCCCGGCGCGATCCAACAGTTCGGCGCGCTCATTGCGTTGCGATATGATGATGCTGGAGATTTGAAGGTGCGGGTGGCTAGTGAGAACACGAAGAAGATCTTACAGTACGGTCCGGAGAGACTACTTCTACTTGGCTCCTTTCTGGATCTTCTTGAAGAGGAAGCTCGAGAAGATTTCGAGAACCGTGTCGCACATCAGCTGGCCATGGATAGGACGACTCTCGTGGAAACTCATCTAGATGTCTTCATCATTACTATAACAAATACGGTTGGCCAGAATGTCCCATTGTGGTGTGCCATCCATATCTCAGCAAGTAGTCCTGATCTTATTGTTTGTGAGTTCGAGAATTTTGTCGATGTTTTCCAGCATGATGGATTACATGCTGAGAAAATTCTGCCAAAAACTCCTGCCCAGTAAGCATATCCTATCCATTGATATTCATAAATCTAGCTTGAGGAGTATCTCCTTCGCCACTCTTCCACTCCCATGTCTCCACACTGACAACAATGGCATTGCAGCACAATAGACAATGAAGTCTCAGAAGAGGAGCGCATAAAGAGCACAACGAGCATGAGCGAGCCACTCCGGGCTCTACAACTCGCTCGTCGAAGACGTAAAAAAGCGTTGGGGTCTATGGAAATCTTCAATGCGATGACGCAAGCACAGCAACAGCTTTCGGGAGCGAAGAGCGTTCAGGGCATCCTTGATATTGTTGTGGGTCTTGTTGCAGAGCTCACTGGATTCCATCGAGTCATGATCTATCGTTTCGACAATCACAAGAATGGCTGTGTAGTCTCAGAACTGGTCGACCCGAAGGCGAGCGACGATCTCTTTCGAGGTGAGTCGAGATACGAAGGTTACCATTGCCAATCTGATTCATGATACAGGACTGAATTTTCCCGCATCTGACATTCCTAAGCAAGCTCGAGATCTCTATCTCATCAACAGGATTCGCATTCTTTATGACAGGGACGAAGAGACAGCAAGATTTCTCGGCCGCGAAATCGAGGATTCTGAGAAGCCTCTTGATTTGACACATGGTAGGCGGCCTTTAGCTATTAGACGGTGTGCGAAACTGAGTCTTCTGCAGCATATCTCCGAGCCATGTCTCCTATCCACATAAAGTATTTGCAAAACATGGACGTTCGGTCCACGATGTCGATCTCTCTAGTTATTAATAATGATCTGTGGGGTCTTGTTGCCTGTCATCATTATGGAGAGCAAGGAATTCGTGTTACACTGCCTATCCGGGAACTTTGTCGGAACATCGGGGAATGTGCAAGCACGAACATTGACCGCCTTCTCATGCTCCAAAGACTGCAAGCCAGAAAGCCTCCATCTACAGTACCGCCTGCTCAGGACCCGGCGGGTTTCATTGCAGCGTCATCAGCTGATCTTCTACGTGTGTTCAACGCAGATTTTGGGTTGCTTAACATTCAGGACGAAGCTCGGTCGATAGGAAAGCTAGATCCGTATCGCGAAGCGCTCGCTCTTCTAGCATTCTTACAATCAAGGCGGACTATCGTCATCTTGTCCAGCCAGAATATCAATGTGGATTTTCAAGAACTCAAGTATCCGCCAGGTATAAAAAGCATATCGGGACTTCTCGTAATCCCGCTATCAGTCACTGGAGCTGACTTCATTGTATTCTTTCGCAAAGGGCAACTGAAGGAAGTGCGGTGGGCTGGCAACCCTTATGAGAAAGCACTGAAGCCAGGCAGTCAATATCTGGAACCTAGAGCTAGTTTTAAACGTTGGACTGAATTCGTGGTTGGAATGTCCAAGGCATGGACCGAAGATCAGAGTAAGTGCCCCGCATTACAAGATGCAAGAGAAGTACTCTGACCGGCATTAGTGGATACTGCGGCTGTTCTGAGTTTACTATATGGCAGGTTTATCGAAATCTGGCGCCAGAAAGAATCCCCGGGTCTCAATACCCGTATGACACGCTTACTCTTGCGCAACTCTTCCCATGAAGGTAATATTATTGCATTCCCTCCCCTCCCAAAAATCCGTGCAACATGAACTGATGTTGGCTCAGTCCGTACTCCACTCAACCAGATTCTCAATTATCTAGAGATTGCTCTGGAAACTTCGATCGAGGAAAGCACCCGGGAGATCCTACAGAAAGCTCATAAAGCATCTAGGTCGTTAGTCTATGTAATCGATGATCTTCTGAACCTTACAAAGGCAGAAGATGGGAAAGTTTCTGGCCCTAATGAGGTCTTCGATCTTACGTCCACAGGTAAAAGGCCCTTGGAGCGAATAATTTATTATGGGGTTCTTCTGAAATGAGAACTTGAGGCTAATGTCTTCCAGTTTCTGAGGTCATCGCAGCGTTTCGCAGAGAAGCTATGCGCAAGGGCATCGATCTGGTTGTCTCTACTCATCCAGGCCTGCCGACAATGGTAAAAGGTGATTCGGCAAGGTTAAGGCAGATCATTTCAAACATAACTAGCAATGCATTCCAGAGCTCTGTTGCAGGCAGTATAAAGGTCGATATACGATGCCTGCGGGCTATGGCCGAGAGCTCTATTATCAGCATCACCATCCAGGATGCAGGTATGGGGATGTCTGAGGATCAACTCGATACTCTTTTCCAAGAGTTTGAACAGGTTTTAGACGACGAGGAGGACCATTCTATGGGATCCTCGAGCTCCACGCCCTCTATTCCTGGTACGAAAGAACCACTTGGTCTCGGTCTCGCGGTAGTAGCACGGTATGTGCGAAACATGAACGGCCAGATCAGGGTCCAGAGTGAGCTTGGAGTGGGAACTCTCTTCGGTATCGAATTGCCGTTTGATCATGCGTCGGCTGCGCCAACAACACCAGGGCTTGCGGAGGCCAGCAGCTATATATCTACGAATTTGTCCACTGCTGAACTTTCCATCCAGGTGCCAGACGATAATCAAAACAAAACACCGTCCAGCCCTGTGTCAGCCAGAAAGCAGTCAGTTGATCAATCGGAAGACATGCCAGGGCAGCCATCAGAGCTCGAAGAGACTACGGGAAACCCTGTTCTCACGTCGCACGAAGAGGTGTTGTTTAATACGATGAATTTTAGGGTCGCCAACGACTACATAAACGCCACTCACGGTGACATCTTTCCAGCAGGAATTCGGGACCTACCCAAGTTCTCGTTGTCTGTGCTTGTGGCCGAAGATAATCCTATCAACGCCCGACTTTTGTCTCAACGACTCTTAAAAGCTGGGCATAAAGTCGAGGTGGCATATGACGGACAAGCTTGTCATGATTATTTTGTAGCGCAACCAGATGCAATCGACGTGATCCTAATGGATCTCCAGATGCCGTTGGTCGATGGACATCAATCCACAAGGATGATCCGAAGCTTAGAGAAAGAGCTTGAAGCAACGCAAGGGACCCGTGCTCGGGTTCCAATCATTGCCGTATCCGCTTCCTTAGTAGAGGACCATCGCTTTGAATACATGGAGTGTGGGTGAGTAGACTTAGCCCCGGTAACCCATGGGGAATCTGTGCTAACTCGTGATAGTTTCGATGCTTGGATATTAAAGCCCATTGATGTCAGCAGGCTCGACTTCTTACTCCGGGGGATTCAAAGTCAAGATCTAAGGCGCACAGCTCAATATGTGCCTGGCTTGTGGAGTAAGGGGGGATGGTTTTTTGCATGAACCACCCACAGAAAATATGGAATCCAGGATTTTGTGTGCTTGGACGCTAACGAGATCAACGGAATGTGTGGTATATTGGGGGGTAATATATTGATCACAGAATCCGGAGTTTTCTGCTAGGCGTCTCAAAACAAAAATCAATACCCATCAGGACATTTTGGCGCAGTGCTTTGTGGTTCTATGCAGCCAGGAATTGGGTGTGTGGAACACTATGGAATACCCGGTAGAGGATGGGATGTATGGCAAATAAAATTATCACGAATCTCAATGACTTTCTAGATCTTTCAAACACTGGTACCTCTCTTGAAGTGAGTGAGCCCTCGCATGATAGTGGTGGTCAATGCCAGTGCATGAGCAACGAATAAGAAGCCTGTACTTATGGGACGACTCACCGAGGCACTTCAGATGATAAACCTTATATAACTTGTTGACGTGGTTTCGGAACAGATGGTCGCGTTTACACATAAAATGACTAGACGACTTGAACCAGGTAAGAGAATAACCCTCCCCCCCCCCAGATGTGCCAGCGAACAGCGACGAAGCTTTCTCGTACGAGGTTCGAGAGCCGGCCCTGAATGATCATGGCATTATTGCCGGGATCGACATTCCATCACCCATTTCTTTGATCCACCTTTAAGCTTACCCCACCTTTCAAGAGCACCGCCGGACCAACAGCCCGCCTCCTCTCTGGCTTAACGTAACGTAGTAATCATTCTGGATCGGGATCGTATCGCGTCCTTGTCGTGCGCCCAAACCCCCCAATTTCTACTGGGCGGGTTTCCTCACCACTCCTTGCGCCGGAGGAGGATTTGCATGCATCCGCCAGCCAGCCGGCTTGGAATTCTTGAATGTCCCTACGGAGGAGGCGGTCGTCTTTCTGGGTCCTAGAGGTAAGGTCGGACTGCAACTGGTCGGTTTGGGGTTCGTCCCCCGCACCGGCAGGGGGGGGGGGTTCCAGCGGGGTCATCTTTTTTTTTTTCGTCCAAGGGCTCGCGCTCTTGCGGCGTGGCTGGCTAGTCATCTGGTTCCTGATGCATGGCGCCGGCGCAGGGTTGCGGTACGTCGCGGGTATATAGAGCTATGGCCGTCGACGAGCAAGAAACAATGAGGGGCGCATCTTCGGTAGAAGCGTGAGGCATGTGCTGGATCTCTTCGTGAGCGGGTTGGAACCGTCGCTCGAATCTCTCTCTCCTCTGCTTTTCTTTTCCCTGGCCGTCGGGATTCATCATTGGGAACCGCAGAGAAAAAAGAACAAAAAAAAGAAAACATCATGCAGTTCGTCCTCAGCCAGCTGGCCGCCGCAGCGGCGTATCTCTTCTCGTCCAGCAGCGCCCAGGCAGGTTGTCCGGACTATTCGTCCTTCTCGGAGCAGTACCACGCGCCGTTCAGCTCGGGCCGCTACAACCTCTCGTACATGCGCCCGGCGCCGGCGTGCCGCTCGTTCAACTCGTCGGTCGTGGAGGAGACCATTGCGCGGATGCAGACCGTCATTCAGGATCCGGATCTGTTCCGGCTCTTTGAGAATAGCTTCCCGAACTCGCTTGATACGGCGGTCAAGTGGAGGGGGTTTGCCGCGAATGATACCGAGCAGGAACTGACGTTTTTGATCACGGGGGATATGTGAGTGCTGGCTTGTCTCTTTTTCGTGTTCATCTTCGGCCTTGATTCTTTTTTTATGTTGCAAGATTTTTAAGAAAGGACGGGTGGACTGATGTTGCTGGAATTAGCAATGCCATGTGGCTGCGAGACAGCGCAAATCAGATGCAAAGCTATCTCTCTGTCCTGACCGCCAACTCTTCCTACGACTCCCTGGCCAGTCTCTACCGTGGCGTGATCAATCTCCAAGCACGCTACATCAACCTGGGGCCGCATTGCAACTCCTTCCAACCACCGGTGGAAAGCGGGTTGTCACCACAAATGAACCAGGTCCTGCCCGACGTCTTCACGCCCGCCATATCTAACCAGACGGCCTTTGAATGCAAGTGGGAACTCGATTCCCTTGCGGCGTTTCTGGAGATCTCGACCAATTACTACGAGACGACGGGGGATGCCGCCTTCTTTGGGAAGTTTGAGTGGGTTAGTGCCATAGAGACGATTTTGCAAACGACGAAGAATCTGCTGGTTGGTACTTATAGTAGTAACGGGAGTGTGAATACTATCCCGTATACTTGGATGAGGGAAACGACGACGGCTACGGAGACGTTGGATAATCTGGGGCGTGGAAATCCTGTTAAAGATGGGACGGGGTTGATTCGTTCGGCTTTTAGACCTAGCGATGACTCGTGAGTTTTTCCTTTCAGTGGGATTAGAGAAGCTTTTCCTTGGATGAATACGGACAAATGCTGATGGGTTGCTTTTGAAGGACACTCTATCAGCTCTTCATCCCCGCAAACATGATGTTTGCTCGCTACCTGGAATCGTCTGCCAAGATCATGGCCGCAATTGGCGGCTATGAAACGCTTGCGAACGAGATGGACAGCTTTGCGGCCAGTATCCGAGCTGCTATCACCAAGTGGGGTATCGTTACGCATCCTACGTATGGCCAGATATATGCTTTCGAAGTAGACGGCTTTGGTTCGCGTAAGTCATGAAACCCATTCTCGAGCAGCAGACCATGGGGTGATCTGAAATCTGATGGTGCGCAGAAAACATGATGGACGATTCCAACATTCCCTCGTTGCTGTCGGCCCCGTTCTTCGGCTATCTGAACGTCAGCGACCCCGTGTACCAAAGCACACGTACCTTTGTTCTTTCCGAAGACAATCCGTACATGATGCGCGGTCCCGTTATCAGTGCCATTGGAGGCCCGCACGAAGGCTTTGGCATGGCGTGGCCGATGGCGTCCACCATCCGCATCTTCACGTCGAGCGACGAAGCGGAGATCTTGGGTCAGCTGCAGGAGATCGTGAGCAGCACGGATGGCCTAGGCCTGATCCACGAAAGCATCAACTCGTTCAACCAGAGTGATTGGACTAGGCAGTGGTTTAGCTGGGCGAATGGTCTTTTTGGCCAGTGCCTGTTGGATCTGGAAACGAGGATGCCGGCCGTCTTGCAGGCGAGCTTCCAGTCGTGAAGCGCCTTTAAGTGGGACGGGAGGATTCAGACGAACAGCGGTGGGGAGCTCTTGAGACTGCCAGTGATACGTACGTGTATGTCACCTGCTGATGAGGCATCCTACGAATCAAATAGAAGATTCTTTGAAACCGTTGTGTTTTCTGTGATAACCTGGCTCTGAGGAGCGGAGCAGTCGTGGACGATGGGCCCAAAGGGCATCGGCCGACTCGACGGTGGTAAGTATGAATGGAGCCGTTGCGGGCGCTGGAATGCCAATGCGGCATCGTCGACAGCCGCGCTGGGCGGGAATTTGTTTCAACGGAGTTACAATGGCAGTGGCACCAGAATGGCGGCGGAAATAAGAGCACGCCTCAGGCCCAAGACAGCTTGAGGCGGCTTGTGAGACGGACTTACTACTCGCTAAGTCCCGATCGGCCCTTGTGGCCCCCCGTCGCGGTTTCGCGTCGTCGGCACCGACCATGATTGCGACACCTGGGCGCTTGCTTGCGGCGGTAGAGCTCTCGACCGTGGCTTCTCCGGCGACTGATGGTGCAATACGAGCGAGCGGAGTCAAAGAGCCAGCTTCACTCCGAAGACTATATAGCATGCCGGCCCGCCCGTTTCTGCTTTCAGGAAGGCTTCCAGCTTGACATCAACACCTTTCCCACTGCCTCTCTCTCGTACAGCTGCCCAGCATTGAAGATCTTATCTCGTGCTTATCTCCACTATCAGTATCAGACTTCGACCTTGGTGATTATTTCCCCAACGCCCGCCTCAACACAACCACGCCATCGGCAAACATTCTAAAGCTCGCCGCCATGTTGCCTCCATACTGTGTCTCGCTCTCCACCCATCTCCAAAAGAGACCAACCTCCCATGCCAAGGAGTTCCCGCTCATCAGTGCAACCTCCTCCGCACGAAGCAGCTCAACATCCAGCCGATCCTCCTATTCCCATGAGCGAACATACCAACCGTCTGCGCCCTCGGGGCAACGGACGCTCGTGGTGAAGCACACTCCCGCTCGCTGAACCACGGCGGAGTCCATCGCCTGTTCAAATATGATTGTATAAACGAGAAAACGAAACTGCTCAAGAGCTGAGAAGTAACCCGTTCTCGGGAAAATGTTGGGGAGGCGACCCCTTCGCTATCGCCGTATTTGAGTATTTCAATACCGCTATTGAGCTTGCTTGCGAACCAGAGACCTCCTAAATTGTTCGAGGCTCTGACGATTCCTGGTCAGATTTACCAGACTCTAACCCAAGGATTGGGTGCGCAGGGGCTCACGAAGGGATACATAATATCCCTAATAGCTAGGTCCGTGGTCCGTCCTGACCCGTGACACCTGCCACCCATATTCAAGCAACAACAAGACCTGACCGCAAACCACCATTTCAATGTCATGGTCGTTCGCCCAGCATATTTTTCACAGTCGTGCCCTCCCTCTCTGAAAGAGTATCGATCCTAGGAGGGCTCTCACAACACACCGCGTCAATCGCATTTCGCGCCTTTCCCGATCGTCAAGCGGGCGTCTGCCAGGTTGAAGGATCTGATTACTATCCACGAAGGGATTCGACTGGTGGCGCATCCGCGTCATGTGGTGGGGCACCGACGCGGATTTGTCACGGGAAGGGAATGGGGTGTTGCTAAGCCTTGTGGGGGGCAAGGAGATGTTTATTTTTAAAGGCCTGCAATACAATAGTCTCGGGATTTCTTAGCCTAGGATCCGTCAATAATAATCTCTGTTTCTTACACCCGCTGAGCTCTCTATGCTTCGTAATACTCTCGTGACCTTTCATTGCTTGTGACTTCTCGGAACCACGGCGTCGACCGACCTAATCTCGGAGATACCCATCGCCAGAACCACGGTGTCGACCAAACCAATCTCGAAAATACCCATCGTCAGATCAACTGGCGTCTAGTTGCTCTGTGAACTCGCGTGTTGGCGATAGTCTTCTCACGGCAGTATAGGACTCGAAATCGCGTTGGGGCCTTTCCCGGGCTCAACTCCCAGCAAGCAAGCAAGCGTCTGCTCTCCAGTAAAGTACATTTCCTGAAGGCGAGCAAGTAGCTTTGCCTTTTCTGTTCTGCATTTGAAGCTTCAGTAGGCTCGGCCAAATACTAGTATATATTTGCGCCGTGCTGCCCTCGAATACCACGTTCGAAGAAACACACTTAATTCGAGCCTGGGTTATGCATTTCTTGCGAGAATGAGTGAATGGGTTGAAACACCACGCGCGGAAGGAAACTGCGAATGGAAAAGCTCTCTGTCTTACGAGGCGGCGGGGTCTTGATTGAGCTGCTAGGTGGGCTCTGAGTGGTATCAGGTAGAGGTAAACCTACTACTCACGGAGTACCTTCTGCATCGCTTAAAAATACTCTCCGCTTCCCAGGAGATCACTTACATAGGAGGGAGAGTTTTGTTTGCTGGTTAGCTAGGTCTTGAACTGTGTTTGGAAGGCTGAGTATTTTCTGAAATTGAGGGACCATCTATCAAATCACAGGAACTGTCCCCTGAGGAAGAAGGGGAACAGCGATTGTTTGGCCGGCTTGTCAATGGTTTGGATGTAAACCTTGAATGGATCTCTTTTGTAGTATGCATGAAGTAACGACGTCTGAAAGACAATTCGATTCTTTGAACCGTTAGTAGGGTTAATATTGGATTGAATTACAGATAGTGACAGCAGCAAGTGGTATCCTTACCATATCCCCAATGAAAGTCGACCGATATATCTATGAATGGCCAGTCGGTTCTCTACCCGTGGATTTAAAGCTTAGCTGGGAACAAGGGTATTTGGTGGCGCAGAACAACCCGGTCAGGAAATCCGTTGATATCGGCCCTGAAGGGCACCGTCACACCCACGCGATGCTCCGAGGAATCACGAGAGGTGCATGCACGTAGAAAGCAGCCTGCGGCCTCGCTGGGCGCTGCGACGTTACATAACGTGAAGTCATCCCAAAGCCAAAAGATCCCGCATTAGGTATGGGGTTCCCCAACCCCACCTTTCCCAAGCTATTCATCACGACCCTCTTTCAACATCTACAGAAATTCACAACAGAGAAACGCACAAGGGCAATTTCTAAAACCCAAGGGGGAGGAGAAGCCTGACTTACCCGAGATTAACCACCCACGACCCCATCCAACCTCGTCATGGCCCCCGATACCACCTACCTGGAAAGCCTCAAGCGAGACGGCTTCGTCGTGATACCCAATCTGCTGTCAGGCGACAAGCTCGAGCAGCTGCGCAGCGCATGCAGCGAGACCACCAAGTTCGCGCGCGCGGGGCATTGGCCACACGTACGCACGCTGCCCAAGCAGTTCCCGCCGTGGAACCCAACGCCCGGCGGCAATCCGGCCGCGGAGGGGATCTGGGGGGTGCAATTCCTGATGCACCCGGAGCAGCCGAACCACGAGCTCTTCACGCAGCAATACTTCGCGGCGGACGTGCTCGAGATCGTCAAGGGCTTACTGCAGTGCGCGGATGCGGATCTGGTCATGGAGTTGTATAATCTCCTGGTGCGCCCCGATCATGATTTCGAGCTGCGGTGGCATCGCGATAGTATTGCGTGGGAGGCGACGGCGGAGGAGGAGCTCCAGCGATTGAATGAGCCGGCGTGGCATGCGCAGTGGAATATGGCGCTGTATGATGATGCAAGCTTGATTGTCGTGCCGGGCTCACATGCGCGGGCCAAGACGGAGGCGGAGAGGGCGGCGCATCCGTTTGCGAAGGACATGCCTGGGCAATTGGTGGTCAAGATGAAGGCGGGCGACGCGGTGTTTTATAACAACAACATTGTGCACCGAGGGGTCTATGATTCGGGCGTTGAGCGGATGACGTTGCATGGGAGTATGGGGCATATGAACGGAAGCGAGTTGCGGGCGAGGAATGTTCTGCAGCATGGGATGAGGGAGTGGATTGCGGATGTTGATTTGGGCGTGGTTCCGGAAGGGGCTGAGAGGGAGAGAGCTGGGGCGATGCGAGAGAGATTGGTGGAGCTGGGGAAGGTGACGGGTGATGTTGGCTTCGAGCTGGAAGAATAAATGTGGATGGGCCCGAGTAGTCTGTCAAATCCATAACTGAACTGTACCTCAACTAGGCAAGTAATGCTGTTAGTGGCAAGGCTGGGGAAGGTGACGGGTGATGTTGGCTTCGAGCTGCAAGAATAAATAATGTGGATGGGCCCGAGTAGTCTGTCAAATCCATAACTGAACTGTACCTCAACTAGGTAAGTAATGCTGTTAGTGGCAAGGCTGCGAGACTCCTGGCTGTACGGCTCCATGTCCGAGAAGAGTGACAGGCGCTGCGGGTTCTATAGGCTCATTTCGTTGTCTACGCGGCAAAGTGGGCAGGTTAGTCTCGGGGCATGTTATGAACAGGTCGCTGCTTGAAACGAAATGGAAGGCAAAACATCGATATGGAGTGGAGTAAGCAAGTGATACCAAATATCTCCGTGGCTTTTCGGGGATAAAAAATGAGATGGCAGAGGCAAGGGACCCTCCAACTGTTGAGGTATGCCATCCTTTGCATATCTTGAGAAGAAAGGGAGCAGGCAGGGTCGAAGGTGCGAAGTTCGCTTCAACCGGCACAGCACAACGGAGATAAAAGGAGTTCAGAATGCCTCCCAGGACAACGGCTTGATAATCAGGATACTGAGATATGCTCGCTCATAGCCTACCTGGCCATCACCAGCTCAACATTCATATCATTGCTTAGCGAGCGTTCTTTATTTAGCGCCGCAAGGATGAGCGTCCACTCAGCTTCTTCGCACATTCCTTCTTCACGAGAGTTTTGAGACTAGCCGGCGGAGGAAAGAACTTTGCTGAAATTGGTAAGCCGTAAGATTGTCGGCGGGTCACCGAAGAATACTCCCGGGTCGGCAATAGCCACGGTGGGACAGCCCTAATTCCCATCTTACTGCATCGAAATAGAAGGGGAGCCTCAAATTGGCCTTGGCTGGCGATGAAGCAGGTGGTCGTCTCGTTGTTCCCATCCATCTCGGGCCGGCGGCCTCTGCTCGGGCCTGCAGAGATCAGATGAAGCCGGTTATCAAACAGCTGCCGGTAGCAAATAGAGGCATGACTGCGGGTAAAAAAGAAGGCTCTGACTTGAAGTAATCACGATGTTCGCTAAGCCAGATAAGCGCGCTCAGACGTGTCAGGAGTGTATCCCCGTCCAAACTTTTTCGTTTCACGAAGCTGTTTGCTTTTCCTCACGTCCACCCGGCCGGCAGGCAGTGTGGGCGGGGCAGCGAGGAGTGTTGTTGGGGGGCATCCAAGTTGTCGTGCAGCACTGACCCCAACACACCGGACCGAGAGGCCTACACCTGCCCTACGTGAAGGTCGGGGCTTATGGTTATTGTTGCGTCAGTGGTTAACTGACCTGGGGCAGCATACCGTTGGATTACCACCCCGTTCGTTTACCAAAGCCAGTGATGGCCTGTAACTGCGACGCAACTGGGGCTGCAAAGCGGTGAGGAGTCATCACCCTTTTCTGCAGCGCAGGCCCTGGGGGTAGCAGCGAAGGGCGGACTTCGTGAAAGGTGAAGTCCGGAGGGCTTGGCATGGTGGTTTTTCTCGCAGTTGATTTCAAAGCAGCCGGCAATGTCATGGGGTCGTCTGGGTGAAGCGCCATGGAAACGAGCCGAAGGGGTATACTAAGCCCAGGCTGGATCCACCACCCAGTGCTGTTCTGTACAATAAGCTGCTGTCTTATGCCGTCTGATGCATCGTTATTGGGGGAATGTGATGGTTGTTGTCGCCCAATTTATGCCCGGGTAGAGGCATCCCAGTCAAGCAACGTGCAAGGGCTGAGCCATGGGTGGAGAGCCTCAACAGTAGGAAGCAGTGGTAGTGATCCAGCCAGCTTGGTGGAAGCATTGGCTTAAGATTGCGGTGCGGCTTGGTCTGTCGCTCATGCCTATTGTACAATATGGTAGAACCCCGATACTCCGCCTAATCTCCATGTCTCCCCGGCTGAACAATTGTCCGTGGCGCACCCGAGCACACCAGCGGCTGGACTGCGCTGCGAGTCATTCGGTCCATCAATCCCGCGCGGGCAAGAGTCATCGATCGAGGTTGTGGTCTAGAATAACCCCCCGCCTCGGCCAGCGAATTGGTGCTGCTCATGGGCTCCGGCATCCCCAATGCCCCAATATCAAGACTGAGCAAAGCGCCGTTTTGGGGGAAGATGGTCCAAGTGGACCTGTGTTGTATTGCCAGGGACGCCCCACCCGACTCTCTGCCCTCCAGATTCTAGCTCAAACAAAAGTGAGCTAGCTAGGTAAAGGTGGTAAGGGTAGGTAAGTTATCTATGCCCAGCATGTCCTCCATTTTTCTTTCGTCCAGCTTTCGTCTTTCCCCTCCACCATTCGCCCGTTCGTGCTCTCATTCTTTCTGTCCTTTCGCACTACACTTCCCCCCCTACGCGGGAGGATAAATGCAGCGGTAGCTTTCATAAACCCCCCGAGAACACAAACTCGAGCGCTGTCTTCGACAAATTTCATTCCCTTTCGCCAATTCGCTTGGTCGGCCGAGAGCAGCAATGGACGAAAAACATGTCTACGAAACAACACCCGGCGCGGTGGAGGAGGCGCCGAGGCCCTCTACTTCGACTGACGCCGACGCCGAAATCGAGCGCGAGAATGTCCGCCATGCCAACCCCAATGGATTTTCAGACCCAAAGGGCGGAGTGAACGTCTCTGACGCCGAGGCGGAATTTGCGCAGCTGCAGCGAGAACTGTCCGGCATCTCGCAAAGATCCAAGCAACTAGCGAGGTCGAAGAGCAACCAGTCAACCAAACAGAAGGACGTGGAGAAGGTCGCCACTTCCGCATCAAGTTCAGAAACAGAAACTCAATTCGATTTGGAACAAACACTAAGAGGCAACCAAGCCGCCGAGATCGAGTCTGGCATTCGATCCAAACATATTGGCGTTGTTTGGGAGGGCCTGACCGTGAGAGGAACCGGAGGGGTGAGCAATTTTGTCAAGACATTCCCCGATGCCTTTGTCAGCTTCTTCAATGTTTTCGAGACCGCCATGAATATTTTTGGTGTCGGCAAGAAAGGCATGGAGGTGGATATCTTGAAGGATTTCCGTGGCTTGACCAAGCCTGGGGAGATGGTTCTGGTCCTCGGTAGACCAGGTTCGGGTTGTACGACTTTCTTGAAGGTTATTGCCAATCAGAGATTTGGATATACTGGCGTCAACGGAGATGTCCTATATGGACCATTCGACTCGAAAACTTTCAGCAACTTGTATCGAGGAGAGGCTGTCTACAATTCCGAGGACGATGTTCATCACCCAACTCTTACCGTTGCACAAACACTAGGTGGGTTATAAATCTCCATGAAACTTTACTCTCGAAGCGAGAACTTATTGAACTAACCTATGCCTTAGGATTTGCGCTCGACACTAAGACTCCTGGCAAGCGGCCTCTGGGCATGTCGAAATCCGATTTCAAAGACCGCGTAATCACGACACTATTGCGGATGTTCAACATCGAGCACACGCGAAACACGATTGTCGGAAACCCATTTGTTCGGGGTGTTTCTGGCGGAGAGAGAAAGCGTGTTTCGATTGCCGAGATGATGGTTACGAACGCAACTGTCTGTTCGTGGGATAATTCCACTCGTGGTTTGGATGCGTCTACAGCTCTAGATGTAAGGTTCCACAAAAAACATTTTCCTTCATTGGACAAAAGCTTACACTCACGCAGTATGCAAAGTCGCTTCGAATTATGACCAATATTTACAAGACAACCACTTTCGTGTCGTTGTATCAGGCCAGTGAGAATATTTACAAGCAGTTCGACAAAGTTCTAGTGATCGACTCCGGCAAACAAGTGTATTTTGGCCCAGCAAACGAAGCAAGAGCCTATTTCGAGGGTCTTGGATTCAAAGAAAAGCCTCGTCAGACCACTCCCGATTTCTTGACGGGTTGCACGGACGAGTTCGAGCGAGAATACGCCGACGGACGATCTGCTGCTGATTCTCCTCATGATGCCGACACTCTTGCCACCGCCTTCCTCGCGAGCAAGCACAGCCAGAACCTGAGCGACGAGATGCAAAGCTACCGGAAGACAGTCGCAGAAGACAAACAGAAGTACGACGACTTCCAGATTGCCGTTCGAGAAAGCAAGCAGAAGGGTGCCTCCAAAAAATCCGTTTACTCTGTCCCGTACTACCTTCAAATATGGGCCTTGATGCAAAGACAATTCCTGATCAAGTGGCAAGACAAATTCAGTTTGGTCGTCGCCTGGATCACTTCCGTTGTCGTCGCCATCGTCCTTGGAACCGTGTGGCTTAATCTCCCAAAAACCTCTGCTGGAGCTTTCACGCGAGGTGGTCTCTTGTTCATCAGTCTTCTGTTCAACGCATTCCAGGCCTTTTCTGAACTTGCGTCTACTATGTTAGGTCGTCCTATCGTCAATAAGCACAAAAGTAAGTTTTGACATGAAAATTTAAGCGACCCAAATAAGACAATTTAACTAACACATCTTGATAGGTTATACATTCCATCGACCCAGTGCGTTGTGGATTGCGCAGATATTGGTCGACGTCGCCTTCAGTGCCACTCAGATTCTGCTTTTCTCGATCATCGTGTACTTCATGTGTGGCCTGGTGCGAGATGCTGGAGCTTTCTTCACCTTCTACATTGTCATCGTTGCCGGCTATCTAGCAATGACCCTGTTCTTCCGAACAGTCGGTTGCTTGTGCCCAGATTTCGATTATGCCATCAAGTTTGCCGCTACGATCATCACCTTCCTTGTTGTCACCAGTGGTTATCTTATTCAATACCAATCCGAGAAGGTCTGGCTGAGATGGATCTACTGGATCAATCCCCTCGGTTTGGGATTCTCGGCTTTGATGGAGAACGAGTTTGGCCGCTTGACGTTGACCTGTGAAGGGAGTGCTCTTGTTCCCTCCGGGCCAGGCTATAACAGCATCAAAAATCAAGTCTGCACACTTGCTGGAAGTGTCACTGGCACCGATCAAGTATCTGGAAGTGCCTACATCACTCAGGGTTACAGCTATCTTCCTTCCCAGCTGTGGCGAAACTTTGGAATCATCATCGCGCTCATTGTTGGTTTCCTGATCAGTAACGCGACTCTTGGTGAATGGATTGTATATGGTGCCGGTGGAAACTCCGCCAAGGTTTTCCAAAAGCCCAACAAAGAGAGAGATGAGCTGAATGGGGCTCTTCGTGCTAAGCGTGATGCTCGTAGAGAAAAGAAGCAGGAAGAATCCGAGGGCTCCGAGCTTAGCATCGACTCCAAGGCCATATTGACCTGGGAAGGTCTCAACTACGATGTCCCAACTCCTGCTGGAGAGCTCCGCCTGCTTAACAATATCTACGGATACGTTCGTCCTGGAGAGTTGACTGCTTTGATGGGTGCTAGTGGAGCTGGAAAGACCACTCTCTTGGATGTGCTCGCTTCCCGAAAGAACATTGGTGTTATCAGCGGCGATATCCTTGTTGATGGCATCAAGCCTGGAAATTCTTTCCAGCGTGGAACTTCTTATGCTGAGCAACTTGACGTTCACGAGCCCTCCGCAACCGTCCGAGAGGCCCTTCGCTTCTCCGCCGATCTTCGCCAGCCGTTCCATGTTCCCCAGGCCGAGAAATATGCCTATGTCGAGGAAATTCTCAGCTTGTTGGAAATGGAGGATATGGCCGATGCAATCATCGGTGACCCTGAAAGTGGACTCGCCGTCGAGCAACGCAAACGTGTCACTATTGGTGTTGAGCTTGCTGCTAAGCCCGAACTCTTACTTTGTAAGTGTGATTGATACAGAAGAAAAATACCCTCTAACCGAGAACCTAGTCCTTGATGAACCTACCTCCGGTCTTGATTCTCAGTCTGCGTTCAACATTGTACGATTTTTGCGAAAATTGGCTGCCGCCGGCCAGGCTATTCTTTGCACCATTCACCAACCTAACGCTGCTCTTTTCGAGAACTTCGATCGACTTCTCCTTCTCCAAAGAGGAGGACGCTGTGTTTACTTTGGAGACATTGGAAAGGACGCTGTCACTCTTCGAAGCTACCTCAGCCGTCACGGCGCAGATTGTCCTCCAGATGCTAATGTTGCAGAATATATGCTGGACGCCATAGGAGCCGGTCAAGCAGCAAGAGTCGGAGACCGTGACTGGGCTGAAATCTTTGCTGACTCTCCTGAACTTGCCAACATCAAGGATCGCATCAGCCAGATGAAAACCGAACGTCTTGCCGATGTTGGGAGCAACCCCCAGTCGGATGAACGTGAATTCGCTACGCCACTTATGCATCAGTTACGAATTGTCCAAAAGCGTACCAACTTGGCTTTCTGGAGATCTCCCAACTACGGCTTCACTCGATTGTTCAACCATGTCATCATTGCCCTCATCACTGGACTTACGTATCTTAACCTGGACCAATCTGCCGAATCTTTACAATACCGTGTCTTCGTTATTTTCCAAGTCACTGTCCTTCCGGCTCTGATTTTGGCTCAAGTGTAAGTTGTTTTCAGCGATGGCTCCTGTATCCAGCTAATCTAGCTTCTTAGCGAACCTAAATACGCCATCTCTCGAATGATCTATTATCGCGAGGCATCTAGTAAGATGTACAGTCAATTCGCCTTCGCTTCGTCGCTGGTTGTTGCCGAGATGCCATACAGCATTCTATGCGCTGTTGGCTTCTTCCTTCCCATCTACTACATGCCCAACTTCTCTAAGGTGTCGAGCCGTGCCGGATACCAATTCTTCATGGTCCTTGTCACGGAGCTTTTCTCTGTTACATTGGGACAGGCCGTCGCTGCACTTACCCCTAGTCCATTCATTTCTGCTCTTCTTAACCCTTTCATTATCATCACCTTCGCACTCTTCTGTGGTGTTACCATTCCAAAGCCACAAATCCCCAAGTTCTGGCGTGCATGGCTCTACCAGCTCGACCCCTTCACTCGTCTCATCGGTGGTATGGTGGTCACGGAATTGCATGGCCTACCAGTTGTTTGCAAGACTAGTGAGCTTAGCCACTTCAGTGCTCCGTCTGGCCAGACATGCGGCGAGTACCTGTCAAGCTTCTTCGCAGCCGGTGGTGCTGGCTACCTTACCAGCAACTCGACTACCGATTGCAGTTACTGTGCTTATAGCGTAGGAGATGAGTTCTACACCCCACTAGGCTTCAGCTTCAACAACCGCTGGAGAGACCTTGGTATCTTGATTGCATTCATTGGAAGCAATTTGATCATCTTGCTTCTTGCAGTAAGTCTCATATATTTCCGCGCCGGCTCATCGTTACTAATTCCAATACAGTCTCGCTACTTGAACTTCAACCGTCGTTAATATTTACAACATAACCACGCTCGCTTGTTTACTCACTTGTGCTTTATTGTTAAGCTCTGGTTGTTTCGCCCACATTCCTATTTCTTTTTAATATCTGTCTGCTACGTCTAGCATGTGGAACCGGGGTGCATCGAAAATTGGTTGGATCTTAGCTTGGATACTTGGATTTCTTCATTAGCCCTCCTTATCAAAAGTATTGTTATTTTTAGTGTAGCGTGCTCCTGCAGATGGGTGTCCTGTCTCGTGTAGTGTGTGTATATAGTTTTTAATCTGCTAGAGGGATTGGACGGGGATGGGCGAAGGAGGCATAGATATAGAGAAGCAATGAAAGCCCGTAGAAGGAATGCCATGTGAACCTGTGAATGGTGTGAATGAAGATACCCTTCCAATTATTCGAATTTGCTTTCCCAGTCCTGTGAATCCGGTGGACAATCGCCTACGGAAGGGATCATAAAATTACTCGTATGTTAAGCGAGCTCGTCTCAGCTGTCTCTGTTCCGTTACTGCAGTTCAACTAATGCCGACAGGCATGCCACAGAGACATGTTGGAGCCTCATTCAAGAGCCTAGAAAGTACCTTGTTTGCCCCAGGTACGGATTTGTGAATCTGACGGCATCAAGCAAAATCCCGGCGCATTGCATGCTGGTAATATTCACGAATCCAGCCTCAGCCGTGACTTTTTACTCCAGCACAAGCATAGTAGCAGATGATTCACCAACAGCAGGAGAGCATATAGCGCGTCACTTTCCAAGAGTTGCGTGGTGTCACTAGCCAAAGTTGATATTACTCTCATCGACTCATGGTTGGCAGACTTCACGAAGCTCGAACATTACAAGATCACTGAGACTCCCTCATCTTCATTCTCGGAGGCCATCCAACACATTCTCCAATTATTACCACAACCAACAACCCCTCAAGCCACCCAGCCAAAATGAACAACCCTGCTTCCGCGCTAAACCTCGCGCAGCCATCACCACCACAACCAGACCATCCTATCTTCGGTGATAACGGCCCCATGCGCGGCTTTCTCTGGGACGGACCGGGAAAGTACTACAAAGATCCCGCCAAGGGTCATCTATGGAAGGATCCCAAGGTTTTCGGCCACAATGGCTGCCAGGTTGGACAAGTTTGGTGCACGCAGTTCGCTGCCTGGAGAGATGGTGCTCATGGTACGTGGATTGTTCTATTTGACTTTTCATTTGGGGTTTGGATTTTCATTTGGCACGTGAGAGCCACTATTCGATGATGGGATGGGATCTGTCCGCTCGAGCTATGAAGCTGGATGTGAATGCTCAGAAGATTACTATTCTGATATTGGGCTTGGATCTAGTGGTTCCAAGCCCTCTTTTTCAAGCATCGAAGTCTTTCCATATGATGGCGGGATGGAGCTGGGAGCTTTCGAAGTCGCGGACTCAAGTTCCGTGATTGTGAGCTTGCTTCCATCCATCTCAAAACACTTCCTGCTATCAGGGATCTGTATTCTCGGATTGCAAGGTCGTATTTCTATCTTTTCAGCACGGCTCCAGCTTATACCATTAAGCTATGATGGCCACGAAATCTATTCCGGTTGTCTACTTCTATCTCATAAATGGATTCAGATTCTGTCGTTCAGTGTTCTCAAAACTATACTTTTCGAGCACTATTTCTATCCCTGTCATCTATTCCTTCACATCCCAAAGCATGCAAGTCATTATCAACTGCAGCCCTTCTTCTTCCCACCGACTCCCATCTCCTATTTGCTCCACAGAGTTCTCTTACAAAGGCACCACCCAGCTAACATGGTTGATTTTCCAGGAAACCACAACAAAGCCATCTCATTTGACGAGGACGAAGGCGTGTACAGCATCATCGTCAAGTCCAAAGAAAACTACGACCTCGACGATGAAATCTACTACCTCCCACTCCCGGACGGCGGCCCCAACAGCGACGCCAACATGACAGCGCCCGTATGCCAAGGGTTCGCGCGGTCCGCGATAGAGAACGAGATATTCAAGAGAGAGGCAGCAGCCGGCCGGCAGTCGACGTCGCAGCGGAAGTTTGTGCGCGTGCTTCGGGCCCATGGGGGCGAGGTGGCGCGGAGCCCGAAGGAAGGCCTGCGGTATGATGGGCTGTACACGGTGGAGAGCATCCTGAAGGTGGCGCGAGATGACGGGCCGAATTCAATTTGTCTGGTCCGGCTGGTCAGGGAACGCTCCCAGCCTTCGATTGACCTGACACGTCCTACGCCGGCCGAGCGAGAGGTTTTCAAGCAGATCAGGGCGGGATATTAGCGAGAGAAGAGGACTGGCTGGACATCGAAGGGAAGATGTAATTGAATAGCCGGTTCCAATTGTAGAATTAGAGACTTGCTCTTTCTCGATCCTTGGCTTGGTTTCCATGGTCCAAATCTGGAGTCTTGAATGTCTTCGGTTCTAGTGAACTTGAAGTAGCAAATAATAATATGCAGCTTCATTTTCGTTCTTAGGTCTCGTGTAACATGAAAGATGGTATATGTCTTAGCAACTAAATCCTCATGACTGTAAATGACTGATACGACCCCCACAAGTCAAGACTCAAGTAAGGTATTAATGTTTGAATTCATTTCACTCATACAGATCTCCTCTCTATCTTCATCTAACATGCTTCATGACAGTATCAAGGTAGAACAGACCCCAAAAATTCCAAAGCTTCACGAACCCGTTACCCTGCAGGTCGTGACATCGTTGGCGGTTTGAAACCTTGTCCTTTGCTTGACCATGCGGTCATACTGCGTCTTACTCCAAGTGTTCTCTTCCCTGTATTGGCCGCCAACATTGACATACTTGTTGTATGGAATGTGGTCGCAGGCCTCGTCTCAGGTACCTGCATCTTCTCTACCTGTCTGGCATCCGGGACTGTCATGGACATTGATGTCGTTACTGGAACAGACTGCTTGTGCAAGGTTCTCGCAGAAGAACCCAAAGGCAAGTCTGGAGGTAGAAGGCTTGATACTGGAGGCCGTTTAGGCTTCGCCGGAGCCGCGATATTTGATCTACCGGATTGCGCTCTTATGATACTAGATTCTTTGGGTTCGACTACCCCATGATCTGTCACCCTGTCTTTCAAGGGTTTCTGTACAGTATCTGAGGCGCAGCGCTTCAGCGCTGCTTTAGGTGGTCGGAGGTGTGGCAAAATAGAAGGCTTTTCAGTCAGACCAGTTGATTTGGCTGTAGGAGGCGAAGACATCTCATGCTCTAGCTTCGAACGAGTTGGCCTAGGTGGTGAGCTTGACAGAAACACATACTCGTTATTACTAAGTGCTGTGTCGGTGTCTTTGGCTTTTGGGCGTGGTAAGATACTAGAGGGCCCTATTCGGTGATTTGCTAGCGAAGGCGCTATGCTAAGACTAGATTTGTCAAAGGGCGGGATTTCAACCCTTACAACAGTATTTGCGGTCTTTTGAAATGCACAGTTCTGAGGAACCACCGGCGCATATTGTTGTTGGCGTTTTGAAGAAGCTGCATCCTCCCGCGTCTGAGGAGGTCTCTTTCCCAAAAATCCGTGCAAACTAGTCTGGCCTTCTGGGCGCTTGCTCGTTCGTCTGCTTGATATTTTAGACATCTGAACTGCATCCTCTTGTTCCTTCATGTCCATCTTGCGATTGATAGATTGCTCTGCAAGAACAGTCATGTGTGAGCCAGCTGTAACAAATCCAGCAGTTGTGAATTTCGTGGCTTGATCCATGGTAGTTATGTGACCTCCCTTCCAAGGCACCTCGACTATATCCTGTGTCATGTTGTGGGCATCAGTCCGCTGTCTCTTGGGAGCACGCTGTCCCATGGTAAAATTATGCTGGCCATCCCATTTTGCCCATCTGGATTCATCATTGGCAAATCCCTCACCTCCTTCGAGAGAAAACAAACTGTCTTCGGAGCATTTTAGATTGGATGAGGAGATGGCGATGGATTCGACAGAAGGCAGCGGGCGACCGAGTATTTGCGCGAATGTTTGCACCAGTGAGGACCCTATCTTGGGCCCCTGTTTATCGAGCAGTGGACTCAGTGATAGTGGCGACAAGAAGGGAGACAGTGTTGTCTCCTCTCCTTGAGAATTCTTCAAGGGAAGACTGATATATAATAGAGCTTTGGCTCTAGTCATGGCTACATAGAGCAGTCTGCGTTCTTCATCAGAATCTTCGGCTCTCGAATGCGGTATGGATCCTTGGTAAGCAGCAGGTATAAATACAATAGGCCATTCAAGTCCTTTTGCAGCATGGATGGTAGATATCGTCACCTGGGGAACCTCTGGACCGTCGTTATCTTTCTTAACTTCAGAAGCAAGTGCAATATTGGCAAGAAATTTCGAGAGCGGATTTGAACTGCCATCTTGTTCTAATCCATCAATTTCGGGGAGAGCTTCTTCATCTTCCTCGGACAGCTGAGCTTCGAAGTCGTGGGCTTGATTTCTGAGCTCTTGTATGTTTGCCCACCGCGATTCATGATCCTCAGAGTACTTCTTCTCCAGAAAGTCCTCAAAGCGTGACTTGCTGACGACATAGTCTATGAGTTCAACAGTGGAATACTTTTGATCGGGACATGATGCAATTTTCTTCCTAGCCTTCAATACTAGGTCAATGAATATGCCAATATTTCGATCTGCTTCTTTCCCAAGCTTCGTCTTCATCGTGCGGTTTCCTTGGGCGGTGTCAAGAAGTAGTGACCAAAGAGTAGTGGATGATTGCTCCGCTTCTTCAAGCATGGCCTTTACTGTGGTTTCACCAATTCTCCTTGACGGTACGTTTATGATTCTCGCAAGGGCATCATTGTTGTCAGGCTGATTGATGACTCGAAGATAGTCCAGAATAATCTTCACTTCAACGCGATCATAGAAACGGTGGCCGCCTAGCGAATTAGCACATCAACCAGCAGTCAGCCTCTTCAGAATATACTCACCGACCATTCGATAAGCGATACCGGCTTTGCCAAGAGCACTTTCAATCAGTCGTGAAAGTGCAGCTGATCTCAAGAGAATAGCAAAGTCATTCCCGTCCAATAGAGTTCCCGTCAAACCTAGACATCTTTGTATCTCAGAAACCAGCCACTCGGCCTCTTTGTGGGCATTTCCGAGTTTTCGTAGGACAGGCTTAGTGCCAACTGTGTGTGTAGGCATAAGTGATTTAGCAATCCTCGACGTATCCTGCTCGATGACTCCGAGAGCTGTTAAGAGAATTGCGCCAGAAGACCTGTAATTCTCTTCCAGTGCGATTGTGACGGTCTCAGGATACTGTCTCAGCAATCGCTTGAAGTTTTTCGTTTCCGCCGAACGAAATCCATAGATACTCTGATCAGGATCCCCAACGATAGTGATTCGTTTTCGTTGAGCTGCAAACAGGCGCATCAAGTCAAACTGGACAATATTTGTATCTTGGAATTCGTCGATCAATACCGCCTCAACGTTGGATACACAAGATGGATGCGTTCGAAGTAGCTGCACACAGCGAAGAAGCAAGTCGTCATAGTCCAGAAGGTTTGAGCGCTTCAATGCTTCCTCATACTCCGTCCAACAAGTCTCAAATTCTTGTATATCGACCGATTTTGCTGGTGGTTTGGCCTCCACATAGTGGTCTCCTTTTGCCTTGCGCGAACTTATTCTAGATCTCGCAGCTCCAGGGTCAATGTTGAGGTTATGTCGTTTGATGATCCGCTTGATGATAGCTAGAGAATCCGCACTGTCTGCTATACCGAAATCCTTCTTGATATCTATAAGATGTCCGTATCGTGCAAGGTAGCGGCGGGAGATGCTATGAAATGTTCCCAGGACCAACTTCGACTCAAGACCGTTGCCAATCAATTTTCCGATCCTCTCCTTCATCTCCCGAGCAGCCTTGACCGTGAAGGTCGCAACTATTATATTCCATGGTTGGAGTCCCTGATGTAATAGCCATGCCGTTCGCGATGTCAAAGTATGCGTCTTTCCGCTCCCTGGTCCAGCCAGTATCGCTAGAGTATCTGCAAAGGAGGATACAGCTGCGTGCTGGGAAGAATTGAGGTTCGCGAGGACATGATCGAAGGACATCTTTTTACGCGTTTCTACTGCCGCATCGTGGTTGCGCCAATCGTAGCAAACTAGCCGCGAAATAGGGTTGCTTGGAATTGTCTGGGTGCTCGTTACGTTCACTCACACCGACATCTGAGTACGATTGATCCCAATTGTCAATTGGAGGGTCGATGTTGACGCGTCTTGAATTCGCGACCCCAAAACACGAAGCACGTGACCGAATAGAGCCCAGCACTTCTTGAACTCTATTTATTATTGCTTGATTAGGAGTTTGGGGTGTTACTTTACCTAAAAATTGCTGTAGGTACTGTGGTAGGCTATCTCCCATCGCCAGCATATCGGACTACCAGTCCGTCTCCACGACATCGCATAAGGAACTCAGTCATAAATGATGAACGTTATTCAAGGAAATGTTTTGAAAGAAGTTGATGATTATTCCTTTTAACAGTTTAACGCTTAAAGAGCCCAGAACAAAAACGCAGGATGCCTGCCCTATCGAAACAAATAATGGCTTTTGAAGAAGAATTTTACAGACTCTTTTCGAGGGCGATTAACTCCCTGAATCCTTCCTTCCACTTCGCACTTTCCTCTTTTGAAGGTCTGGGCAATGGTGCTCTTCCAAATCCGCCATACCCAAACCAAGCCTCAAGTCCAGCCTTTGTACTCACGACGCCACCTTGGATACAAGCCCAGTCACCTCTAGCCACAATCTCTTGCATCTTCTGGGCTTCCTCGTATTTGCCAGCCTTCCATAATTTCACCAGCTCCAAACAGCTCTTCGGTGCCAGATTTGCAAGTCCCGCGAGGATTCCATGACCTCCGCCGACAAGTGATTGGAGGGTGAAGTCAGCACTTCCTCCCAGTACTAAGAAAGGAGGAGCAGTGGATGATGGGCTTGGTTTGGATTTTGTCGTAGCTGCAGCAATTCGGTTCAACTTGCCAGTGTTTCCGCATGTTAACTTAACACCAGCAATGTTTGGGTGTTGCGAGAGCTTGATAATGACATCCGAACTTAAGTCCATGCCAGACACCGCTCCGGGGTAGTTGTAGATAACAACGGGAATTGGACTTGCGTCCGCAACCTTCTCGAAAAACTCAATGACTGATGCCGCGGCTGGGGCAAAAAGTCCTGCATAATAGGAGGGGGGAAGGACTAGAGCATAGTCTCCGCCGGATTGGGCCGCGTCTCGGCAGAGTTGAATGGCCTCCCGGACTGATTGAGCACCGCAACCAACAATGATGGGAATTTGAGAAAACCCAGCAGCGTTCAGGGCGGTTCTGGTCGTTGATGTGACGGTCTTTCGTTCTAGATGATCAAGGTGCACAGCTTCTCCATTGGAGCCTTGGGTTGTCAAGCCAGTAATGCCAGCCTGGGCTAAGCGAACAGCATGAGAGGCAATGGTGGCCGTGTCGAGGTCCTCGGTGACGGGGTCGAAGAAGCAGGCAGTTGGAACGTAAACGCCTGGAAGCAGAGGGCGTCGTTCATCCAGCCCGTCCGGGGCAGTGCTACTAAACGATGAAGACATGGAGTCGTTCCGGGGGTCTGAGAAAAGATTGTTCCGTAGGGCCGATGCTGTTGCTGGTTGGAATGCCGCGAATCCTGGAGTGAAGCTGCCAGCAGGAGAAGGGGCGTCGTTGTGAGGGGACATGATGTGTATTTAAGTTGTTGACCAAGTCAAGTAGGAGGCCAATAGTGAGGACACTTAAGGTACTAGAAACACCGGACTGCGGGTATTATTGGAGCTTGTGGACTACTAAATTGTGGGAAGATAGGTGGGATGCCAAAAAAGAAGGGGGGTGAGGAGGGATCGACCTGGTCTATACGATAACTCAGCTTGCGGGTCTGGGGGAGAGGGTCCTTTAAGTATGGCTTTCCTCCGTGGCGTGGATACCATCTGGGAGCAGAAGTATGATCTGATTTGGTGATGGTCGTACAAGACTTGTCTTTTCTGAGGCAACAGGCGACCAAGAAGGCTCCGGAGGAAGTGTGTGGGGGTAGCCGAGCAGCCAGCCTTTCAGTCCTCGTGGTCCGGCACCGTTTCTCTCTTGTAACTTGACGGTGCTGCGCATAAGACATCGGCCAGTCGGGCAACGCTGGCTGTGGCCCATAGCAATGACGATGGTCTTGCTAAGGCCTCTATTCGATCCCCGCAGGCAATTGTGACAGCTCGTATCACCACGATGGGCTCGTTTACTGTCATTTTCTGCTGAGAAGGGAGATCTGCAGCATGTTGCAGATCAGCTGAGTTGGTCTCGAGTCTTTTGCTCAGTCATTTAGCCATCGCGTTGAACCTTGAGAAACTCGACGAGCTCCGGCCGAAAAGAAGGGTCCCACCGTTTAGCTGTGGCTGTCGCAAGCCTCATCTCGCTTTTGGATATCCCCAGAGCGAGTGTTGGACAGCATTGGTCCTCCCCAGAGATCAGAGATCGGGGAAGGGATGAAGGCGGGTTGAACCTCCCAACGTATAAGAATGCATCGATACCATGCCGGGGAAACTTCCGACGGCCAACAAAAACCTGGAGAATCTGGACAAACAGGCTTCGTAGGGCTCAAGGAGGAGCCTGGCCGCAGCAGCACACCATCAACTTCAGCTGTGCTTACGACAGGACCTCCAGTTACGATGAAAGGCCGAGCTACAAGAGAAGCCGGGGTCAGGCCAAGATGCGCACAAGTAAGAAGCAGTCGGGTCGTGCCTTAATGCCGCTGGTGAACAACTATCATGACCACCCACTGCCATACGTCCGCCGTGAGTCTGCTGATGCAAATTCGCGGCCATGCTTTAGCGGTCCCAGAATTTTGCGGGGTCGTAGAGTTACCCAAGAGGGAAAACGTCGGGCGCTTTGCTATTTGCAATGAGGATGAAGACCGTCATGGTGATCATGCCCATTTCAGCTTAGCCAACCCAGCATCAAGGCGTTGGAAACTGCGTGGGGGTTCGCCCCAGTAAGCATGTCCAGAACAGCGAGTCTGGGTCGAGAAGGATGCGACACGAAGGCTGAGTTCGAGGCCGTAGCGGGGAAAGCTGCAGGCTGCATGCACTCTCAGGTCATTGAAGCGTACGGCTGGCTTACTATAGGATGGAAAGACCATGTATGGAAGATCCTATCAGGGCCTTTCTCTACGTGATGATTACTTCACGACCTGGGAAGCAACACCGCCACAGGAAATAGTGCTTTGGTTGGAAGAAGGCAGCACTAAGTAGAATCCACCCTAGTGTGGAAGTTGGAGATTCCGAACTCGTATGGGCCCAGCGTGGGGGTTATCGAGGGAAGCTATCTCGACGTAGAGGCACCATCACCAGCAGCAGTAAGGATTCGCCGCCATCAGCTCATGCAAGATCTGATTCCGACGTTCCTGAACTCTGTTTCTCAGATTCGGGGTTTCCATTCAGGACCCCCACGGAGTCGCGCTCAAGTTGTACATATTTGCATGCATGGAGACAGCAGCAGCAGCACAGAAGTCTTGCATTATCGAGAGTATTAGGCCATATCTGCAGCTACGGCCAGTGCGTCTCACCTCAACTCGGCAAGCAGGCACGTGTAGCTAGCTGAGCATCTGTAGGTATATAGGAGAGCAACGCATCACAAGTCGGCTTCTCGTGTCTCTTTATAAGACTACCCCTTATGAAAATCTCCCCAGGACAAATTCGGATAATTTCTAAGAATATATGACATCGTCTGAGGTGCCGGGAATACTCGCACTGGGCAGCAGTCGGGCAAGCCCCTCATTGCTCCGCCCCTCACTCCCATTAACCACGGCAAAGTTACCCGACCCCGAGGACTTGCAGACGCTGCTTATGTCTTTTCTGGATATTTTCATGTAAGACGAAGCAAGTAGCGCATACAAGAGTGGAGAATTGACAAATCCTACGGTGTGTCGACTCTGCTCTGCAGAAACCATGTCGTCTCTACATTTCTGTGTTACGGATGAGAATAATCCCGGGCTTTAGACTTTGTTCTCCAGCAGATTTCGCTTTCGCTTCTGTCCTACGACTATTCCTCGGCCTTTGCCCGAACATTGGGCTTCCGTCACTCCCCGTCTGGGGTGCAAATTATCATGCCATCTCTTCCTATTTCTGACCCATCAGTGTGCGGCAAGGTTTAAAAGGATGTACGATTTGGCTAATTCCGCCTGCACGCAATTTCTCGGAAGTCGTAGAACGCTTACGGGCCAATGGAACTTGCCTCGGGCGGTTGAGGATGTTACCACTTTCGTTGCGTGGCTTACGCATCCTGTATATTTCGAGTATCGTAAATCGAGACAAACGGGTCATATCGAATCCTCGGCACGTTTTGCGTGGGATGTGCGGGATGGGTGGAGTGTAGCCACGTCCACCTCCTACTTTACCAAAACCTGGAGATTCTGCACTTTAAAATCAGTAAAGTTTCACATATTGATGGAGAGGCTCTTCTTTTTCTTGGGCAAGTAGATACTAAAGTTGCTATTTTGCCCATTCGTGCTATTTGTGTTTCGTTAATCTAGAGATATGGGTGGTGTCCTTGACGGCAAGTAAAATATTGCATTTGGTATCTGCGCATCCAGATCACGAAACTTTTTGGTGTACTTTTTTGACTGCCTGTCCAAATTGCTGTTACTGCCAAGAGAAAGGGGGGAAAGGGGTACTGGCTAGAGCGATACTCCTTAAACTCCATAGTGCTTAGAGAGTGACTTCGTGTACTTCCGTGATTGAGTAGCAATATTAGACAGCGTAAAAATTGGAAGTCCATTTCCTTCAGTCAATGACGGTCTCCTTTTGTGAATTCGTGCTAATACTGCTGGTGATAATTGGTCGAAACTACGCAGCCAAAGATGGCAATAGCAATCACGTTTGGAATCAAGTGCTTCACGAAGACGGCTTCTTGCGACTTGCTAGGAAGTTCGTTCCATATCAGCTGTTACAATCTATCTGCATAGTTGTAGTTGAGTCGTGCTCCGCCAGGGGCAAGATTTGCTTCTATTGATGATTACTATCCTTCTACTTCAATTGTTCTTCCTTCTCCTTATCCTCGCATCAATACCAAGTACATTAGTCCTTATCGTAGTGCTACTTAATGTGGAATCTACTACGGGACCTTTATATTAGAGTACGAGGTAAGATCTTATCCCTCGCTTTATTACCCATCTCTCTCTTATTCAGCGCTTCTTCGTTCTTCCATCATCCTTACTTTGCCATCACCTTACTACGAAATCGCTAGCAAACTAGTCGCGCTGAGGAGGCGCGAGAGACAAGATATTGATATTAAAAAAATATTAAATATATGTAATGTGTTTAATAGATATAGCAATAGACGTTTTGATATAGTGTTTTAGTAGTCTATTTTAGCTGACCGCAAGACACGGCTAGCGTGCGATTAGAATAGGTTGCTATGAATAGCTAGCATAACAGGCATACGACTACAGCCTACTACTTGCTGATCTCAAACACTGGTATAGAACACTATTCTTCTTATCAAGTATAATATAATTTATATATCAATAAGAGATATAATGGTCTTATCTATAAAATCTAAACTCGGCTAATATTCAACAAAAGCAACATCATCGAAAACGCGAAGGTATAATATCATCATACCAGGCCGATAGAGAAGAGCGATGAAAGCTTATAATATAGAATGGCCAAGAGCAATGAGGAATAGACGATATGCATCTAGCATGATATAACTATATTAGCACTACGTCATCCTTTGGTAGCAACGATCTTATTCATACTGATAATCAGTAGCTCGTGCGGAAGTGCTAGCAGTAAAAAAGAACTAGCTTCTCATAGTGCTAATACTCGCGATCATCACTATTGTTACCCAAAGCATATTCTACACTCTCAGAGTTGAAGTGATAAACCTATAGTTCTTGCTCTTTATGCTTAATCTCTATGTTTCTTAATAAGAATGCGTCGGATATACCGAGGTGGATGGTCGGCTTCCTCGAGACTATACAAAGAACCCAAGGCAAGATCGAATTGATATAGAGTCAAGTACATATACATATGGCGAACTTCTCCGAAGTAACAACAAACACACCGGCGGAAGTCATAGCCACTCAAACTACTCGTGTACCAGGTAATTACATCAAATGATGAGTCGTAGCTCTACTAACTAGATATACAGCATCAGCATTACCGTTGCGCGAGCAACTCAATAATTTCATACGTACGGCAATACTACATGTTAGATCGATGCGATGTGGATTGGATACAATGCCATCTTTCATAACTCATTATTGTGATCAAGTGTTCAATTTCTAGTCCAAAACATCAACATTGGATGGTATTGTAGCTTTCTCCACAACATCCAATGCTACGTTACACTAGAACACATCGCAAAGGCTACCCTTGGTAGAGAAATGCATCGGGTCAACAATAGCATGTTAAAGTTCAAGAAGATAGGAACTTGTCACCACAAAGGCAGACGCAAAACAGAAAGAAGAGTCAGAGAGTCTTGTGATGTGATGGATCAATCTCATATCTAAACTTCCAACTAGTGAATAGTAGCAGTAGGTCCGCAAGTGCTGCTCCTCATGGTCTCGCTTGTAAAGTGCGTAACGCAACAAACACTTGAGAGCACTGAAGTAGATATGTACCTTATCTACCTAGCTATCTTATCCAATACTCTTTGCAGCTTTGTTGCGTTACGCACTTTCTAGCGCTCCGAGACATCCCTGATACTTGCAGCATAGTCAACTATTAGTTGTACCGAAAAGTACCTAAAGGCCGTAAGCTATACTCGGCTCATTATATGTGCTGTAATCTTGCACAGCCTCTTACACCCTGCTATTTCATTCTGATGCCGAAGCCTCAGGAGTCGCAAGGCAATAGAGACGCTCTAATTATCAATGAAGATCCAATATTCAAGGGCAGTCTCTAATTTTGCTTGCTGCACACCACTGGAGCTATAACTGGCAATGTCACCGGTGACCTGGGTCACAGTAAACAGGCAATCATCGCCATCAAAGTTAGCTCGCGGGAGATCGCGACTGCTTTAACGAACCACCAGTCTCGCGAGTCCATAGGATTTAGTGATTGTCTTAGACCCTATAATTGAGGCCTCGTGCTATATCATGTATTATCGCATTGGATCAAGGACAAGGTGTTGTATCTAGAATTTAAGTGTCCTACTCAAATCTGGATGAAGTTTAATATGCTTGATTTTTAAGATAATTTGACCAGCCTTTAACGTCATACTGCCTCCTAGTTAATATAGTGTAGCAGCGGCTGATCTCCCTGTGCGGCCCGCGGGAATAGTGGGATCAATCGTACGCGCAAAGGAGGATGCAACATCCCCTCAGCGGTGTCCCGAACTAGGAAACTCCCACTTCAATAGATAATAATTAATTCATAATGATTCCACCTCTCAGAACAGTCCGGTATGACTGACAAGGGGCACGTGGTAACCTTATCTAGCCGCTACATGGAAGCGGAAGCTACACTTTCGTAGATCAGATGAATTCATACCCCTGACCGGCAGTTGATTGCATAAGATATCAGCGTGCTCCTTCCTGTTTCTACCCCTCCATCCGTTCGCACCTGAAATCAAGAATACCGATTGTCCCTGGAATCTAACGGTCGGGGATAGATCCGGGTTGGTAATTGCATAAGTGGCTTGCTTATCAGGTTTTGCGCACCATATTGCTGATGTATCGAAGTACCTCGCGCTCGGGGGTGTCCCGCAAATGAACGATCGTCACTAAATACGAAACGAAACAACCTTGGTAGGCATACTCGGAAGGTTTTCTGACCAAGTATATGAAGGGCTGTGTTTCTCCTGGATCATGTTTTGGAAAGTTTAACTCTGAGCCTTTGAAGTTCTGTGTCTTTTTTTCCCGTGCAACGCCATCATGAAGTTCAACGCCATTCTTCTTGTTCTTGCAAGCTTGTGCTTGGAACAAGCTTCCGCTGTCACATGGTATGAAGTTTCAATATGAACCAATATCCATTCGATTCTAATTGTGCAGGTATTTCTTACGATGGTATACTCCGGATACCTCCGCGGAGTTCATTAAAGTAAGCCCATTCAAACACAAGAGAGGGCAATGCCTAACAAGTCCAAAGTTCTCGATGGACATGGTTGCTCCAACCCTGCCGCAAGCTGCTACATACTACTTATGGCCCGGACTACAAGATGTTGGAACATCCGGTTAGAATTTCTGGTGCATTTCCTGGCGTTTGTGATTGCTAATTTGTCAAACAGGAGTCTATCAGGAGGTTATGGACGGCAGATCCGGTACTTGGTGGATTGGAGCCGGCTGGTGCTGCAGGTATGTGTCTGTTGACAATACTGGTGAAGCTAGTGTATTAACTTGCAATTATAGCAACCCTACTTTGTCTTGGGGAGGCGGTTTCAATGTATGTTTTTGAAATCCTGATATCCACTTACGCCCAAGCTCACTGGAGAATAGGTCGCGGGCCAAACCACGACAACAATTGACATGGTCCGAACCGACAATACGGACTGGACATCGACGCTGACGCAGGGAACACAAACAGTCACAGATGTTTTCCCACTATGTAAGTTTACCCAACCAGAGGATTGCGTTGAATGCAAAAGCTAACCTTATATCAGCCTACAAAAACTTCAACCAAGTACGACATTAACCCACCGTCATTTTCCGGTGATCTTCTTGCTGAATCATATATTAGGCACTTTTGGCCATTGAGCTGTACTCTGTAGCATGGGACTTTGGTCCCTTAGTCTTCAAAAATGTTGTCATGGTAAATAAAACCTGCTCTTCTGCGCATGCCAATACTGACAATCACCTAGGAGATGAATACAACCCAGACAGCGTGGTGCACCAGGTGAGTCTAGAACACAAGAAACCAACTGTTTCATGTTACTGACAGATAATCCAGCGCGCCTGAGAACTACAACTCCGCTACAAGCTACACGATGAGCACGCCTGTAGTTTCAACTTCTAATGGTATCACCACTTGCAGTATTGCCCTGGTCAATATGACTGGACCTGCTTGATTCAAGTAGGTTATTTCTTGGATCATCCGATGTGAGCTCATGTTAGATATCCCGTCACTGTCATGAGAGAATGGATGGAGAGGGCAATTGAGTTCGGAATACAATATACTAAGTATTAGACTTGTTGATTTCCTGGAATTGTGAGAATGAAACAGATCTTTGTCAAGTAAATATTATTATCTTCTCCTGAATGCTCTATGGCAGTGGTAAAAACCTTCCGCACTTTGGACATTATTTGCCAAAGTATCTTTTCGACATCATGCCAGCCAGGATCCATGGAGTGACAAAGCCGGTCCATCCGATTCCCAGCACTTCATTAGAAGCCATGTTATCTGCCTATAGAATGCAACACACTAGATTCCTCGGGGAGAGCTTGCAAAGTAAAAAGTAGCTGAGAACAGATGCACGTGATTCCTCTTCAGTCCTTTAGAGTTCTCCTTCTCCTTCCTAAGTAGGAAATTATTCGAGGAGGTTTATTTGCATTCCATGTCTAGGAAAAATAACAATGAATTGTAGGTTTCAAATCTAGGCCTACCGAATTGCCTAGATTAAAAGCCGAATGTCATGACTAAAGAGCCACTAGAATATCACAAGGGCGTTTTTGACGACTGTTAGCACGTCCCTCACGGGCCGGTAATCGTCGGTGATTAGAGCAAAAGTGGGAAAAAGGCAGGAGATCGCGAACGATCTTACCTACATTTAACGGACCAGAGTCGAGGCTCTAGAAGCTAAAGAGAACATCATTCAACCAAACTATCCGTTCATACTAAAAAAGAGATAATCGTGGTTTGGTAAAATGCCAGAAAGGATCTGCATAATCGGAGCAGGTATCACGGGTCTCGCCTGCGCATCAAGACTTGCGGAAACCTCAAGATATGAAATCACGATCATAGGGCGGGACATGCCTGGGGACGGTGGATCGGCTTGGGCAAGCCCGTGGTATGGCTTCAACTCTCTTTTGGGGCTCAAGGAAAGCCCGCATCTACATGGAGACGGAGACTGATAGAAAATGACATCTAGGGCAGGAGCAGTCTTTCAGCCACTAATGACCTCCGATAAGTCCAGACAAGAGATGCAAAAGACGTGCTTCAAGAAATACTGGGACCTGGCACACCAAGAAACAGCTACTGGCGTCAAGACATATCCCATGACGGAGTACTTGGATGCTCGCACATCAGACGATGAGATGTGGTATAAGGATTTCATGCCAAATTATCGCATCGTCCCTAAGGATCAATTACCGGCGAATTGTACGTTCGGTGTCAAGTATACCACGCTCACTATCAATCCTCAAATCTTCCTCCCGTTGCTGATGCAGGACTTGATTAGCAAGGGAGTCAAGTTTGTGAGAAGAGAGGTCAAATCGATAGAGGAAGCGAAGAAATTGACAATGGCGAAGATGGTTGTGAATGCTTCGGGGCTTGGTGCGAAGGCCCTAGCTTCTGATGAGACCGTCAAGCCCATCAGAGGCCAGACTATGTTTGTGAAATCGGATTTCGAAGAGTTAATCATGATGGATGGTGCAGAGTATACTTACGTTATTCCAAGAGCTGGCTCGGGAGGTGTGATCCTTGGTGGTATCAAGTCTGATCGTGTAGATGCTGAAGTTGACATTGGGCTGAAGAGCGATATCCTGAGAAGGGTCAACAGGCTTACCAACAATGCTTTCAAGGACGTTGATTTGAGTGCTGTAAAGGATATTGTTGGCTTTAGGCCAGGCAGAGTTGGTGGATTGAGGATCGAAAGGCAGGGTGACGTTGTACATGCTTATGGTCTCGGTGGAGCTGGATATATCTGGTCTTGGGGTCTTGCCGAAAAGGTTACAAACCTGATTGAAGGAGGTCTCACAAAGGCTAGAATTTGAGCGGCTACTTCAATGAGAAATTGCCACGAGACGGCCCTGATATTCATCAAATGACAATACGTACTTGGACAGTGTGCTCATTAGCACTGGCCGCCAGCAATGAAAGGCTCATGCAGGACTCTCGCTGGAACAGATACAATCCCATGCATCAAGACACACGGATACAAATATGTGAACTTAAACCGGCAGCGTCTGACAGTCTCAAGTACACAGACCTGTGACCATCATTCGTCCCGGGCACAAAGCTGTGAATAGCAGCGAGATGACTCAGTCGCCACCTACCTTCGTGGGGATTTAGACATTTACTTTTGTAGATGCAGCTTCCAGACTTCTCGAGCGGCATTGCTGACCTGGCTCGACAAGGTCATGAAGATAGAAGAACTTCATCTGCCGAGTTGTGGCTGGTAGCTGGTAAGATTGTGCAAATTATGCAGCGGTCATTTAAATGGGCGACAATTGTGCCCTCATCGCGAATTCTCACACCAGAACTATCCTTACGCACGCCAAGAACGGGCAACAACGGCCGCGACAGGAATGAAGCGCTTGAACACGACGCTGGTCTTCAGGTTCCTATATCCGGTGATCGCAGGATCGCTTGATCATGATTTCCGAGTCCTCGGCTTCTTTCCGCACCTGCAGATATCTCTCAATTCGTTATGGCACAGCAGCCGGCCCAGCAGCACTTGCCGTTGCAGGACTCCGGCTTGCTCAATCTTTCAGAATCAAATGGCCACGCTCGCACCAATCTAGATCTCTTGGAAGTTGGAAGAGGATAGGTAGCGCCATTTCCCGCGGCCTTTTCCCAGTAACAGGGTGCAACTCCAGGCCCTAATCTCTGCAAGTGCCTTATGCAAGTTCTGGAGAGAAGGGCTGCTTTGCCGAGATAGGAAGCATGCCCGAGGTGCGACAGGAGCGCATCGTCAGTTCTTAATGCCAATGCCCAGCACAAGTCGCCGTGCGAATGCAAACAGAGGATGACTAGGTACGGACTGAAGTTGCTGAATGTCGCATGCTGCAAGACCGGAGGAAAAAATCTAATGTGCCCGACCGGCCTTTACTATGACGGTGATTTCCGGCGGTGATGCTCTTGCCCGCCTCTCCAGTCTCCACATGCGAGCTCGTTTCTCCAGTCTGGGAGGAGCAGATCCCGATCGGCATCTCAATGCGCCCTCTCACAATGTCGTCTTGGTCCTGGCAACGATCGCAGGGCCATGCACCACAGGCAAAGACGTCCGTCTCCGGGAATAAGAGAAAGCTAGGAGCCAGCATGTGCATGGAAGGTTGGCAGGGGGAAGGCATCGCTTTATTTGAGTTCATGGCCTAGGGAAGATCAAGAACAGGAAGCATACTCCATATTGGAGCATATTTCAGGTCAAGCTACAGTTGGACCATCCGCTGGTCTGCACCTTCCCGAGCCGAAAGGGGTAAAGGAGCCAGGAGCCTGAGCCACTGAGCCAGCAGCTGTCTGTTCCCTCTAAAGCATATCCGGCTGGACATGAGACGTCAACCCCGGAGCACGCAAGGCCCCCAGTCCCAGTCTCTGGGGATAGGCTCTGCCTCGGAGGTGTACTTCTTAGGTCTCCCCACAATTGCACTGAGCGCAAGTGGGAGCTTCGGCGTGCAGTCTTTTCTACTGAACTGAATCCCCCAAGCGTCTTTCGCTCCTCATAATGGGTTGCAAAGACAATGGAGGCTCAAGGCCTACTATCCGAGTGTAACCAGTGCGGCAAGAAGTTCCAGAGAAAGGCACATCTCTTGCGCCACCAGCAACAGCGTATGCGATCCATCGTGCATGCCCCAGTCATCTTTTGCTGACCTATTGCTGCAGATTCCGGCGACAGGCCCTACAGCTGTAAATTTTGCGCAAAGACATTCAAGCGCAGGTGAGGATCCGAATGCTAAACAGACATGTCGTTTGCCTGCTGACCCTTTGCGATCGTCAGCGATGTTTTGCGCGATCATTTCAGCCGTTGCGAACGAAGGGGCAATTCCGCCATCCCGAATTCCTTGGAACGAGGGCGCAAACGACATGCTTGCGACGAATGCTCGCGACTGAAGGTCAAATGCGACAATGAAGTGCCCTGTCGGAAGTGTCGAGAGTTTGGACGAACATGTGTTAAGAGTCGGCCTTCGGGAGGAGGGCTTTCAGCGGGAGGTGAGTGATCACGGATGTAGATGTTGGAACACACATTTTGACTGATGGCAGTAGCATCTAGTCCTGACGTTGAAGATGCTGCACCGGACCCCACGAACAGTCCGGAGACCTCGGGCTCCGATAGGAATTCGATAGGCTTTCTGTTAAATTGTTCCACAGAGAGGGATTTCATGACGCGATTTCCCAAGTCTGCAACTCTAAGCCCCCATCCCAGAGCCGCAAATCTTGCTGCTGTAATACCCGGGGTGAACGGTTACCACGCATTATCAAATGCTATGCCCAATGAGTTGAAGAATGGTATCGCAAACGATATGAATAACGGAATTCCCCATGGGATATCGAGTGGGTTGTCTCATAGCCTGCAACATGGTCTATCGGGTGGAGTAGCGACCGGGCTTTCTAATGGCATGGGGAACAATCTCACGACTGATATAGCAAATGGCATCGGAAATGGCCAAAACTATGAGATATATGGAAACATGGATGGAAATGTAGACCTGCTCTTAAGCAGCCTTGAATTCGAGTCTTTCGAGAAAGCAACACACAATTGGCCCGGAATGCAGGTGCCAGGCATCTTATGGTCAGGATCCAATTCTTTATACATTGATCGATCTGTGTTGGAACAGCGGGCCTCCGACATTCGACAAAATCTGTACCGGACAGCTACATCCCAAGCTGGTTCAAATCTACCCCCGAAGGAAGTTGTCGAGGCAATCGAATACCTTTCGGCCGACAAGATTGCTGCGTTCATAAAGCTTTACTTTCAACATTGGCATAAACATGGCCCTATTGTTCACGAGCCTTCATTCAATCCTTGTATGGCTGCAGTTCCACTAGTACTTGTCTTGATGGCGCTAGGAGCAATGGTAAGCAACTTTCCTCTTCAAGATTCGCCCTGTGTGGAGTGATCGAGGCCACTAAGCTTGCCACGATTTCGTGGCAATTTCTGTCGATGCCAACTTTTGTAGCTATTCGGGTAGCTAACAAACAATTCGACAATAGTACTCCAAGGAGCCGCACGAGGTTCAGAAGATCCAAGCGCTGCTTGACACCATCGAAACATATATCTACTCTCTCCCCGGTTTGAGTGAAGAATATGACCTTCCGGGACGAATATACCCAAAGCCTGCAGAGGACGCTACTCCAGAATGGCAGCAGTATCAGTTAGAAGAGATGCAGGGTGCATATCTGATGATTGTATTGCAATACTGGACTGGAACCGAGACTGCTCGAAAAAGAGTGCGACAAGCACGCTTTACGCGGATTGTGGAGGTATATTTGAATCTATCTACGCATGATCACAACTGACTGTGTTAGATATATCGATACCTGGGAATGCATACAGTCCAGCATCCTGCCAACTTCAGTATCACAGACGAGCATTCCTTTAGGATGTGGATTAAGAAAGAAGCATATATAAGGTCAGGACCTTAATGCGAAAGCTTCTGAATACGCAACTAATACTATTAGGACGGCTACGATTGCGATGATGCTTGACAATGCCTTTGGAATTTTTAATAATATTGTAAGTTAGAATCCAAATCCTGGTTTCTATCAGGTCTGATCTAATCCTACATACAGACACCTCGATTACAGGTACGTTCATGATAACACAAGGCGATTAGGAAGCTTTTGTGTAGCTTTCTTAGCATTCAGTGATTGATATTTTCACAGTGGTCAGAAATCGACCTGCCATTCCCTAGCGAGGATAGATATTTCAATTTTGCCAGTTACGACGAAATGTTGGCCGATGGACGGTTTCCAACACCAAAACCAAAGATTAAGGACGCCTTTCTCATGCTGTTCTCAGCAGGTGAGAATTGGCAAGAAGATCTTCGGCCTCTCAGGTCCGGCATCCTCAATGCAATGGACATGCAAATGCTGATGCACAGTACGTCCCCCGCGTCTCCTGTAGTGGCACAAACTAAATGGGTTCACATAGTTAATTACACCTACTTCTGGACCCATACCTTCGCATCACCCTTCTCAACCCTTCCACACACTTCCATTCCTACACTCCTCGCACCCTTCAAGAAGGGCATGCAGAACTGGAAGCACCTCTGGAACGAGATCAAATTTTCCATGCCGCTCGAAGACTGGAATGCTCTTGGCTTCCAACGAACAGCGGAGATCTACTACGACGCCGTCAAGGCGATTATTCAAATCTTTGAACGTCGCGAAGGCAATTTCCCTTACATCCCAAGTGATTGTGAGAAGGGAAGTCATCTGAGACTTTTATTGAGCTTCTGATCCGGGGATGGACTGATAACAAATCGGTGGTACTTGGGTGGAAAGGGTGGAAAGGGTGTTAGGAGTTTGGGTTGGTAGGACTGGACTTTTGGATAGGTGGAATTTAATGAACTGGGTGAGGGTCGGGATCCTTAAGTATACGTGAGTTGTCACCATATATTTGGCGTTTGGGCAAAATTGCTGGGATTTCCTATCTCCCATGCTACGGTTGAAACCTCTCAGCTCTTGTTCTAATAGTCATTATTGACCTTTTTATCAACAGCAGCGGGCGAACGTCTGCACTTCACCTCTGAGAATTTCACTTTCCATGCCTCCCCGGCTCAATGTTGTGGGGGCGGAAAGAGTGGATGTTGTACCTAGCTCGTGCCTTGCGTGTTCGTCTTTTGCCATTTCATCCACCGCTTCGCAACAGTGGCGGGGACTTGGGTGATTCAAGCAAAACCATGTTTTACTTTACCCAAGAACCGTTTAACACGTATCTGCAAAGTATAGCATTCCTTTTTTGTTTTATTATTACAGCAGCAAAAGGTCGTCGAAAACAAGAAAACCGCAAGAGTTCATGGCCGAAACTCATCGTTATAAATCATGGTTGCCCAAGCCATTGCCATTCCTCTCGCGTCCTAGTGGATGAGAGAACAAGAAAGGAAGGCCGGTCAGCTGGCACATCATCTCCTTCATTCCTCAATCCCGCCATACCGGTGCACCACTCCCCAAGCCCAAACCATATGAAAAAAAAACCCTAACCTTCCCTCGGGTCTGCCTTACGCACCCACCTGACTAGCTGCAAGCCCCCGGCCCTCCAGTCGATCAAACGGGACGTCGCCCTCCCGAAACTCGGGGATCCGCGAGCTCATGTTGTCCATCACGAGCTCGGGGGTGTGACTTCGTACCGGGTACTCGGTGGCCGGTGCGTTCAGTAGCATGTTGGTTGTTGGCTTCGGGCTGAGGATGCTGGGACTGTTGGGCTCGGGCAGTGACGACTGTGTTTGCAATTCAGAAAGGGCCTTGGTCTGGAGACTGGGCTGTTGCGGCTTGGTTTTCGCGGCGATTTGTGCTGCGTCGCTTGGTGCGGTGTTGTGGCGCGGCCCGGTGCGTGCTGCTGAGGGGAGGATCTGTTCGAAGCCTTGCGAGGCGGCGACTTGTTCAATGGACTTGAAGTACTGTACCGGATTGGTTAGTAGGTGGTTTTTCTTGGGGAGAGTTTTGGGTTTTTGGGTGAGTAAGGGGTGCTGGGAGATATGTACCTTGACGGTCTTGACTTGCAGCTCAAGCGTGGCATCCTCGTCAACCACAATCATGGGATGGGGATGTAATTGCAGACTCGACAAAGTCCACATGTGGTTCACCCCGCCCTCAATACACCGCTGCAGGGCAAGCGCCTTGTGTGCACCGGTGATGATAATGACTACCTCTCGCGCCTCCAGCACGGTTTGCACACCCACCGTCAACGCCATCTTGGGGACCTTGTCGAGGTCATTGCCGAAGAATCGCGAGTTGGCAATGATGGTGTCGTAGGCCAACGTCTTCACACGGGTGCGGGATGCAAGCGAGGAGCCGGGCTCGTTGAAGGCGATATGGCCATCGGGTCCGATGCCTCCCAGGAACAAGTCGATTCCGCCTACGGACTTGATCTTGCGCTCGTAAGCGACGCACTCGGCTTCGAGGTCGGCGGCATTGCCGTTCAGGATGTTGATGTTGGAGGGGTGCACGTTGACGTGGGAGAAGAAGTGCTTGTACATGAAGGTGTGGTAGGACTCGGGGTGCTCGCGCGGGATGCCAATATACTCGTCCATGTTGAAGGTAACGACATTTTCAAAGGAGATCTCGCCCGCCTTGTACTTCTCCACGAGGATCTTGTAAATGCCAATGGGACTGGAGCCCGTTGGGAGGCCCAGTACGAACGGGTGCTCGGATGTGGGTGCGAAGGCGTTGATGCGATCTAAATGCAAATGTGAGTATGGTTTCTAGGCTGGCGCATTGCTCTCGTACCGATGATGTATTTGGCGATGAATGACGCAGCGGAGGCCGGGTCGTCGCGAATGATAAGCCTCATCTTGCACGGCGGTAGCGATGTCTGGGCTGGAGGGGATTTGATTGGGTTTGCAGAGTTTACTTCTCAAGGCAGACAGAGGTGAATGAGGGGAGAGATAAGACAGGTACAAAGTACTTTGGGGTGGCTTTTTTTGGAGTAATGTAAGATGTATGGAAGGAAGATCAAGAGGCAAGGCCTGCGGGAAAAAAAAAGCCTGGTGAAGCTCAAGATCACGCTCACGCTCACGCTCACGCTCACTTACGCAGCACCCAGACACGTACCGGCGAAATGGCCGGGTGATCAGGGTGCAATGTGCGGCGGGACACCCGTGGATTGAGGTTGTACCCGTATGGAACGTCACGGTCGTCGCGACACGCCCCCCACCTTGCTGGACGAGCAGAGATCCTTACGGAAGAAGACCGGAGGCGGGCAGCGATAGAGCAGGGCGAGGCCCGGCGTTCCGGCGAAATCAATGGACAGTTATTTCGCATCTATGGGGTTGGGTTGCCCATCAGCGGGGAGTGGAGGGGCAGGCCTGCCAGCACCATTCATGAGAGCAGATGTCGCATCGGTTCGCCAGAGGGACTTGACCGTTGCGCTGCAGTACGTACATAACGAAGGTGATGCCCATCTCCCGCGATTGGCACAAGACCTTCCATCCAGCCCGACAACGACGCGACCGATCCAGTCCCGTGCCGTGCAGTCCAGTGCAGTCCCGTGCAGTCCAGTGCAGTCCCGTGCAGTCCAGTCCAGTCCAGTGCAGTGCAGTCCAATGCAATACAGTGCCATTCAGTGCCATGGGAAGGGCAGCGCAAGGTAAGGTAGCCAGAGGGGAGCGAGCTAGGGCCTGCGCCGTCGATGCCCAGCCCTATGCAAATGGCATCGAGCGTGATCCTGCATCCAGTGGGACACACGTCTGGCAAGCAGTCGAGCGTGGTGTCACGAGTGTCTGCATCCATATCTATATCCATATCCATAACCATAACCATACCCCATCCCTATCCCCCTATCCCCCTATCCAGATCCCCGATCCACCATGATACCCGCCCGCACCCTCATGCACAAGCACGACAAGTCCCTCGCTGCCGACACAACGTGATAGTCACCTCAGATCCCCCGTTGCACCCTCCTTACCTAAGCAGCCCTCGCCCTTCCACTTTTCCGTGCTTCCGCCGCCGCCCAAGTGCCTGTTCCGCATCGGGACTGCAACGTTACAGAAACAACCAGCCATATCCATCGCGCTCCCAGTTTTGCAACGCAACAAGACGAGTAACCTCGCGCCCGCCCACATCTCCACTCGCCCTGAAGAGTTTGCGTGAGCCATTGTTTTCGTGGTACCGGTCGTGTGCTAGCGCCCAACGCCGCCACTACTGTCGCCTTCACCAGGGCGCGATACGATGTGCCCTCGTGCGAATGCCCCATACTGAACTGAAGCCGGAAGCAGACCAGGGACCTCAACCCACTCTTTTGGCAGCTTGCACGCACGGCGAGGTAACTACTGATCTCTATCGGCTGGCTGCCAACGATGTTACGAATTGCCTTGGCAAACTGTGAGTCCGACGGCCTCGTGTCCCTGGGGTGCCGCTGTCAGCGCTGCGCTCCATTGCTGGCCGCGGTCCCAACGTGGTTTGCCCCTTGACCAAGCTACAGTACCGTGCGCGTATAGAGCTGCGATTGCCCTTTCTGACGGAGCGTGCCATTGGCCCTGGGACGGACGCCCTTTGCCCACGGTGCTTTCTATTGTTACAGGCGACCGAGCAGGACAGCATCAGATCAGACGGGGGCTAAGATTCCTTCCTGGTCGGTCGGTCTAAGCCGCAGGAGCCCACCAGGACGAGACGAGACAAGACAAGACGACATCTCAGCTGGAGAGACAACATCCACCTCGTCCCCATCCCGTCTCGATCCCACCTGGTCTCCATCCAAGCTCAGGTCCCTCGCTTCGGCGCTCTGCTACCTTACACCATTGCTCTTACCTCATCGTATATTGTTTCTCGTGTGCCTCTCCCGCTGCTCAATCAATGGCCGAGAATTTCCCTGGGGCCCATCCATCCCGCCTTACTAGCCGCGCCTGGTAGCGCGTCCTATATGTATTCTACATGTATCACCCGTTGATGCCATGCAGCCGTTCAAAGCTGCAATGCTCAGCGTACGGGAGGCTTTCTACGCCGCCTTTCTAAGGTCCCTGCTGCGCACCAAATCGCTTCTCCAAACCATCCTCAACATCTGGATCGGCCCCCGGAAGCTTGCGAAGGAGCCGGATGCTCACTCGGAGGGGAGCAGCACGCAGGATGGTGTCGAGGTGCTGTCCCAAACCAAGCGGAGGGAAGTCGCGGACTTCGTAGAGGAGGTTGCGAGGTTGTTTCGCGACCCGACCAGTCGCCAAAATCTGGTAGCCTTGTCCGACGGGCTGAAAACACAATTCGAGGAGAGTCTGGTGGACAATGCACAATGCATGCTACCATCATATCAACACCAATTACCCACCGGAGATGAATGTGGGACTTATCTTGCTCTGGATGTCGGAGGTTCGACCTTCAGAGTCGCATTGATTGAACTGGCTGGACGAGGATCGGAGTCGAAGGTCGTGAGGCGGAGTACCATCAAAATCGATGCGACGATTAAGAATCTCCAAGGAGCAGCTTTCTTTGACTGGATGGCCGAGAGAATTGAAGACACGATTTCGGGACAATCCGAGGGTCATGAGCTGAACTCAGCACCTTTGCCTATGGGCCTGGCATGGTCGTTCCCGATTGAGTATGTGAAAGATCCGCTTCTACTGGTATCACATCAGCTGATGATTTTAGACAAACGTCACTTCGAAGTGGACTTGTGCTGGGTATGGGCAAGAATTTTATGGCGGCACATGGCCTCATAGGTCAAGACCTGGGTGATCTGATTCAGAATGCGTGCTCTAGAAAGGTAAATCACATCAAGTTGGACATCGCTGTAACAGACACTAACGCCACCTCCAAAGAACCTCAATGTCTCCCTCCAGGCAATTGTCAACGACAGTTCTGCCTGTCTTCTTGCATCGGCCTTCACATCCCACACACCACCAACCCGTTTATCCCTAATCCTAGGTACAGGCTGTAATGCCGCCGTTCACCTTCCAGTATCGTCATTCTCACCACAGAAGTTTGGCATCCGTCCGTCATCGTGGCACTCGGCAGCAACTCACGTCATCGTTAACACTGAACTGTCCATGTTTGGGGGACACCTTCTTCCCTTCACACGATGGGACCGTCAACTTCTTGTCAAGCATCCGCGTCCCGACTTCCAACCCCTAGAGTATTTTGTTGGTGGTGGATACCTCGGTGAAATCGTGAGGTTGGTTCTCATTGAAGCTATCGAGACCACGGGCATCTTCGGTGGTATCGTCCCCGCCGGTCTAGAAGAACCTTATTCTCTTGACACAGAAATAGTGTCGAGAATCGAAGCGTAGGCTTTTAACCCTCCTTGTATGTGTGAAACTAACGGAATACAGCGATACAACGGCAAACCTAACCCCATCCCTCACACTCTTCACAAATCTCTATCCCACAAGCTATGTCTACACCCATTTAGACCTCAGCACCCTCCGCCACCTCGCCTCACACGTAATACACCGTGCAACAGCCATGATAGCCACCGGCCTCTATACACTCTACCTCCTTCGCGCATCTACTTCCTCCAGTATCCCTGCAAAGATGCAAATCGCCTACAATGGCTCCGTGATGGAGCAATACCCGGGCTTCCAAGAGCTCGCCCAGCACCATCTCGAACTCCTCGTCGGTTCCAAGGGCGTCCTGACCCTAGTACCCGCCGATGATAGTTCGTTGCTGGGTGCCGCTGTTGCCGTAGCTTGTCTGGATCCCGACGAGGTGATCAAGGATTTGTAAAGTTTGAATTTAGACTTGAAGGGTTGGGAGGATGGAGTTATACACACTCCACCAAAGGTAGAAACTCCCCAGAAGGCCTGAGGGCACGTAGTGAATGGGGAGGGCCGGGTGGGAAGACGATGGGTTCACCTGTAGATACTTGTCCGTAGTTTGCTTTTCGTTTTTTTTTAGCATTGTCTCCGGCGTTTAAGGAAGATTCGACGACGTGAAGGAAGGGCGGGACGCAATATAATGAACCGACACTTGTTCATCAGGATTTTCTAACTTTGGAAGCGTCAACTAAGATTAGACACATATAAATACGTTACCTACCTTTATATTATGCACCTAACTGTCTTATACAGGAATGTCAGAACGATTGTTCATGTTGGACTTCGTCGATTTAGATGGTTGATGTGCACATTTGTCATGGCGAACGCTTCATTATTAAACGCGAGTTTAGCTAGATAGGATACACTAGGGACGCTGCTGCTGCGAGTTTACCATTGCTTGGATATCGAAATCGTATAATGTGTTGAACATAAGCTAAGACGTGCAGATGTGCCCCCCCAAAAATCATGCCTTCCTTCTCTTGCCCCCGGCGGAGAAGTCTTCTAGCTGATCCAAACAAATATCATCATTTCGCTCCCGTCCGAGATGCTTAGAAGTCTCTCGGGTCCGCAAGCTCTGACTCACGATCGGGGTCTGTCCTCGACCGCGCCCCCGCCGCCATAATAGCTGTCAACTTGGTAGAAGCTGATCGCCCGCTCTCTATGCTTGGCTTACTCGGTACCGTTGTCCATACCCGCTTCAGTCGGCAAGTATGGCTCAAGTAGCACAACAAACCCGGGGCCACGAAGTACTGTATACCGTTCTCGTGGCCCGGATTTGGTCGTGAGCATTTGTGAAGTGCGACACGATGGCCATATGTGTGCGTGCCAAATTGGCAGACTTGACTCGCTCGCCTACTTACCCTTCGCGCGTCTACATATGTAAGCATGCTGCTAGTCATCTGCAGAGAAGTAACGTTTCGTTTTGTTCTTGACCTGCGCAGCCTTCAGATCGGGAGGCATAATCGTATGGTGAACAACATGTGGGCGGTAGATGGCGTCAACGGGTGGCATCCTGGAAAAGTTAGCACACGCACAGGGGTTTAAGGTCGTGGAAAATTCACCAATCATCAAGACTCATTGGAAAGTATTCATATAAGAGATCGGCAGATTCCACAGGGCTGGAGACGATCTTGCGACTAAGTTGCGGCGATGCTGGAGGGCCATGCCGAATGGAACCTGCCTTGGCTCGCGAGGAGTCTTCGTCCGCTAGTGACAGATCGATGGGTGCTGTGGTTCGTACTGCTTTCGTATCGAGCGGCTCGTTCTTCCACTTTGTCTTGGGTACTGGTGGCCGAGGGGCTGCGTATGAGGATATAACATGCTTTTTTGTGGGTCGAGGTGTGTCCGCAGCGACAGATGTAGAGCTTGTCCAATCTGGCAGTTCCAGAGGCATCTGCTTTAGGTTAGCATTTCGATATCAGGGAAAGAGTAATACTGAGTAGTTGACTGTTGCTACAGAGAGCGATGATGTACAGCCACGGCGGAGATCTAAACGTACCTGCTGGATTCCAGGATTGTTGAGACCATTCTGAGCATAATATCGATATGCTTGATGTGAGTCTACCTTTGCAGGTGTCGAACACGTATCATTCGTCGTCCTCGACTTAGACTCGATCTTCCTCTCATTCAAGGGTACGTCTTTCCTACTGTCAAAGTTTCTGGGACTTCTACCTCTTACTATGATCGGTCCGGATTGTATCTCAGCTAGTTTCACACTCTCTCCCGCTGCTGAAGTCGCCATCAGGTTGATTTGGATCACGTAATGCTGTTGCAATCCTTTCCTTCTTCCATTGTTAGCCGTTGCATGCTTAAACTGGAGCCGTTTCCATGCTATCGGGATGGAAACGCAGCTTGGATCCAATTCTGGGCTGATGCTCAGATCCAATGGCCATTTTGGCGGCGCAGCGCCAGCCTTATCCTCAGACGATGCAATGGCTGAGGTCTTCCAAGGCACTGAAATAATCTCTGTGGCTTTACCCTCTATCGACTCCAATGCAGAAATAGTTGCTTGGAGATCATAGAGCGGTACTTGTTGACCCTGCTCATTCAACATATGCGAGATCGTCCGTGACAAAATCACCGTCCCTGAAATCTGGAAGAGATTCCTTCGATAACACGTCAACTCCATAGGCCGCCCAGCGTTTTCACCGCCGAACACATCCTCGGCGACGAAGAACATGCCGTACAACTCCGCCGACATGCTGGGCCACGTCTGGCCAGTCTCGTCCAGTACCGGCGCTTTCATAATCGGGGCGCCAAATCCCAGCATTTTATTATCCGGGTCATTCTGGTTGGCATCGCCATTATCGGCATTGCTCTGATCGTCTACTAGACTCTCGAAAGGGGTGGACTGGTAGGAGAAAGGGTCTTCAAATGTCGTGGAGAAGGCATCGGAGAGCTCGTACGATGGAGTAAACGGGAGGGAGGGCAATCCATGATTCTGGACATCGTCGCTTTAAGTCGAGCCTCGGTCAGCAGAGATCCAGAGAATACAATGGGCAAGGGGATTTCTTACAGCAGCGAGTCGCCGTCAAAGCTCAGGTCGTGGTCGAAAGCGTCCATACCGATGCTCATGATCGTGTGGGATGAGGGTTCCGAGGCAGACAACCGCAGAACATCGTTTGGCGCAGCCATAGTCATTGTCTTGTAATCGGCCATAATCCCATGACGATCGCCGGTGTGAGCCGTCGTAAATTGATTCACGTACAGGTCAAAGCCATACAGAAACTTTGCTACACTCTTGTCGAAAGGTCTTTTTCTGCTTCTGCTACCGCCGGTGGTGAGGAGCTGAGCTTCTGGTCAATAGCTATTGTGTCTGGGTTGGAATTGGGGCAAGGCCCGGCGAACAGGCCGATGCCTCGATTGTTATCGGCGACCGTCATTGGTGTGACTTTGGCAGGCTCAGGGATCTCACGGCGAAAAGTGGAGGGCCCCTCGCACCCCCAACTTGCCCTTGGACGTGGGAGCAGGAAATTGCCGGGCATTTCCCTCACGATAAGGTGTCAGGAAATGAGTACCTGCTGGATGCTACCTGGAATACCCAATGGCGCACGCCTTTCCCCTCGCGATCTCTCTCGAAAATGCAGGCAACTTGCGTGGAAAACCCCCTATGGTTTTGGGGTGAGTGTGTGCCAGGGACAAGTAAGGCATGCCCGGTGGGGCCACAGACAGCCTTATCAGTGATAACATGCGATGCAAATGCAGAGTTCACGAGTATTCATTTCGAGCCACAACGTCTTCCGCGGAGCAAGGTAGGTATCCAAACCAACTTAAATATATTGAAGAAGCACCCGAAATAACACAACCTCTCTCCTTGCCATTACCCCAAGTTCACGTTCAACCACTGTAGCACGTGTTAGTCGCTAGACAACTTTCCTACTCAGGACAAGCCGCTGAGTACACTGCTTTACTTGCCTTTGCCGGAACACATGATAATTCCTCGAATGCCTCAAGCACATCAAATCCCATGCCGAGTAAGACATCTCGGTCCTCCTGCTGCACCCAGTTTAGGACACAAGTCGTCGATCGATGGGCTTTGTTTTGCCTGATGCCAAGAAGCGCGAGACCTTGCAGCACCGTTGTAGCTTGCGGTCCTGGCGGGATCACGGGAGCTATAATCCCACCCACAGCCTCCCCAGCAGAATGGAGAACAGGCATGAATGTTGCTAGTTGAGTTCCTTGTCTGCAGATGATGACCGTTCCGACAAGGGAGCCGTCAACAGGGCTCTTTGCTCTGACAATGCCGCATGCTTTTGAATCGTCGAGCGCCAGGCGATAGAGCTCTAATACTTCTGGGCTGGCATGTGCCTTCACGAGATCCAGAACGGTTTCTGAATTTTCTCGACCATGGATAAGATCGAAACCAAAGGACACTCGTTGAACGTTCTGTAATAATCCTTCTGGGGGTGCCCAGTTAGCGATGTCTGGGATGGTCATGGTATAGAGTAACTGTGGAGAAAGAATGTCCCATCCATTACTTGCGAACCATCTCTTTAGTCGTGCACCCTCTGAGAGGTCGCTCATGGGAACCCCGAGGTATACTGCTGGAAGTCCAAGACCCAACTGTAGTTTCTGGATGCCAGGATTCTGAAGTAGACCTCGAACAGCTCGTTGATGCAGTGAATGTCCGATGGATAGGTTTCTTTTCGCAGGGTCGACAAATATAGCGCCTATCATTCCTACTCCTTGATAAAAATATGTCGAACAAAAGCCATAGAGGGCATGCGTGCTGCTGTTCCGCACAACGAAATGTGACTCTTCCACTGCTTCACTTGGTTCGGTCGCTGTAAGCTCGAATGAAGAACCTGTGGCCCCGGAGAGGGCCGACTTTTGATTCGGAGGTGCAGTCTTCCCGATGGCCTCAATTAGAGCTTGGAGACCTCTATGGTCTCTATCATGATTCCAACTTTCGACAAGCCAATGCTGTCTTGACTTTTGAACTTTTCGGCCTTTTCTCAAAGTTCCGGGAAGTGTCCCTTGAGGCACAAAGTCTCCAAATAGAGCTCTAACCAGTGCAGACATGGCTGTTTCTGTGAAGTCAAAGGTACAAACGTAAGTACCTATTGACTTGTCCATGGCGAAGTCGTAAGGCGAGCTAACAGAAACCACGATTAAAGACTTCTTCTTCCCTCCGGCGCTCAGCATGGAACACATCATTGCAACATGCTTGGTGAACCCATTTTGATATAGATTTCGGTTCGCATCAGCGGTGACTGGAAACTTGTTAGTGTCAGCCAGGGAGGTAGAATGGTACCACAAACCTATAATGATTGCAGATGCTCTATTAATCAGATTCTCATGTACAGGTCGAACACCGTTAGCCGTGTAAGACGTATGAAGAAGCTTTCCATGTCTTTGCCGTGCTAGTGATCGTCCCAGCTCTCGAAAAACGCCTTCGCCGCTCATTATTGAAGATCTGTGCTGCCACTTATCGTGCATACTTACAGCTACTGGTCGACCGGCGTTGTCTGACATCGTTTTAGTTGCGGCAGAAGCAGGCAGTGGCTTCACAAGCGGTGTAAGTAGTAATAGTTCTTCGTCAGGGTATAATGTATTTGATAGCGGTAAAAGATGACTCTTATCTCTCATGACTGTGATAGAATTATCATATGCTTTTGTCGATAAGGCAAGATGGCTCAAGTGCAGGGTGGAAAGCTGGTTGATTCCAGGTGGGTTCAGGGCTTGTTGCCAAGACGTGCATCGAGACTTGAGTGTAAGTACTCGCTGTAGAGAGATATTGATACGTTCTCTGGATATCATTCCATTGTCGATTCCGAGTTTCAGTCCCGAAATGGCTTCTTGTTGAACTGCAAACGTGCGACAAAGTAGTACTAGATCACAGCCTGCTTCTACAGCCATGACAGTCCCTCCCCGGACACCAATATCATGACTCAATGCCTCCATTTCGAGGCATTCGGAAATGGTCACTCCGTTGAAACCAAGGTCGTTTCTAAGGAGATCGTCAACGACTTGGTCACTTAGGCAAGCGTGCATTACGTTCATTCCTAAAAGTGTTATCCCTAGTCGATGCCAAAATTTTGGAATACAAACATACCAGCGTTTGCTATAGCACAGCCTCCGACCATCATTGCATCTAGACCCTCTCGAATCGCGTTTCGAAATGGGACGAGAGCTCCAAGGCTTAGTTGCTCAAGTGTCTCAGTAATGATCGGCATATCCAGGGAAGATCCTAAGAAATCCAGATTGCCATATGACGGAAAGTGTTTGCCACAAGTGGTAAGGCCAGCATCTTTATAGCCATTCATTGCTGCAATACCATACTGTGACACTTCTTGCGGGTCGTCTCCAGTAGTCCTGACTCCTAAAGGCTGGTACCGAGCATTGGTTAAGACATCGAGCACAGGACCCATTATCATATTCACCCCCACAGCAGCAACCTCTTTTGCTGTTGCATTGGCAACCTCGTAAGCCAATTCAAGAGAACCTGTTGCGGCCACGCCCATGGCACTTGGGAACTGGCAGATATAGTCCTCATCATACAGACTATTGACGCCTCCATTCTCTTGGTCTAGAGCAATGAGCAGTGGCACTGGATGCCCTGCTTGTCGGGCTATCTTCTGAAGGTCTTGTACGAGCTGGGCAGTTTGTTGTGCAGCTATGGGTTGTTGTCAGCAAGCGCCTTGAAGCAAGAGAATAAGAACGACAAGTATTAACGAAAGATAAGAGATATTTAAACCATAAGAAACGTACGTGTGGGCGGACATGGATTAAGGCAGATTATATGCAGATACTGTGCAGTAGCTAGGCATGTAACATGGCAGTGCTTGTGAACGAATCATGGATACGTCACATGTGTCATAAAGGTAACCACTTCTCTCAGTGCACAACTTCCCGACAGGCCTGCTGGGCCTGGTTTGGAGTGCCTCTCTAGATGGTATGGCTTTTGAAAAACAATGGAAGGTAATAGAATAGAACATCTAGTTCACCATAGAAAGTAAAATAGACATGAGAAAGTGCGTTCTTGTCATTATCAAGGGAGCAACCGTAAAGCTTGAGACGGACGATACGCGTTTGACTCACTTTTCAGATTCTTGGTGGTCAGCAGGATAGACCCGAGATGATGCTGCTCAATCAGCGTTCGAATCTGCGGCGTCACCTCCACCCCATCAAAGCCCATAAAAAACAGTTGGCCTATAGCCCTGCCTTATCGTCAGTTCGCTGCACTTTGCGTGGCATGAGGGGTATTACCAGTCGAGGTCTTCCCAAAGCGGGTCCAAGGGTTCTTCTGACCCGGCCATATCTGCAATACAGCAAGCCTTAAGCTCGGCACTTGTTAGTACGTCGATCGGTGATTCTTTCAAAGGGACCCGTGATCCGCGGGAGAATAAGAGCTTGTTATCACTGAGCTGAAGTCGTAAGAGGTTGAGACGAAAAGTCGAGTTGTGGCAACGGCAATCTTCTTCGTCCTCTCATCCTTGGGTCCAGGTGCAACAGTCAAACAGTGAATATTCATGGCCTTTCCTGCCTGGCTTCCATGGTCGTTGTTGTATTAGATTACAGTATCAGTCGGCCTTGCTTGTCAACGCCTCTTGGGCTGCAGCTCGATAGCATCAAGCCAATCAGGATTACCCGTAGGTATGCGGCGGAGAGTTGTGGCTGATGGAAAGCGACAAGCCACACCAGCGTGGTAGATTCTCACGTGAGTGTACAAGATATGACAAATCACCTGACCATATATGACAAAGAACCGGCCGACTTTCTAATTCTTTTGATTGCCGATTATCGAGGAGACTCAGCGCTCATCACAGCAGACTTTTCTGCACATGGCTCTGAACGGTGGAGAAATGAGGCTCCTCCTAACCGGTGCATTGAGGAGCCTCTCGGATGTGACGTGCAATTCTCTGGAAGTCTCGGCCTCAGTCCCGGAGCTTCATAAATTTGTAGTTGTGTCCGTATCATCCCACTTTCTTCATGCGAGGTTACGTTACATGGCTCGGCCACCTTTGGAAGGCTTTGGAGGTAGCACTGGCTGGATCCTATTGAAATCCACCGTCGCAATATTCACTGACGACATTGCGCCGACAAAGCCGATTGTAAGACAGACATATCACAAGGTAAGCCAAAAATTTCTCACGCCCATATCATACATCATGTAGACCGATAACGAATATCGTGGTGGCACTGCATACCACAATCACCCATCCTACAACCACTGCAATACTGCCCAGCATGCCCTCAGCTATTCCTACCAAGCGCGATAAAATAACCAAGTTCACGAACTGCAGGCTTGTTAAAGGCGACGAGCTGATTGAGCAGGATCTCTGGGTCAGCTCCGGGACTGGTAAAATTGTCCGCAGTCAAGAGGTCTTCTATTCAGAACATGCCGTACCCGACGCGACGATAGATTTGGGCGGAAGAATTATTTCACCAGGACTGATTGATGTGCAACTAAATGGAGCCTTTGGATTCGACTTCTCAGTCATACCAGAAGATCCAACCACTTACAACAAGACTTTGAAGCTGGTTAACCGGTCCTTGGTGCAGACTGGAGTTACTTCATACCTTCCGACACTGACCTCGCAAAGAGCCGAGGTTTATCATCATGTAAGGATAGCTCGCTGGAGCTTCTGATCGTGGTTCTGATTTCTGCGTAGGCTCTACCATACCTTGGTCCTTCGGGCGGCATGCGAGTTGCAGAAGATGGAGCGGAATCCCTCGGGGCACATTGCGAAGGCCCATTCTTGAGTCCAACAAAAAACGGTATTCACAAAGTTGAGGTCTTGACTGAAGCTACCAAATTCTCCGATCTCGAAGACTGCTATGGGGCCTGCAATATCAATCCCACCGAAGATGCCTTGGATGGAGCAAAGAAACGCCCTCAGATCAGAATGATCACAGCGGCACCTGAAGTAGCGGGGATGTGCTCTCTTATTCCTGAGATCACATCGCGAGATATCATCTTTTCTACGGGTCACTCAGAAGCAACCTATGAGGACGCTTGTGCAGCCGTCAAGGCTGGAGGAACAATGATCACACATCTTTTCAATGCAATGCGACCACTGCATCACCGAAACCCGGGAGTATTTGGAGTATTGGGTATTGCCGAGAGCCTTCCTCGACCTTACTTTGGAGTGATTGCCGATGGGATTCACTTGCATCCAACGACCATCAAGATCGCCTTCAATGCGCATCCGGATGGGTTCATATTGGTGACTGATGCAATGCACTTAGTCGGTCTCAGTGATGGGACTTATGAGTGGACGAACGGCGACAACATTGTCAAGAGTGGGCCTAGACTGACATTAGAAGGCTCTGATAAGATCGCTGGAAGGTAAGTCTCTCCTTATTCATGCGTATTGAAGTCTGATCTGACTTTTTCTCCCAAAATAGTTCCATCACACTCATTGAATGTGTGACGAATTTCCTCAACTGGTCGGGAGCCACGGTTCCGCAAGCGCTTAAAGCTGTCACAGCTACCCCGGCTGCAATGCTAGGGATGACTGGTGTGAAGGGAAGCTTAGAAGACGACGCTGATGCAGATATGGTGATCATCAACGAACGACTTGAGGCCGATGGCACGAAGACGCTCGTGATTGATGAAGTTTGGAAGTTCGGCAGCAAGGTGTTTGACCGATTACAATAGGGAACCGGGGTGTTGATGGCGGGCGGTCCAGGGCACGAATCATGAATTATGGGATAGATTTTCGGAAGGCTAGATTACCATGGCTGTTTTAGAGCTTGCAATGTACATTATCTTAATCGACCGTTTCCTGCGGGCCATTGGAACCGGCAGGATGAACGCAATGTTGCGGACTGCAGACCAAACTACCGTACACACCAGTCAGGGCTCCGTGGTGATGCTGCCAGACAGAGTTGGCGAAGCACAAGAAGGCTAATAATAGCCCGCCCTACCTAAAGTAGCCGGGTGGAGCTGCATAGCTGCTGTGTCCAACCGAGTCTCGAAGCTTGCCATGCGGGGAGCGCAGGTCTCCTATCGGGTCTCTCTAATCTCAACGATGAGCTCTCAAAAGACGAAGGACCAATCCACCCTGTTTCTCCAGGCGCTGGGCAGAGGGCAGCTCCGAGGCGTGTGTGGACGAGCGAGGAGGAGAAGCCCGACGAGGTTAATGATGAGTCCCGGGCGGGGCCAGGTACCCCGCCAATGACAGCTGCCGTCATGATCAGGGCGCTTACAGCTGTGCTCTTGCATGCGTCGACGGTCCAATGAACATCCCCAGCCACGCCCTCACGCTGAGCAGCACCTCTGCTTCTCCCAATCCTGCACCAGCTCGACATCTTGCCCTCGCAGCAGCAGCTGTGACCTTCATGCATGTTCCTGTCCGCGCCGACCTCATCACCCCGTCCCGCCACTTGTCGTCCAATCCTGCGTCGGCGCACCATGAAGCGCCAAAGACCTGCCACTATATGGCTTTCCCGTCCCACCGCCAGGTCAGAGACCTTCGATTCCATGTTCCGTCTGCATCGATATACGTTTCGTCGCTCCGGGAAAAGCTTCAGATGGACTTCTAACGAGGTTACTGCTCTGTACCATCATGCTCGTTGCGACTTGGGTGATAAACTCCTCGCTCTTGCTCCTCAGCTGCGCACCTATATTAAGTCGAGCAGGCCTGCTTCCTTCGGATACACTCGAAGCTCGAAGCAATCCCTTGGCCATCCATCTTAGTCGTGCTCCTTCTCCCGAAGACGGTTCTGCTGCTGCTGCTGCTGCGCACGCTACACGAGACAAGAGTCTCCTTCCGGTGCAGATATCTTCCATTGTCGGCGCATACGTATTTGTAGTCTGTCTCGTGGGCATCATCCTTCTTTGTTTAAACCGGAAGATTCGAAGCAAGTACTATATATCGGGGGGAACTCTGGACATCGAATTGGTGCCAGCAACCTTCCCAGGCTTCCACGGAAACACAGATCCGTCGCCCGTCTCACCTACGAGAATTCCTGGTGGACCAAGGAACTTTTCCTGGCCATCTCCGGTCAAATCTGAGCCCACTCCATACGTATTTCCAACTACACATCGACCACTTCCGCCGCCTGCAATAGAAAACCCTTTTGTAGACAGCAACGTTGTCCAAGCAGATCGAGAGATGTTGAACCGAGATCTCGAGGATATTTATGCCCATGTTATGGAGCAGGAAGAAGCAAAGGCGCAGGGCGTCATACTCAAAGAGGCTCCTATACCTCTTCGAAACAAACAACCACCCCCGCCACCACCAGCAGACGAGCCAGCTTCTCCAAAGGGCAAAACTCTAGAAAAGCAGCAAAGTAAGGGCTGGCTGAGAAGATCAGACAAGTCAAAGCCGGCAAGCTTAACTTTGGACGACAGTCGATCCGACAAGACCCATTCTCGATCCTCCTCTATATTGTCGGCTTTGAGATCGCCTGGAAAGAAGAGTAGTCGACCAATGCAAATTTCGTCTCCAATGCCAACTCCTCTGTCAGCGACTTTCCCGTCAAGTAACGAGGAGGAAGAGCCCCTGACTCCTCGTTATCACACTCCACCACCTCCGCCACCTGTACCAAAGGAGCAAGCACCATACACACACCAACGACGAGAGTCTGGAGCAATGCAACCTGTCTCGCCAACCCGTAGCATTGCTGAACAACTTGCTCCATATCCATACCCCAACCCGCCGGCTCGGATGACACACAGGGTTAACACATCACAAGCTTCCACCATGCGGTCGTCACAAAGCTCTCATGATCCGGTATCGGCGACCTCTACTACATCAGCTACATCTCAGACCCCACTGTTCCCCGTTGACGATAAGTCTCAGGGTGTAGGTCAGATGAACAGAAGCCTGCCCTTCAGACAGTTTGAGCCAACTTCTGCCTCACCCTCCTTTGCCACGCAATCAACCAAGACCACCATCCTGGAGCGTACGAATCCCCGTTCTCCGGGACTTGCCTCCGGATTAAGGACACCTTGGAGTGCTGGAGCAGTGCCATATAGTCCTTACCAACCATTCACACCAGTTTTACCCATGACACCAACCTTGGTAACTAAGAAAGATAGGAAGGCTATGAAGAAGGCAGAGAGGAAGAAGCCCGTGCTAGAGTTGATCAAAAGTGATGATGAGCTGTGGGATAGTGGATATTGAGCATGAGAAGGGGCACTCAATCTTTGACATTTCAATTTTCCTAATAGAAGATGAATGCGGCTTGATCGCCGTACATAACGATACCATGACGAGGCGGGCACTTTTCTATTCTCTGTTTTTATCTCCCATTTAACGGAATTATAAATCAACGGGACAAGAAATCTCTTCACATATTAAATGCAGAACCATCATGTGACAGCTTTTCTGATAATGATACCTTTATATAAGTACTCTCCCAAATCGCAGGCTAATGTAACAGTCTGATATATATATACATTTACATCCCCCCCCTGTCATCCTATGCTTCCCCTTAACCTCACCAAAGCAAGGCCGCCTTACCAGCCCTCCCAGACCTGCTTGGGCAGCACCCCTCTCATCACACTCCAGTGGCCCAACGCACTATGCTGCTGCCACTTCCTGAACCTCTCCGTCCCATTCCGCAAGAGCACCCCGCCATCACCCTCCTGCTCCTTGAACCGACTTCCCGGCACCTCATGCTTGGGCATCAAGAACGCCTGCCGCGCTCGCGTCCCCAGGTAATCCTTCTCCACCGCCCGGCGGAACTTCACCCGGTCGACCTTCGTCGCCGTGCAGAAGATCACCATGTTGGTGAAGTCGCGCTTTTCCTTCTCCAGCACCGCCGCCGAGGGCCGCGCGCTCTCGCGGTACATCCTGCAGCTGGGGAAGACGCTGCGGATGGTGTTCACGATGATTCGCGCTGGTGGTAGCATGAAGTCGCCTGCGTAGTTCTGTGGGGTTGTGTTGTTAGCATGATCACCGGTTGGGTTATAGACGCAAACGAGGGGGGGATGATCATGGGCTTGCTTACAATTGCGATGACTCCGTCGGGGTTCAACATCGTCTTCAAGTCCTGCAGGAACTCCAGCGTGAACAGCTCCACGGGCTCAGCGCCGCCGGTGAACACATCGTGGACGATGTAGTCGAATTTGCGGCCAACGTTGCCGTTGTAGTCAAATCCCCCGGCCACCAGGGCGGCGTAGGAAACGGCATCGTCGATCACTTTGGTGTGGGTTTCGGGAAGGCCGAAGTACTTGGTTGCGAAATCGTGGACCACGGGGTCGATTTCGACTATGGTCGTCCAGATCCCGTGAGCCATGAGCGCTGCGGGCGTGGTGCCGATTCCGAGACCACTGGGCTTCTGTTAGTGGGTATTACTAGTGAGGCAAGAGTGAAACGTACATAACGAGGGCATTGGCTTGGGTGTCTGCTACGGGGTTGGGTCGCTCAATCAATCGGATAGCTTCGAGCATGACGAAGATTCCATAGATGGGTTCTCCCACCGGTCCATTGGTCTCCAGAAGCCATTCTCCGCCCAGAAGGCTGTGGTCACATCTCATGGCGCGGAACTTGTCCTTGGAATTCTCAATGATGGAGATGACACCCGTGTTCGAGTCCTGTCGCTCGAGGATCTTCCAATCCGTCGCTAGGAGGGTGGAGTTGAGCGACGCGGTTGTCCATGGAGCCTGGAAGTGCGTATTCAACAAGGTTGTGTGAAGCAATGCTGGAATGGCGTAGCGAATAAGCTTGGACGGGGCCAGCACGGAATAAATGCCCGTCATGAGAAGTTGCAAACCAAGAAGACTCGTGACGAGGGTTTTCCCCAATATGGACCAGATGAAGCCTCGCGAGTAGCGTTCGACAGACTTGAAGAACACATACGAGGTGATTCCCGGCGCTGGATCTAGGAGCCACCGGAGCTTGTTCCCGCTCGTGAGCTCCAAATCATCCAAGATCGTTGCCGTACAAGAAACCGACAAGGCAAGCAAAGGCAAGAACGTCAACGCCTCGGTGACCACCGGACCAACTTGCGGTCCTAGATAGGTGCTGAACTTAAAAGCAAAGAATTGAACCATGGGGATGTACGCCGCAACCAGGGGTAAGAGCTGGATGGGCTTCAGAGGCAAATGTCTCTTCAAAAACAGATTGGCTGACCAGCCTATAAAACTGGCCGTCATGATCCCTTTAGAATGCCATATCGAGGATGGGATGCCTCCGTAGACGGGTGCTAGAGTGAGTTGCGAGAGGTTGGAATAAATGGCCGCCAGCGTGAGGAGGGTTCCGGAGCGGACGAAGACGCTGAGCTGTTCTTTGGCCCATTTTCCGGTGGTGTCTTCTTTGGCCTTGCTTGCTAAGGCTTGCAGTTCTTTCTCGAACCCTTCCTGCGTGAATGCTGGCGCATCAGCTGCCACCGCGGGCGGCTGCTTGTCCTTGGCTTTTGATGACTTGGAAGCCATAGTGAAGGATTAGTACGGCACTATTAGATGAATCCGACCAAACGTCCCAATCGAGGGAGTAGGGGATGCAAGGGATGACGATTAAAGAAAGAAAGAATGTGCGATCCGGCCAGCGATTGCCATCAAGAGAAAAGCGAAAAGACTATGAGCTGGGATTTATATGAGACGATGCCAGATAGCCCAGAATTGTTTCTCCTGTGCGTCAACATCCTGAAACGAACACCACCTGCAGCTCGGACGATTTGGTCACGGTCACGTGACTCACAGACCCTCCCCTCGGCTTTGCTTTCCTGCCTTCGTTTCAGCCCATCCGTTTGCGTCGGCCTTCTCCTACCTTTGCCATGGTCTGACAGTATGTCAGCTTCTGAATCTGTGTTCGGGAGACGACAAAGCCCATCCCGTAAAATCAGCATTGATGTGAGTTATAGAGTCTTGTGTGCTCAGCTATACGGCGTTGTGTTTCAACTCAGCAGCTTATTAGCCCTGCCTTACTTCGCTCTAGATGATGCAGGATCGCACTAGAAGGGAGAGCCAGGCTGGATTCTCCCATCGCTTACCAGCAGATGGTTTCGTGGGCAATAAAGGTAGCGACAAGCGAGCAAAGCAAAGCGGCCTAAGTAGTCGCTCAAGAGTTGCGAACAGCCAAGCTTATCCGGCTTGCTTCTGAAGAAAAATAAGTGCAGAGTATATGGAAATATGGATATGTTGCTTTGCGGGGTACTGAAGCAGTTCTTGTTGTACTCGAAAGCGCATATTCCCGTCAAGCAGACTTCCTGTCAAAATGACGCCTGGGTATTTCCATTCTTGGCTTCCGTTATTGCGGAGTATTCCGCATTTGTAAGGGCCTCTCTGAGAAGACCACTTAGGAACCTCCAGCTTTGGGGTCTTGGTGTGTAGTACTAGGGTAATCCTCTCGATTGTAGAAATTACTACGTGTACTTGTGGTTGGCGCTTAGACGATGGCCATCGGGTGCAGAAGCAGAATTTCTTTTCACAATGAAGGCAGAAGAGGTTACATTTGAGAAACAAGTAATTAAAGTCAATTGAGAATAACTATTTAAGTTCATGTACTTTCGATATATACCTAAAAGAATTTTGGGATAACAGTTTCTGTTATACATGATGCCATCGTTGCCATGCTGACTAGAGCCCAACCTGAAAACCCTAGACACCCTTATACACACAATCAAAATCTAAGAAAGCCTAGATCTTGATACCCTCCAAGATGGGCCTGGCCTCCTCACTCTTCCACCAACTGACGCCATCCTTGCCAGGGAAGCTGAATTGTTCCATACTCTCTGGCTTCATCTCGACTGAGTAGCCGGCCTCGGTTGGGGTCTGGTAGTAGCCGTCCTTGATGACAGAAGGGTTCTGGAAGTGCTCGTGCAAGTGATCGACGTATTCCAAGACGCTAAGCTTTCCACTCACGACCACGTAGTCAATGGTGCTCAAGTGCTGAGTATATTCTGGAAGTCCGACACCACCGCTGTGGGGTACGATCGGGACGTTGTACTTCTTGGCCATGAGTAGCACTGCGAGAACCTCATTGACACCGCCCATACGGCAAGCATCGATTTGGCAAACATCAATGGCTCCAGAGGCGAGAAGCTGCTTGAAAATGACTCGGTTCTGGCACATCTCTCCGGTCGCAACTCCAATTCCGTGAGGGCGGAGAGCATCTCGAATGGCCTTGTGGCCGAGGATATCATCGGGAGAGGTTGGCTCCTCGATGAACCATGGCTTGAACTCCTTGAGGTGTTGCATGTACTCGATAGCTTCCGGTACAGACCAGACTTGATTGGCATCGACCATCAAGATGTTACCCTTGTCATAACCGATCACACTTCGGGCAATGCTCAATCGTCTTTTATCCGCCTCGACACTGGTGCCCACCTTCAACTTGAAATGTCTGTAGCCCTTGCTCAAAGTCTCCTCGAGCAATCCCTTCATCTTCTCCTCGCCATATCCCAACCAACCTGCACTCGTTGTATAGGCTGGGACAGCCCGGTTGTTCAAGGCATCCTGGATTCTCTTCTCCTTTCCGGACTCTTCCTTCTTCAGCATCTCAATTGCCTCCTCTGGGGTAACAGCATCGGTGATGTATCGGAAATCGATGCACCTCACAAATTCCTCGGGAGACATATCTGCCACGATCCTCCACACTGGCTTATTCAAAGTCTTGGCCCAGAGATCCCAGATAGCGTTGACGACAGCTCCCAATGCGAGATGGATAACACCCTTCTCAGGGCCAATCCATCGCAATTGTGAATCTGAGACGAGATGGCGCCAGGTCTTTCCCCAGTCCTCGACGAGCGAGGAGAGGGTACGGCCCTTGATGCGATCTGCTACGTTGTCGATGGCTTTGCAGACAATATCGTTACCTCGACCGATGGTGAAAGTCTACAGCGGATTTATTAGCTTTACGCTCCTCTCTCCCTTGCCCAGGGACTTACCATTCCGTGGCCGGAGAACTTGGAATCGGTCTGCAGGATACAATAGGCTGCGGAATAGTCGCCGGCTGCGTTCATAGCATCCGAACCGGTCTTGTCTAGAGAGGTTGGAAATCGCACATCACGAGAGTCCCATCCTGTAATGGTGATTTCAGCCATGATTGATTGAGTGAATCCAAGATCCGAGCGATATGTTGCGGGGTTGAAAGCGGGTAAAAGCCGCAGGGTATCTGGAATTCAAAGCGAGAACAGGAAGAAAACAGGATAATTGGAAGATGGCAGAATGAAGATGGAGCCCCAGTATCTTATATGTAGAATTGGAAGAGAGAGGAGGCCGATGGTAAGGATATGCTTGCTGGATCGAAGAGGAGTCTCCGTGATGGAGAAACTCCACGATCCGCTTGTGGTGGGGGATCGCTCTTGGTTCGGGGCAAAGGCGGGCGCTGATTGATGGAAAATTGTGCGGGCGTGGACGAGGGAAATAATCTGGGCCGTAACGAGGCTTCGGTTGATGAATCTCCGGGGAAGCTTTTTGCCGGAGTTCAGGCTGCTGACCACAAATTGCGGGATATGCACCTGACCTTGATATAATATTGTTGTGGCGGCCGGAAGGACGATGTTCTGCGCAAATTGTGTCGCTTTCGTTCTGGCATCCAATTTTCCATCTGTGGTGGCTATCCTTCTTGCTCAACCAGTGTTGCTCAGCATATCCGTCGTCACTCAACTTACTTGCATGCCGCAGCCGCAGCAGCAGCACAGCCTACCCAACCATGAAAGGCTCCATGTCAGCCCAGGCAAATCTTAAAAGGTGTTGCCTGGCAGAAAAAGCCCTCCTCTCTTGTTTCTTCCTTCGCGTTGAGATTGGCAATTCGCCGCGAACCATAATTAATGATACAGTGCGATCATCAACATGTTCAAACAACTAAGTGGTGTCTTGGAGAATGTTCTAGATGATTGCAAGTATTCTTGCGATCCCAGTTCTCCCTCTGTCACAAATGACGATAAAGCATGTCCTTCATCTGCGCCTCTAACAGCAGAATGCCGCTCAGTGGCCGATGTCAGTTCGATTGCGCCGTCCACTATCATACCCGAGAATACGTCTCATGCTCTGCAGGAAAACGCAAGTGGCGGCAAGACTGTGTGGGACCGATGCTATCCGGAAATCGATAAAAATACTCGCGATATTCGACTCCTGGTGCTCTTACCGATGCGGCAACCTACCGACGGCCGTATTCAATTCAACCTCGTCACAGTATCTCTTCACAATCCTCCTAGCTATGACGCGCTCTCCTATACGTGGGGCGAGCCTGACAATCTACACAAAAGGGTATGGGTTAACGGCGTTTTGGTTGAAGTCAGGGAGAACTTACATGATGCCCTGGAAGCATTATATGCCACCTGCAATGGAAAGGACCGGCTGCTTTGGATTGACGCGCTTTGTATCAACCAGATCAATCTTTTGGAAAGGAACCACCAAGTAAAAATCATGGGGAGCATCTACTCAACAGCACAACAAGTGCTCGTCTGGTTGGGAAGACCAAGTGTCGACACCTCTGAAGATACGCTAGTCTTGCGAAGTTATTCCGAAATAGCAACTGTTAGCTTGAAGCCGGGATTAGATCTTGTCAAAGAAGCGATAAAACATCTTGGCCATTGGAACTTTGACAATGACCGTTTTAAGACAACGTTTGGCCTAGCTTATCCCTATCATAATGGCTACCTTTCTCATTGGGAACATTTGGCAGAGCTCTGTAGTGTGGGGTACTGGAGGAGATTATGGATCGTCCAAGAATGCGGACTCGCAAAGACGATCCGGATTTTATATGGCTGTGAGGCAATTGAATGGTATGCCTTTAGCAGTCTTCGACAATGGCTCGACAATAATCCCCTCGGATCTCCTGGCCATGGGTTGCCTCAGCGCCTGGACGAAGCCATACGTTCAATCAAAGACAGTATGCCAGCACAGCTCGACCGACAATGGAGATATCCACAGCTCGTGCCATCGTTGCAAAACCTCTTGTTTACTTGTAAATATTCGGTCTGCCGGGACCCTCGTGATAAGATATACGGCCTCCTTGGACTGGCTAAAGATGTGACAGAAGGCGACATACGTATAGACTATCAGAAAACACCTCTTGAGCTATACGAAAGTGTACTTCACTTCTATCGCAACAGACCTCGAGCTCCCACATGCCTACGCTTGGACGAGCCGCAAATCAATATGGCACGCTTCAGTCAACTTGTTCTGCAAATTCTGCAAAGCGGATCCAAGAAATACAATTCCTTGAACTCGTCAATCGAAAAACTCCTTGGTCCTGCAAAAGGACCTCGTGAGAAATTTAAGACAGATGCCTTCGGTCCAGAAAACATCACAATCTGGCGCAAATGGAATGTTCCTTCCGAGGTGACAGTTCATATACCAATTTTAGATCCGAGAACGCAAACTCCCATAAACCCACTGAGATGGAAAGAGAAATGGAACGTTAACACTGAGAAACTTTCTGCGGTATTGGATATAGGAGGATACTCTGACTCGAAGAAATTGGTGCTTATTACAGGCGCAAATGGCGACATAGGCCTGGCTCCCGACTGTATTCGGGCAACAGATTTCTTGTGTCGGTTGATTGATTGTGATGGTGCCGCAGTCATCGTTCGTGCAACGTATAGTAGCGATGAAATGAGGAACAGCTATCAAACAATATGCAGAGTTATCATGGGTAGGTGGCTCAGCCGTGGAAGAGCGACAACGAACCCACTTCCTCCAAATGAAGCTATGCCTGAGCTGGGGCTACTGTATATTTTTCTTTTGTGGGACCAATGCCACGCGGATGTTTCGAGCACTGCATTCCATACGATTACTCGTTCCTATGATTGGAGCATGTTAAATGAATACGCTGATTTTACACGTATAAGTAGGGAGATGCTGCCTATATGGTTCAAGGAGCTCAAGGACACCTCAGAGATTCCAGTGGAAACTTCGCCTGATACTTCTTTTGCAAATTTTGAGAGCAACCGAGCTAGATACAGAGATATACCGTTGATATTGAATGACGACAGTCTAGATGACGAGTCTCGTTACTAATTTCGCACAGCCCAGAAAAGGTGTAACTGGATGGAAATTAATTCCATGCGTCAAATCAAACTGAATTGAAGCTGTCTAATAAGACGTAGAACTTAGGGTTGGTTTTGGGGATATGGTGGCGGATACTCAATGGAACATCATACGTTTTTGTACCAAAATCACATTGAAAGCTCGGATATCAGAAGCCACACCAAGTATTACAGGAATACCGTGAATGAAGTATATATCTAATGTTCAATATGAATATCTAACTTTAAAGTGGCATATGAACCATCAGGCTCAACGCAATTTTGAAGGCGGCGGTGGTCCGACGTTAATGGACTTCGTAAGTGTCTGCGAGCCACACTTGCCTGCAAAACTATTCTGAGGGCAAAATCCAAGCTGCAATGGTGTATTCCCCACGGGTGAACCTGCGGCTGCCTTCAATAACTGGCACATGCCTCCCCCTCTACAATATTGCCCGCCAATACAGTTTGGTAAACACAATCTTTGTAGTCCGACTTGGCCACTGCCTAAACAGGTTGAGACAGTTGCACAGATGGTACCGGCTCCGCAGTAACCACTTGGGCTGCATATCCTTGGAACGTATTTGGCAGAATTTCCAGGCCGGGGAGCAGCATCGACGAGAGCATCGTTTAACGCATCGGGCAGTGCTGATGCAGACGTGTTTCTTAGAGCGTCCATTTGGGTGCTGATATTGTAAACTGCGGAAGGACTTGAAATTGGCCCTACAAAGTCCGTCTTGTTGGTTCCTGTCGTTGCGAATCCTGTCGAGCCTTGTACGCAGAGTGATGGCTTTGTCCAGATAGCGTCAGCGGCGTATTGCCACAGTGCAGTGTAGTTGTATACAGTTTGCGGTGTGAAAAAGATGCGACAATCGGCAGCTTCATATGCAAATTGCAACGGGATAGTCTCACCCCTGCGGACTTGGTCTCGCAGATTGATGAAAGCAGCAGTCACAAAAACATCCATAGCTTCAGTTCGGTTCGGAAGGAAATTGGAATCAGGAGAATTGTTGAACTCGAGTACCGATTGTGCAAAGCCGATATTGGCGTCTAGTGTATCGGTCGTGTAAAGTCGAGCCCCACGACTTCCACTTGGTGCCTGCATTGGTCCCGTACTTGGCTTTCCGCCTGCAACGACTACACGTACACCTGCCTCGTGGTGCATCATTTCCATGAACAGCGAGCAAGAGGAATCACAAATTCCGTCTGAAAGCTACTGACAGTTAGGCCTAAGTAACGATTGGAAAGCCTAAATACTTACGATAATGATGTCTTCTGGGGCAAATGGAGGTCCTTGGTTGACAGGTGATGGATTGGCAGCATATCCATAAACAGCAAAGTTGCCGTTATCGTCTTCGACAGCTGCATCGTCGAATATAAGGCTTGAGAGATTATATCTTTGCTATTGGGGTTATTAAGTTAGTGGCAAAGCTAAAGCCATGGAAGAATTTTATATCTCACGGTGGTTGTAAAGTTGTCGCCATGATACAGATGAGGCCCAAAAAATTCCGGCCAGGAGGTGAAGTTTTGATCCGTGTCCGCATTCAAGCGATCAGTGGCTACCCATTCATTTGCGGCAAGGATATAGTAATCATTGCTGGTATCATCTAGACTCTCCCAATAATCTGTGATTGTGTTCCCCATCACATCTGCTGCATGATGAGCACGCATCCGCGAGCCAGAAAATGTCTTTATATTCGGAAAGAACTGTTTGAAAGTATCAATAGCTAGTAACGACTGGCCGCCACCGTTTTGCTGGACGTCAATCACCACTTTCTGACGACCCGCTGCTTTACTTTGTGTTATAAAATCACCGATGGTGCTCTGGAACGTGTTGAGCGCATCACCATACTCGTCAAAGCTAGGAATACTGAGCACGGCGACTGAAGATGAATTCAGGAAGTAGCCTTTGAACAGTTAGCAAGATTCTTGTGAAGGTAGATGATAACAAGCCGTACCAGACAAGAAACCCCCACCATAAACACCTAAATCTGGTTGTGCCACATCTGGAATCAGCGGGTAGGCAGGGTTGCCCCAAGAGAGAGGACTTGGTGTTGATGTTGATGTCGCTGCAGAAGTTGATGCTATGGTTGTAGAGGAAGCAGCAGACTGATCAGTCGAGTCATCTAAGCTGCTGGGATCGAATGAGGCCGGATAGAAGCCTAAGACAAAGAAATTATAAAAGTCTCCGCCGGTTTCTAGAGGGCCTGTAGGACCAGGGCTATTAAATATGGCAAGAAACTGGTCGGTAATGCTGGTTCCATTCTCCAGAACAAAGGTTATGGTGTTGCCAGGGTAGAATGTGGCACCGCCGCTGAAGACATTCGAATAGCCTTGAATCTCTTGAGCAGGACTCAGCATCAACTGGTTCCAGTCCGCATGCGGTTCAAGTGTTCCAACGGAATTCTTGGCTGCAAAATCCGTCAAGTAGGTAATTACATCCACGCCGTTAATTGTGGTTACTGGAGATGGTTGGTAACTCGTGAAATAAGAACTGTCGAAGAGATCCCCTAACACGTGTTAGTACTTTAACTTAGAGTGGCTGAGCAAAACAAACATGTTAGGTAGACCTTTGGCAGCTCAATTCCGTCAAGAGAAACGGATACTAAATCATGAGGGCTTGCAAAAGAAAAGCCAGATAGTATTCCAGCAATCAGATCGACGTGCCCATCGTGTGCTGCATAGAGTAGAGACTGTAAAGCTGCCTCAAAGTCGTACTGGTTCTGAAAATCACCATTGTCAATAGCTTTTTGGAGCTGGTTCAAACCATCTAGCAAGTCAACCGCGGGTTGCTGATAACTTGATGGAGGATCTTTCAGATAGCTCAAAGTGCTTTGGAACTGCAAGGTATCATTGTAGTATGCAAGAAATCGAGATGCAACGGCTGCGTTGAAAGGTACACTAGTCAGGCAGTCGTATGCTTGACTGGCATTAAAGACGTAAGTATCTGCCGGTTTGTTAGATATTGCCTTTCAGCGCCACTCGGACCTCAGTAACTATACCTTCAGAATTCACAATGTCCCCACAAGCAGTTGATTGGGGCGACGAACTTGAGACAGCCGGAGTAGGTATACCAACGGACAATGAGGGCAGGAAGCCGATTAGAAATAGGCACAGTAGGTACATTGCGAAGGGTTTGAGGGACAGTGGTAAAGAGTGACTGATTTTCGCTTGAACCATCAAATTTACCTTGAACAACCAGAACAACAGAGACGTTATTACTAGGAAACGACTGAGTTCCGTATTTAAACATAGACAACTAACCTTTCGTGCCTAAAAGTTACATGACCGGGTGTGGCCACACTTCGTACTAGAATATGACTGCATGTATGCCAAGAAGGAGTTCGGCCCCAAAGAACAGGGCTGTTCGCGTGGTAGTGTATTGGGCTGAAAATTCACGAGATTGCGTATTAGATATTCTTGGGGTCCAAAACACTGGGCGAGAATACTCCAGCTTGGCATATTATATTATATTGTACCTTTCAGCTCCGATTTCCAGGGTGTAGATCATTTCTTTTGGCCTGAAGGCTTGGTAAAAGCAAGCAACTCTATAATTTCCAGCCCGTTGTATAGCCCCCAAAAGGCTTGTTGGTCTGTCTCCAGCTGACGCCAGTAGCACTGATCAATCTCCTCTGCATAAGTAAGCTTAACTCCCGTTTGGAAAGGTCATGGGGCTCCAAAGTTTAGTATAACGGATCCGAGCCCGTTGTGGCATGACTTCCTGCAGCCAAAAGTCTGGCCACCCAGGGTTTGATTCAGCCTAAAGTATGGGACGATATTGGAAAGCCTTCAAAGAATGACCCCGGTAGAAAGAGCAGTACAGAAGTACCAGGCAGGAGTAATCATTCTCGAAAATAAAACCTTCGGGTTGATATACGGTAGAAAGTAGAACTGCATGATTTCAAGAACTCACAAGGAATTTGCGAAGCAAGACAAGCAGGAACAAAAGTGACGTTAAAATTCACTCAATCTACATTTGGTAGGGTATCTCAAGGCGAATCATGTGCATCTGGGTGCCTTGAGCAAAATAAAATCGCCTGAAATGAGGCCGTTACAACTCAACATTCTATTCAACGGCGCTAACGGGCGCTTTCTATTCGTCAAACCAGGCCTAAAAGTATGCAGAATCGGTTCACAACGTGCGGGGAAGTTCGTTACTACAACCCCTTTCACGGCTTTGTAATATGGACGAGAACTTACAGATCAATATGATTTGCAGGGTCGCTCAGCCGCAAGACCAGGAGTAGACACATGGCTGACGTGATATTGGTCTTACCATCTTGCATAATACGGGTTCCTGGTGCCCGTGAACACCGCGCCCGAATTCAACCCAGCCATATCCTGCCACTCATGACTCTTAGTTTGTATCGACTTTATATTGGATGGACAAAATGAATAACATGCTAAAAGACGGTGATGTTTTTGGATATAGACCACTTCCTTCTCCAACATATATCCGCTTACTCCGCATTCTCTCCAGGTATGACGAGCCGATTCGCTGCTCGCTTGAGACTGTCGACCTCTGCAACGAGCCAAGATACCATGCACTATCATATACATGGGGGGATCCATTATCCAATTCTTCCTCTTCACCAAATAGCGGGAATACCAACCATTCCTCGCCAGCACGAAAACGCATACTATGTGATGGGCATGACCTTTCCCTTACTGCGACTGACAATCTGTTGGCAGTAATTGGAGAGCTTAGCACGAACCCAAAATTCTCAGACGGTATTTTTCGTAGCAGAGAGGATCTGATATGGATTGATGCTATTTGTATCAACCAAAAGAATGCTTCCGAGAAGAATGTACAGATTGCCATGATGGATAGAATCTATAAGAATGCCGAAACTGTGATCATATGGCTAGGACCGAGAGATAACGAAACCAGCATGGCCCTGGAAGTCATGCGTCAGATTATAGAAATTCCAGCTCAGAAAGCAAGCAACCAGAAGTTCACCTCCAGTATCGGCGATGAGGAGATATATCAGACTCTGGATATCCCGTACATAGAGCCATATCAGTGGCAGGCATATGCATCGTTTCTTCAACGGACTTGGTTCAGTCGAATCTGGGTGGTTCAGGAAGCATTCTTTGCACGTAAGATCCATGTCATACTGGGTACCGAAATCTTGAAGTGGTCGGATATCACGAGCGCTGCTAGGTTTCTCCGAGATACAAACCTGGGAACATTATTGATGAATCATACGGCAAAAGATCTGGGCGAAAACTATGTACGAAACATTCTCACGAACGTTTACATCTTTGAAAGGATGCGTGAGAGAATTGATTCAATGAACCTTGAATGGTTACTTACAAATAGTCGGTTCTTCGATGCCACATATTCTCAAGATAAAGTCATCGCTATCCTCGGATTGTGGAAAGAGTCTTCTCGCAGACAGGGTAGGCCCCCGGGTGCTTTACATCCAGATTGCACATTGAGTGTTGAGGAGGTTTATACACAAGCCGCTTGGACTTGCATCCAAGAGATGGGTGACCTAAACATTCTTTCACTGGTGGAGGATGCTTCTTTCAGGAAGGCCAAAAGTCTCCCTTCATGGGTCCCCGACTTCAGCGTTGGATCTCAACCACACCCACTGGCTGGTAACCCAAGACCAGCGATAGGCAACCAGCGCTGGGATGCAAGTTGTGCCTTGGAATGGAATATGCCGGTTCCAAAATTAGAAGCAATTTTGCCGGTTTATAGTGTTCAAATCGATACTATTGTTGATTTTGCAGCGACGCAGCCAGAAATACTAGAACATTACGACGTGACTTCGCTTCTCAGGATACTCCGGGATTGTTCAACTACTGCCGATCCGTACCAAGGCAACTGTATCGATGCATTTTGGAGAACACTTATCAAAGATACGTTTCGAGAAGAACCTGCAGATCTCAGAGCTCGAGAGCTATTCCAATGGTTGATTATCATGCGAGTCTGGGAACTGCAAACCGGAATACAGCAGTTCAGGGAACGTTCTGACCCAAATATAGACCCACTAGATCCGTATTACGTTGAAAATGCAAGACAATTGGAATTATACAATATGACGCAGCAACTACTTTCTGAAGTTTCCAGGATATATGGCAAGAGCGAAGTCATACCCGATTGGTCGACAATTCAAGAGAAGATCCGATCCGTTGAGGCCTTGGTGGATGGCTCTACTGAGGCGACGGACTTGGGGAGAGATTATGATGATATCAGTGAGGCTTTCCGCATTGCGTATGGTGGGAGAAGATTGTTCAAGACTAAGAAAGGACTATTGGGTATATCAGCTCAATCGCTTGCTAGGGGAGACACAATATGCGTCATAGCTGGAGTGAACGTACCGTTTGTCGTAAGAAAGTTGCAAAAAGAAGGTTATTGGAAATTGATTGGTGAGGCTTATATCCATGGGATTATGAACGGTGAGGTCTTCAAGGAGGAGGATGTTGTCAGGCAAAGTATATATCTAGAGTAGAGGGCAAAGACATTCGTTTCGGAATAAAGCCTTTTGTTATTTCCTCCTAAATATCTTCAGTAGTGCTTCCTACGGAAATGAAATAAGCTAATGTATGGCTGGGGGGTTGGGGGTGGGNGGGGGGGAGGGTTGGATGATTTGAGCGCAATACAAGGGATAGCTTGCGCAAATGTCAGTGAAGACAGTTGTGGTTAGGCAATACAATCCACGGAAAAAGAACAAGTTCTAGCCATATTGCTGCACTGCTACTGATGGTGAATGAGATTATGGGAGTTCACATGAAGATGTCCGATGCCTGATATGAGCCTGCATGGACTCGTTCTCAAATGTTGATAAGTCGTATCGTTCATGCTAGGACTTCTAATAAACCAAGAAACTGAGCTTCGTTCATGTTATCATCATTTCCAGGTCCTTTGATAGATTAATTATCAGCTTGAAGATCAACGTGGATAAGAAAATAAGAGAGTATCCTTACGTTTCTTTAGGGCACATCCAAGTTGGCTCCAACCAAGGCTGGCAAGTAGCAAACCCCTGATTCAAATGACCATCTTGCCTAAGAAGTCCCAATTTCCATCTCCAATCTGTTTCAATCTGCAAGCCATTCATGGTGAGCCAGTATCCAAGAATGCCCTCTGGGCCACATCGGTCCAAGTCTAGTATATTTTCTGGAGTATGAGGGGCATCGAATATACCAGCCCAGTCCCATTTTGGTTCCGAGGAAAGCATGGCAACCACGCCGGTGTGGATATTGAAATACGTCCACATTGCACTTGCTCGTCCATAGCCCGCGATATCTGTAAACCCAGTTTGTATGGACCCATCATGATGTTGTCCCCAATACATGAAATCGTAAGCGGCGCGGAGATTGAAAACCTTTCCATGTTCGACGGCTTCTACTGGAGGTGTTTCGCTGGAAATGACGAGATCTGGTCGGAAGTGAAGGATATAATCATAGCTCGCGGCATTATCCAGCATGTATTTCTGGATTTGCTGACTAGTCAGGTATAACGAGTAGAAAGCGGAAAACATTCGACCCAGAGTGCCTCTGCGAAGGAGGGAAGTGCTGGAACTGGTTGAGCTGATATGCTGACCGGATTGACAGTAAATGCCGATGAACAGATTCATATGTAACCTCTTCTCCTTCAAAATCTGATCCATGGTAGAACACATCTTCGTCCTAGGCAAAGAAGAGGACGTCCACGCCGCCGGAGCCAGTCCATTTGGATACGATCTTCTCCATGTGTGAGTCGCAAGTTTTTAGATAGGAATGGAGGAATCCTGTGTATGCAATTGCAAGGCGACCAGCGATTGTCAGCTCCTTATCCACACTTTTAGCCACTAAATGCGTACCTTTATCATCTACAGGCCTGCTAATAGTGCAAATGTGGCTGTGGTCTGTCCTGATTTGAAGATAGCCATTATCTAGTATTTCAAGAAACGGCAGACTTGATTGATCCTTTCCCTGGCTTGCTCGGCAATCCGATAAAAGATTCGACTGCCATACAATACCATGAGTAGGTACTCCAGCTCAGTCCTAGAACTCCATTCAGGTGCAGCTTTGCATGCCAGGTAACATTGAAGAACAGAGCATTGTCTGTGTAGAACAATGTTTTGTTGTTGACCCGGTCAAGAAGTACCAAATTGCCACTGTCTTGTAACTTTAACTGATGCTGTCCAGAGGGTGAGGCAAGGCTGATGTTTAGAGACTGATTCGCGCGCAAAACAGAAGTAATCACGGACGTATTGGGTCGGAGGGATGGCAGTTTGACGTCGACTAGGGAGGTGTGATCAGAAAAACGATAAAAGTAGAAGCAGCAGCAGCGGCGATAGGGGGAATTCTCCAGACTCGACTGCTGGAGTTTGCTTGTCCAAGGCGATGATCCCGTTGAATCATGATGCTCTCTTCTCTGGAAGTATTTCGAGGTAGTAGTTTATGGGGTATCTACTACGGGCCATCCCAACCAAGAAGCCTTGTGTATGTTCTTGCCGCTCTAGCTGTCACACCCGAGACACTTCCCATTCTGCATATCAATACTTCTCAAGCTCTTGCCTCATTGGTTGTCGACTTGCATCCCTGAATAAGCCGCCATCCACAACAATGACAGCAAGAATGCTCTGCCTACCTCTTTTGGCGAGGTTGCTACACGAAGTTATTCAGGGTACATTGAGATTGTACCTGCAAGGCGAAGCGAGCCAAGTTAGACGGGAAGAAACGGGAGGGACGAGACGGAAAAGAAAACCAAAGAAAAGCCAAGAAAGTAAAAGAAAACAAAAGGGGGGTGGTAAGGAAAGCAATAGAGACGGCTGGTATCAACGGCCAGAAAGTACCAATACCACCTCATTGGCCGAGTGGAAGTGTATCAAACTACATACAGATGGCTCCGCTCTGCTTCAAGTCCTCTATCCCTCCCAAGTAACAGGTCGTAATATAGACACGCTGCGTGTATCTATTAAAGTATCTAAACTACGCATGAGCATATTGTATTGGTAATACCACTGGTCCCAATGGTTTCCCCGGCCGTATATGTTGTCCCTCTCGACTTCCGCGTCTTGCCAGCCCGGAGTGCACTAGGCCTCTTCCAGGTTCCATGGGACGAACGCCGGCACTAAATTCCCCGCACTTTTAATCATGCGCAAATGCTGGCAGTTCCGGTCGCATTTCTTTTCTCTCCAACCTCGTCGTCACTCCGTATGTGACCATGAACGCACTTGAAGCGCAGGTCAACGATATCGAATATCTTACCGAGTCCCCAATTGCCCTGACTGCTATCAGCCCCCTTGATATGAAGGTCCCTGGCCAGCAAGGGTCCAATTCTAGCACTGCGCATCTTCACCGACAGAGCACCACGGAAAGCCCCGCTGCGAGCGGAACAGCCAGTGCGAATCTCATCCACAATCACAATGGGAAGAAGAGGAAGGCGGACGAGCCTGGATCTCCGATAACCAACAACTCCGGCATGAGCAATTCCGGGCCCACCGCGGCGCAAACCCGAGCGAAGAGGAATCGGTATATTTCAATCGCATGGTACGTTTGGGTGCTATGCCACAGCTGATGCCTACCTGCGTCGACTTTGAGTGTTCCATGCTGATGAAAACCGCAGCAATGAATGCAAAAGGAGGAAAATAAAGTGCAATGGCAATACTCGTAACGCCCCTCTTTCTTGTCCTTGCCCTGGAGCGCGTTAACAGTTTCCCCAGCTTGTCAACGATGCGGAAACCTCAACCTCGAATGCCAATATGCGCCAAATTGCTGCTCGAGCGGCTTCAAAGAATCCGAAGAGTTCAAGCAAATGAACGCTCACCTTGCCTCTCTTCAAGAACAAGTCGATAACCTATATGCCAACCTCAATGCGCTCCGAGCCGGCCGCGATGGATCAAGCGGATTTCCAGCATCGTCTGAAAGGTCTGTGTCAGTCTCCCAGGCTTCGATTCCTCCAGCTGGGATATCGCCAATGAATCGAGACCGCCCCATGCCCAAACATCCTTCTTTCCGAGGCCCAACCAGTTCGGCCTTTAGCCTCGACGTTGCGAAGACAACTCTGCATAACATGGGTTATCCGAACTTGGCCGAAGGTGATGAGGGTCTCACTACTGAAGATGTTACACCACTTGGATCCCCTCCTTCAAAGCCCATGGCTCGACCTGCGGTACACGACACGAATCCCCGCCGAGATCCCATATGGGCATTCAGTAAAGAGGAGATGATTCGATTGTGTCGAGTATATGAAGAAGAGATGGGATTGATGTATCCTGTGGCCAACATTGACCAATTGATCATACACGGTACCAATCTGTATGAATTCATCGATGCAGCTATAAGGACCGGCCTGGTCACCAACTCATCAAGTGGTGGCATCAAAGATGAGCAGTCTTGTGTCCTGAAAATGGTGTTGGCTTGTGCGACTGTGACAGAAGGAAGCGGACATAGCGAGGTTGGCCATCGATTATTCGAGAGTGTGAGAGATGTTGCGGATCGAATACTACACAGCGAGGCCATTGAGGTCAAAAATCTTCCATTTTTGGTTCTTGTAGTAAGTGCCTTTTCTTCCTTTTCTTCCTACGCAACTGGATTTGAACGATAATCTGACCATTTTTGCAGGCCATATTCCACTTCCACTGCGATGAAGAGGCGTTGGCATGGCGTATCATTGGACAAGTTGCTCGGATGTGCATTGAGCTAGGCCTGCATCGACGTGATTCGCTATTCAAGACGGTCATCGACGAGGAAGAAAGACGAAGTGCCATCAAGCTTTTTTGGTCGATATATGTGCTAGACAGGCGATGGAGTTTTGGAACTGGCATGCCATTTGCATTACAAGATGCTGACATTGATCCGAGCTTACCCGAGCCTGTAAGTTACCTTCGCAGATTTGAGTGCTTCACTAATTTGAAGCATAGGAGGTCGATATACCGTATTTAAATGTCATGATATCCTATTCTCGTATCGGCTCCAAAGTCTGGAAGTCTGTCTGTTCGTTTTCTCCCGCCATATCCCCTTCACTCAATGTGGAAGAAATCGGCTACCTCGACTACCAAATTACTCAATGGCAGAAAAGCATACCTCCGGAACTTCTACTTCCAACATCGACTCAACCCCAGACTTCATCCAGAGCAATGCACCGGCTTCAAATACTGTTGTACCTTCGAAGCAACCAGATACGCATTCTGATCTATCGACCAGTGCTGCTCTCGGCGTCTTCTATTCAGGAGAACCTTCACTACGCAAATACGGTTGTTGAGCTTGCGAAAGACACGATTCGGGCTCTGACCCATCTCAATCATACATCTGATATATACCGTGCCCAGCAAGTGTGCTTCAATTACTTTTTGATATCTGCCCTCGCAGTCATTTTCTTGGCAAGCTGCCACGCACCCGTCCCTTTCAGCAGTCTTTGCAGGGACGAGTTCTATATGGCTTTGGACTTGGTGAAAGGATTCAGTAACAAGTCCTTTGTCAGTAAACGTTTGTGGAAGACGATCAAGGGCCTCAAAGAGATTGGACCGAAGCTGGGGCTTTCACCAGACTTTAACTCCACTCCGGGCCAGAACGGTCACATGGGAACAATGCCTGAAGATGCTCACTCGAGTGCGGCTTTGGCCATGGCTGATCTAGCTGGACAGGAGATTTCCAGACTATCCCATATCTATGCCGGTAATCAAGATAACAATGGAGCGAAGAATGGTAGCAGTGGAAGTCCAATGAATGGATTCCAAATGAGTCATGAGATGACAGCCCTATTCGAAATGGCTTTGCAGGGCGTCAACGGCCAGTCTGGTTATGCAGGCATGGATGGGAATCGAGACGATCCATTGGGAGCCAATGCTTTTGGAGGCGAGGAAGAGTTGTACCGACATATGAGAGATCTATTCTAGCTAGTTTGCCCTCTAATCAATATTAATCCCTTTGCAGGATGCGCACATCCTATTCGAGGACTCTGTAATGATCCCATCTCGGAAATCAATTGTATCATGAATTCAAGCCCTCTATACACATAAAGTGTTCAACCTTCAAAGGCGCCAGTCTGACAACCGATGCCAATAAACATAGATCCATCCCTCACGCTCACTAGTCTCTCATCTATTGGTATTCAACACAGGAGAGCTCTCTCGGGGCGAGGAAGTAGTTGATTCTCAACTCTCTAGATCTTCGGCACAGCGTCAGGTGTTGGCATCTGAAGACCTGCTCGCTAAACTCGTTCTGACCGAGCAAGGACAGTCCCCAGGATCGGATCGGGTAATAAAGAACCTGGGCTGGATCAGGTACCTTGCTGTATGTAGCCAGCAAGAGAAAGGGTCGGGAAGTCCTAAGCAGGGGTGTGTGTTTTCGTCATGACGAGTTAAGGACGACGCGGATGATGTCCGCGGTGGGGGCGGTCTTTTCTGGACCTTGGTGTTAAAACGTTGCTGCTTCTGGCGCATTATCACGTTTACCTTGCGTGGAATGATATCCCTACTATTTTCGTTCGGGTTCATATAAGCTGAGGGTTTTGTTCTCCAATGTGTATTCCAAGAATTGAGGGGCCCAAGGGCGTCAGATTGTAGTTGTTGCTTTTTATTTGATTGAATATAGTTATATCTATTCGTTTAAGGCTTCACAATTGGATGGCACTCTCAATGCGTCCCGCACATTCACCAAAGCCCACCCTGCCAACGTCTTCATTTTCGCAGACACCGCGAATAACAATCTCATCTCCATCCTTCAGGAACTTCCTTACGTCCATACCGGCTAGCATGATTTCTTTCTTGCCGCCCTGGCACATCTCCAAAAGACTGCCTAGCGCGTTGCTTTCCGTTCCGCTGATTGTTCCACTGCCAAGTAGATCACCCGTGTTCATCTGGCATCCGCCCACGCTATGATGGGCTATCATTTGTGGGAAGCTCCAGAGCAGGTTCTTGGCTGAGACTCTGGAGATGGTTGTCGTTGAGCCATCGGGTGTAATAAGGTCGACTTCTAATTTAATATCGTAGAAGCTGTCTTTCCGTGACTCTGTGAGGTATGGGAGAAGTGGAGTTTCATTAGGCAAGCCACTTGTACGAAATGGCTCGAGAGCGTCTGCCAGAACTACCCATGGCGAAATGGTTGTGGCGAAGTTCTTAGCATTAAACGGTCCCAGTGGAACGTATTCCCAAGTCTGGATGTCTCTTGCTGACCAGTCGTTCATTAACACGTATCCGAATATAGCTCCCTCTGCTTGCTCTCCAATGCGCAATGGCTCTCCCAATTTATTTCCCGTGCATAAGAAGCAGCCCAGTTCAAGTTCCATATCAAGTCTCCTACAGGGCCCAAAAGTCGGTACTTTCGGCTCTGCGGCCGGGTCAAGGAGAACCTGTCCATTTGGTCGTCGGACGGGTGTTCCTGACACGACCACCGAAGATGCCCGGCCATGATAGCCCACAGGCAAATGTTTATAATTTGGTTGCAGAGCATTTGCTGGTCCTCTAAACATGGTTCCAACATTGAAGGCATGGTTTATGCCAGCAAAGAAATCGGTATAATCGCCAATTTGCATCGGGATATGAGTCTTGAATTCATTCTTGGGGATGACGACGGTATCCCTTAGCTTCTCGTTGTCTTTGAGTAGTTCGGGAAATTTCGTGTCCTCGACCAGGATATCTTGGATGTAGGTTCGCACTGCGTTGTGGGTTGGCCGGCCGAGGGCTGCGAAGGCATTGAGGGTAGGTTGCGCGAAGGCAGCAAAGAGCTCTTTGGTGTCGGAGAATGACGAAGACTTGAGCTTCGCAAAACCATTGCCGGCCGCGAAAGCCTTCAGATCGAATGCACAATCGCCAATTGCGACTGCTGGTCTCCAATCGGCGTCAGATTTGCTGTGGATAATGCCGAAGGGGATATTCGAGAGGGAGAAATCGCTGTCGGCAGGAATGGGCAGCCATGATTTGAGCGGAGCCATGTTTGCAGAATGGGTGGAAAAGGACCTCGGGTTGAAGCGTCGGTAAGGTAGATTGGATATAGCACGCAGCATCGATCAGTGCAACATATAGAACTGCAGAAAGTTGTCGGCGGGAGATGGAGCTTCACAAGGGAGAGCTGAGTGTCAAGCTCCAACCCAACCGGGTCTAGAGCGGGGTGGGCGGCATTGCGGGGCTAAGCGTCGGCTTCAAACACGTGAACAAGTGGTGGACAGCTTCCCAGAGCGAGACAGGACTGAGGCAGAGGTGGATAGCTGAGCTGCGCTGCGCTGCGAGCTCCATGACGGAATGCGGTCGCGTCTTCCGCTTCTTCCCCTTCAACACTGGCTCCTCCTCTCTATGCACGGTAGATCCCCAGTCGGGATCCTGCATGCGGAATACATTCCGGCAGCAGCAGACCAGCACGACATCGATGGACGTCTTAGGATTCAGAGTCTTGTTTCACAAAACCCCGACCACCGTGGATGGAATCGAGGCACCAACTCGGAATGCTCCCAGTCGTGTGCGGAATTGCTGCGCTACAGATGTCCGGCAGGTGCTGCACATCATCGGTATGCTCCCGTCTGGGGCTGCTTTTCCCCACGTTTTGCTGGGCCAATGGCGCAGAGCGTACTCAAATCCTCCTTGCACCCCGCGGAGCTCGTGTGTCCCACCGTCAGCCAGGCCATGGACGTAATCTGGGAAAGCCCTTCGGGCGTCACGGAGGCAGGTAGGTGACGCTGCCAGTCTCATGCTTCCTGTGCTGTCCACTTCCTATGGCTACAAAAAAAGCCCTTAAAGCCCAAGCCTTTCCCCACCCCCTTTCCTTCAACGGCTCAGGCTAGCTCTTGTCTTCTGCACCATGTCTTTCCAAACTATTGGCATCGCCATCTTGGCCATTGTGGCCCTGCTTTATAAGTATCTCAATCGCACTGATATGCCCAAGATCAAAAACTTGCCAGAAATCCCCGGTGTACCGTTGTTCGGAAATTTATTGCAGTTTGGAAGTGAGCATGCGAAGGTTGCTGGGGGCTTGGCCAAGAAGTATGGTCCAGTCTTCCAAGTGCGTCTGGGGAACCGGGTGAGAATGGAAGCTCCGTGGGCGAATCTCTGCAGAATACTAATGACCAGCAGCGCATTATCTTTGCAAACACCTTCGATTCTGTGCGTCACATCTGGATTCAAAATCAGTCCGCTCTGATCTCAAGACCGACGTTGCATACCTTCCACACTGTTGTATCCAGCTCGCAAGGATTTACCATTGGGACCTCGCCGTGGGACGAGTCCTGTAAGCAACGACGAAAGGCGGCTGCCACCGCGCTCAACCGACCTGCTGTGCAATCATACATGCCCATCATCGATCTGGAGTGCAACGTTTCCATCAAAGAACTTCTCCAGGACAGTCAGGATGGTAAGAAAGACATCGATCCAATCGCCTACTTCCAGAGATTTGCCCTCAACACGTCTTTGACGTTGAACTATGGAACGAGAATTGACGGCAATGTTGATGATGAGCTGTTGAAAGAGATTTGCGACGTCGAGCGAGCCATCAGCAACTTCAGGTCGACTAGCAACAATTGGCAGGACTACATCCCCCTCATGAGGATATTTCCAAAAGCGAATACTGAGGCCGTAGAGTACCGAGCCAGGAGAGATCGATACCTAACCCTGCTATTAAGCAACCTGAAGAAGCAAATCGCTGAAGGCTCGGATAAACCTTGTATTACTGGAAACATTCTGAAAGATCCAGAAGCAAAGTTGAACGAGGGTATGTCATTCCTCCTCCGAGCCTACAAGAGATGGTGTATTAATGATTGATAGATGAGATCAAGTCGATTTGCTTGACCATGGTATCTGCAGGTCTTGATACAGTCCCTGGAAACCTGATCATGGGAATTGCCTATCTCTCCTCACCACATGGTCAGGAGATCCAAAAGCGGGCCTACGAAGAAATCATGAAGGTCTACCCAGCAGGCGACGCCTGGGAGAGATGCCTCGTTGAAGAGAAAGTACCATACGTGACGGCATTTGTCCGAGAGGTTTTGCGATTCTTCGTCGTCATTCCCATCTGTTTACCACGAACCAGCATTAAAGACATCACATACGAGGACGCCACGATCCCAGCAGGCTCAACTTTCTACATGAATGCCTGGTCCGCAAATTATGATAGCAGCCACTTCAAAGCACCCAACGAATTCTCGGTGGAGCGATACCTTGATAACCCTGAAGGCAGCGGCACTCCACATTATGCCTATGGAGCTGGTAGTCGCATGTGTGCCGGTAGCCATCTCGCAAATCGAGAGCTCTACACCGCATTTATCAGACTGATTACCGCTTTCTACATCGATCCACCAAAATTGAAGGAAGACGAACCTATCTTGGATGCACTGGCTTGCAATTCCATCCCAACCGCCTTGACCACGGATCCTAAACCTTTCAAGTGTGGGTTCCGTCCTAGAAATAAGGCCCTGTTAGAGCAATGGATGAGAGATAGTGACGAGAGAACGAAGAACTTGTAGTAACTGTGTATGGTGTTTGCATTATTTGTGATGAAAATTTGGAAGTTAACTGGCATTCACATTATATCTATTGTGCATAGGATGAAATGATACCAATGAGATCTTGGAGACGAGTTCTTTCCTTCGTGGATGAAAACCCATATGCTAAGTGGATAAATGAACAGAATAAATATCAAGGTCGATTGACCCGAATTCGGTCATTATATGTTGAGACCGGTTCGTTATTTCACATGCCTTTGAACTCCAGCACCCATCTTTCGTGCCGAGTCGAAACTCCCAACCAACCCTAGGTGATATGATATATCTATATATCGCTTCATAACAATAGCTGCACAGCGCCATCGTACGCACAGATGAGCTGAGGACAGCGCATCTAAGTCGTCGTGGGTTGTCTGCAGCCATATCACGTGATATACCACAATGGGCCCCTTTCAGCCAGGTTAAACCACATCAAGAGCTCCAATTCAAGGATTTGAATATTAAAAAAAAACCATCCTCAGCCCATACATCCCAGAACCAGATACCCGGCCAGAACCGCGGTCCCAATCCCAAGCAGCCACGCCCGTTCCGTGCTCCCGTACCTCCAAACCAGCGTGGCATCCACGGCGCCAACCAAAACACTCGCCGCCATCATCGTCTTGACGCCATCGTAATTCTGCGTCGCGGCAAAGACGACGAAGCAGAACCCCAGCGCTATGTCGCGCGCTCCCTTGGCGGCGATGAAGGTGGCGGTCGTGGAGAAGTTGGCCGAGTGCGGTGAGGTGGGTAGCCCGAGTAGCTGCCCGCTGATGCCGGGGAAGACGATGGAGATGAGTCCGATTATTGTATTGAGGATGCCGAGCGTGTAGGTGGTGCCGACGAGAAAGGGGATGGTGGTGGCGGTGGTGGACATTGATGCATCGAATCCAGGTGTGGCTTTGGACTTTGTCTTACGCCCAGAAAGTGCCGTGTGTCCCTTCTTTTTTTTGCTGACCTCTTTCTCCTTGGATTGGAAAGATGCGAGGTGTTCTTTGTCAACGAGAAAGGGATCGTTGCGGGATATTGGGAGGGAAAAAAGACTCGGGTTTGGGGGGCCTGGACCTTTTCCAATTTGAATAACCTTAAGCGTCCCCCGCCCGATCAAGATGAGATGAGATGCGGAACCAGATATATTGTGGTTTGCCGTTTCAAATCACGTGTGAAGCATCAGAGAAGTGCCGGGTGCTGTGCAGTTGTGCCGCAATTCAATACTGGTCTGTACGTGGTGTGCAGGTTGGGTGGCTTTCTCCTCTGCAGCGGGAGTTTTGGCGATGAACTGGGCAGAAGTACTTGGGTTGCGGCGGAAACTAAAATAAGGGGGGGGAGCGGAGGGAATGACGTGGGAACCACACGGGGGTCAAAGCTACCACCAGCGCGGAAAGGGCAAACGGCCAAGCCAAGTTGGCTGGAGGGAGGGATTGTGTTGCGGTTTTATTAATAGCAACCCACGCGGCATTTGACTTCTGTCCAGTCCCAGTCCCAGTGCTGCCAGCTCAGAAGTTAGTAGCCACGGTAGCGCCCAAGGTACCGGATGGCTGAGAGCCCTCGGCAAACAAAAAGAGGGAATCGGATGATCTCCGTTGCAGGGACCCGGTTCATGACGTGGGGACGTCGTAAACCTCTAACATTGATGATTCTGTTGCACAAATGCTTATTCTGCTGCACAAAGTCCACATAAGCTCTCCAGAATAATTGGCAAACGGGCCTGCCTCTGTTCATGGCTCGTCTCTTTAAAACCTGGTTAGAAGCCGTCGAAACATATCTAAGACTGTGAACCGGTCTTTCCGACTTCGATTGCCTGGAGATTTGTACTACCATGTTTCGCCTATATCATACAATACGTTCTTCTATGCATGCCCATTGCCGTTGTATATCCCATGGACTATCCTTACTTTATATGTGCTCAAGCGCCAAACTTTGACTCCTTGAATGGGTATCGGACTTCATCATCGCTCCTCAGCCAGATCTGTTTCTTTTTCTTGGTCACCACATGCTCCGCCCAGATTTGTTTCGCATTCTTCTTCATGAACGTCCTGATGAACCTTGGATCCCATAGCTCGCTCGCCACTCCGAGATCTTTGCAGCAGCGCATCAGCGCATTTGATTTGCAGCCCTCAGTCGCGGTGGGGATGCCTTCGGGGGAGAAATAGTCTTGTTCGCCGCGTGCTACTGATACCAATCTGAATAATGTCTCGTTAGCTCTCTGCTTCTGTGCTCGTGGAAGTATTAAACCTACCGGCCGTGAGCCACCAATGCATATTCCCTCGTAATGCTCTTGTTCGTCACAATTGTCTCCCCCCGGGGTGCCATGCCCCAACCGCCAGGTCCGAAAGCTCTGTTTAAAATCCGTCTGTACTTGATTTCCGGCAGGTATATGATCCCGTCTGGCTTGACCTCCACGTCTTCTGGGTCCAATGGCGCCAGCAAGATATCCGCAGCCTCCTTGGAGAAAGGCTCTGCAGAGAGCCCATGAAATGACCGTGTCCAATCTACCTGTCTGCTCCCCTCATCCAGTATCAATGGCTCGTCTGCCATGCCGCCCGTCATGTCCTTAATCGCCGACTGGTCATCGATGGCGGGCGTCGCACTCTTCGCAGACTTCGCTGGAGCCGGTGTTGGTGCTGCTGAAGCTGGCTTCGATGCCTCGACTGGTTTCCGCGCCCATGACGTTGGCGTTGCGGCATAGACAGAGCTGGTTGTGAATGGTCTCGAGCTTCGTGAAGCGCCGCTGCGCATCGCTATCGATCGTAGTCCGCATGGTGGTAGTGCTCTCGACGTTTGTAGGGCTTCTGTTATGCTAGAGCGTGCCGCTCTTTGTATGATGGACGCCATGCTTAAGGGGTTTGAGGTTGGACGGCGTTTGGACGACGCGATATTTCTCAAAATCGCGTGTCGCTGACGTCGATGACGATTTTCTGCAAGACAGCGATAACAGTCACCCGAATTCAATATTTGAAACCCTTGCGAGACTTGATTGGATATATTACAGCGTTAACAGAGGTGGGATTTGCATTGTCTTATTATTACAGGTATCGCGGGTTTGCGCGACAGGGTTTTCAAGTGGCTGGGAGAACTATTTGCCATCAAGCATCCTTCATTGAGGTCCTCTTATCGTTCTGCTGCTGCTTCCAACACTGCCTAAACTTCTCGAGCTATATAGACAGTCAGAATCTATCCAACAGGCAGAGAAGCTCATTGGTGATAGTCTAATATATTCACGTGATATCAAATGCGGAGGGCCGCTAAGAGTGTTGGACTGCAATCCTCACCTCGTCTTTGCACAGTCTCCAGTCCTTCTTCTCGTAGTAACAGTCATTCATCTTTGTGTTCTCGACTGTATGGGCCATCAATAGCCATCTTCAAAAGTGAATTGACCAAGCCCACTTACTCGAACAACCGGTGCTGAAAATTCTCTTATCCCTACACAGTGTGAGTCTTGGGAGAAGCCGTTGGGGCGTCAACAGTTTTACCAGTCATCCGGCTCATCATCGTCCTCTACAGCCGTTGCTGCCTTCGCATCGCTTTCAGATTTCGACATATTAAGTCACCGTACCTTGCAAGTTCGGGTGAAAGAGCTCGGTGGTCAGAAATATTTGGAGAATCTCGGTTGTTGGCGGTGTTTGAAATGGCGTCCAGGAAGATGAACGTCCTGGTGTATTCAGGTACACAGCCCCAGAAAGCCAGACCAACTCCTGGCTGATCTCTCAATCAGGAAATGGAAGCACAATTGAATCGGTCAAGCACTGTTTATACACTCTACGACGCCTACTCTCTCCTAACTATGCCGTCATTCCCGTGACAGATTCGGCCATTCTCAAGGAACCATGGCAAGCATCATGTGCTTTACTTGTCTTCCCTGGAGGCGCGGACCTTGGATACTCCAGATCACTCAACGGCGAAGGAAATTCTCGAATCTCTCAGTTTGTCCGCAGAGGTGGTGCGTATCTCGGCTTCTGTGCTGGAGGCTACTATGGAAGTTCCAGATGTGAGTTCGAGGTTGGAAACAAACCTCTCGAAGTCATCGGCTCTCGCGAACTTGCCTTCTTCCCTGGAACGTGTAGAGGTTGTGCTTTCAAGGGATTTGTTTACCATAGTGAGGCCGGTGCCAAAGCTGTGGAGCTACGCACCAATAAAGACACTCTGGCTGCTGGTAGTAGTAGTTTGCCTGAGGCTTTCCATTCTTACTACAACGGCGGCGGAGTCTTTGTAGACGCCTCTAAGTACAAAGAGAAAGGAGTTGAAGTTCTTGCTTACTATAAAGACCAAACTGACGTAGATGGCGGCGAAGATTCAGCTGCAGTCGTCTACTGCAAAGTGGGAGAGGGGAGGGTTATCCTGACAGGGCCGCATCCAGAGTATGACCTATTTTACAGGCATGGACTCCAATCTAACTGATTTCTAGGTTTGCAGCAGTCAATCTGAACCCCCAGTCCACCGTACCTGATTACGCAAATCTCATCAAAGCTCTTGCAGCTGATGACGACTCACGATCGAGATTCTTGAAAGCGTGTTTGGTCAAGCTTGGTCTGGAAGCAAGCCAGGACACAGTCTCGGTACCATCCCTCTCTCGCCTTCATCTTTCAAGCACGCAACCCAATGATGTTTCTATGCTATTGGAATCATGGAAGGAGATTATCACAGTTGAAGATGGAGAAGAATATATCAAGGGAGAGAACGATACATTTCACATCGAGAAGCAAAGCACCAGGTGGTCTTTAAATTCTCTTGTGAAAGCTCTCCCTGTACCTGGTCTTTCTGCGGATAAAGCAACAGGAGATGAGCCAGCTGACCGAGTGGATGGTTCGGATGACAGAATCCTCGACTATAGCACTATCACCAAGCGTTTGATACCGCACGAGAACAAGTGGCCAGATACTAAGGAAACGCCGAACTTTAATCACCACTCGTACTTTGCAAATCTTCGAATGTATCAACAGGAGAATGGGACTGAAGCAGAAGAATTCGGAAACCACCTCATGTACGGAGAGGTCGTAACGAGCACAAACACTCTACTGGAAAAGTAAGGAATGTATGGCCCTATATTAAACGTTGCTGACCATTACAGAAACCAGAAACTACTTTCACAGCTCCCCACGGGCTTCACACTCACAGCTACGACACAAGTTGCAGGTCGCGGACGCGGCTCTAACGTTTGGGTATCTCCAGCCGGATGCTTGATTTGGTCTACTGTGATAAATCACTCCATGGCGCTGAGTAACACTGCGCCAGTGGTTTTCATTCAGTACCTTGCAGCCATTGCTATTGTTGAAGCAATACATTCTTATGACAAAGGTTATGAGACTTTGCCAGTGCGGCTAAAGTGGCCAAATGATATTTGTAAGGACTTTTATTCTTCAAGGAGATACCATACTAACTGTCCTAGATGCTGCTGATCCATCCAAGCCAGGCAAAAAAGACTTTGTCAAAATTGGTGGAATCCTCGTCAATTCATCTTACTCCTCTGGAGCATACAATCTGGTACTGGGTATCGGCCTCAACACCATCAATCCAGCGCCCACAACATCACTCAACGCCTTACTTCCGCCACATCTCCAGCCGTTCACTCTTGAGAAGCTCCTCGCACGCTTTCTAACGAAATTTGAAGATATCTACATACAGTTCTGCCGAACAGGTTTTGATGTCAAGTTAGAACAGCTTTACTATAAGCATTGGCTGCATACTGATCAAATTGTTACTTTGGAGACCGAAGGTGGTGTCAGAGCTAGGATAAAGGGCGTCACAAGAGAATGGGGCCTGCTACGAGCTGAGGAGTTAGGCTGGGAAGATCGCCCAACAGGAAAGATGTATGAGCTGATGAGTGACAGTAACAGCTTTGACTTCCTCAAAGGTTTGCTGAAGAGGAAGGTATAGAAGGTAGATAATGAGAAGAAATGATGCACATCAATTACTCTATGTATACCCACCCGAAAATCTCGTGGTATTCGATATGCTCATTGATTAGATACTGATTGTCCGACATTCCATTCGCAGAAAGTTTGTTGCGTAGTCCGAAATCCTGTCTTTCTCCAAACCCTGTTTGAAATTGTAGCATGGTGGAACCATTATCTTATGTACTGTCCTCACAATAAAATAGCAAAATGATTGGCATGCGCCCAGGTCCTATCTAGGAAGCTCCAAAGATCACTCGCACTTCTCCAAACAGATCCCCGGCAATTGCGAAAGGCCCGACCAGAAATAGTTTGTCTGCCGTCCGAGAGCTACTTCCTCAGATCTCGGGGCTATGGTAATTAATTGAGTTCATGTCATGGCGTCGCGACTGCCAACGCTCCCGCGCCAAGTGATCTAGTGCCACCATGATATCATAGCACCTGTTTCGCATCCCCGGTTGTGAAGGTGGTTGTGAAAGAACCCACGATGTTTTGTTGCATGTCTGAAAAATTGCCAATGTTGTGCTAAGGAACCCTTTTGCGTGGAGGGCTTCGTCACCGAGTACGTTTTGCGGGTCCAGACTTCTCGGCATCGGCACGACTATCGCTTCCAACGTAGTCTCGCCGGCTCGGGTTAGGGGTGCGCTGCTCTCACTTAAATTCAGACAACTATGGTCCTTGGTATTGCGCGTAGTGGCTTTGGGCTTCTGAATTCTTGGCTTTGGTGTCGAAATGCGGTCAGTAGAATTTAGAGAGCCATAGAAAGCCATTGCGTATAAGCTTCGATGCCAATACTCTTGAATAATGCACCGGCTTCGGCTTTGCTTGGCGTGTCACAGGGCAGCTATTTCCAAGAAAAACAATTTAAGCTGGCAAAATAAGCACAAGATACCGAATGGAATGTTCGACCTGTCTTCGAATCTGAAGGCTCCTGTAATGGAAGCAGGAAGAGGAGGGTGCCTCGATGTGGTTAAGCGATCGGCTAACCCAACTCTCTGTGCGTGAGGGAGGTGTAATTGTGGGAATGTGAGATGAAAATTGTCTAAGGACCTAGTAACTAAGAATGGGTCTATGGGTATGTATGAACAAGGCTATATGAGCCATATCAGGGAGGACATTACCTTATCTTGGTACGCAGTTAGTGTTCGAAGCGTATAAAACATGTAAAAATCATGCAATTAAGTCGCGTTCACCGTAAAGAGTATTTCTAAAATCTTGTCGGATTTAGACTCAATAAATTTTTATTTGAATTTGACCGAATAATCAGAAAGAGCTTGAAAGTTACTGCCATTTTCTCATCGGCCAAGCAGTAGATCGCTTGGGGAAAAAAGCACCATGAGAATATCAAGGACGACAAAAAGCACACAAAACATAAAACATCCAAGGGATTTTGGCGAAATATTTCAAACTATCAGCAAGAACGTAGAAAATCGAGGTACATGATAGCGTTTGACGCACCAAGAAGAAATCATTTCGAGCCTATGAAATCAAACAAGTCTACTGGCAATGCCCTTCTAGCTTCACCAAGCTGAGCAGTGATTTGTAGCGGTCCTTTACCGTCCCAGCTGATTTCACATTGCTGGGTCTTCGTATCTCTCATGAGATTCAAGATGTGCGAGATAGTTGCGTGAAATCGAGCCACGGAGTTACTGTTGTCTTTCTCCCATGCAAGTACTTCTTCTTTCACATCCTTGACCTGGGGCTTGTTGAACTTCCCGAACTTATGGTAGGCAAGGAGAAACTTTGAAGTTTGACTGACCCATAGTCTAGGTAAGATGTCGTCCATGTTGTATAGATTCCACTCGCTTCGAGTCTTGATATCGAAAATCTGATCTTGGAGAACAGGCGTGCCAGCCTCCAGTATCTGGAGTTGCTCGTTTTGAGCAACGGGTTTTGGTGCCATTGTTTCTACCAAACCATCGACAGTTGTGGATTCTACTGATGGTAAATAAGAGGAGTCTCCATCGGATGGTCTGATATATGCATCGGTCTCAGTCCGAACGAGAAACTTAAGGCCACCAAGTTCATATTGGATGATACGCTGATGAGAACACGAATTGCGTACGCCCATATCCCAAGTTGTGTACGCCTCTGGAAATGTGTGGCCGTAGCCCCGAAGATCCGTAATGAGCTCTGTCGGGGAGGATCCTCTGCGCACAAAGAATACCGTATCTTCAATCACATCGACATCAAATCGAAATGGCTGCGCAATGGAACGGGAAAATCTAACGAGGTTCCCCAACGTGCTGCCGCATCCCACGATATCGATATTTTGGAGATCGAACTTTGGTTGCATAAGTTGGACTGATCGAATCATAGGTTCCAGCGGGAACGAAGGATATCGAGCGGCATTTTGATCCCGAAATGCATCACGGTTGTCTTCCTCCAATTTGGAATCTGTCAATGGAGGTGTCCATGCTGGTGGGGACCCTGTCACGAGATAAGAGATCAGCAAAAATACAAGCAAACGATCGTACCAGCGAAGCCTTACCGGGAACAAGGATTACTGGATTTTTGCCATCCACCCAATTGTATGAGGCGACATACTTGAAATTTTCAATGACAGGAGCCTCTTCCTCAAGTAGGAGAGTGTTGAGGTTGATTGTGTCGACGACGGTGCCAAAAGGTTGCGCAGCACGTTGTGGCTCGGGCCGAGTTCTCCAAGCGCCCGAACTACGACTACCACCACGGCCACGGCCTCGGCCGCGCCAATTCGATCTACCAGGAGCACTTTGGAAAGACATTTCAGAACAAGCCTACTAGTATTGTGTGCTTGAAATCGACTCTCAGCTTAAGGCCCAAGGTTATTATATTGACTCCTTGAGACTTGACAACGGTTGATTTTCAAGGAAGCCAGGCTGTCGACAGCATGTTCTGCAGTCTGCCTGCCACTGCCACCCAACAGGATCGATGCAAACTACGAGGCAAACGACAGAACACTGTGAGCAAATCATAGAGCGCCGCAGACAAACTACTCAGTCCGCAGCAGCCGGACTTGAATGGTCCACTTGATTCTGGTGGTAAATACGTTCTTTTGGACAAGGCTCCAAGTCGGCCACTCAGAGGTCGCATGGAGGCTATGTATAATTCAGGTCACAGGTTGGCACTTTTAGTGGCAATTCGGCCATTGCATACCCTTGTATGCATTTCGGTGATCGAAAAAGGTTCTAACTGCATCGATACCACTTGAATCAGCGAGGCTGGGTCGATGATGTGTTAATACAAAGTGACAAAGAGATATGCCTAGGGCCACCCAGAGGCCGCAGATAAGGATGAGCAAGCCGCTTTGCGTTAGAGCTTCCAACATTGAATGAATACCTAGCGGTAGGAGGGCTTGTATGGAACTTTCAAGAAATCGGAAGACAGCTCAAAGCACCCATAAGAAAGACTGCAAGCCCGGCTAAACCACCCCTTCAACCATACAACCTGTCCTGTTTGTCCGCAGAACCAATAGTTTTTTTCCCTTTCACCAACTTAGACGTTCCTGCTCTTCACAAGAGAAAACTTCGAGATGATAGTTCCGAGCTCAAATGACGAGAGAGCTCGAAAGCTTGCCAAGTTTTTCAACGATGTTATTCATGAGCGCAGGACACTATCCACAAGTCGAGATGGCAAGCTCTTCATTGAAGCGATTTGTGGTCAAGAGGATGGCCCTACATGTGTCCACAGGATTCTATCAAGTCCTGGAGGCCAGGCTGCTCTTCGGTCATCTGTCATATTCGATACTTCGACGGTCTTTATGAATGACAATGCGGTGTCTCTGCTCCAGTTCCTGCAAGACCCATCATTAGAATCTATCGATTCAGGATCTGTCCTCGCACAAGTGCTTCTTAACATGGTGGATCCGCCATTCTTCTGGGATGCTTTTACGAAATTATTCAAGGAAGGTGCTTTAACACCAGACGCTGCTCACTGCTACTCGTGGCTTTTGTTACAACTTGTACGCCTTCCTAGCATACAGTCATCACAGTATATGCGATCTGCAAACTCCGATGGCATTCTAGACGCTATCCTCAAATCCTCTGATGGGAAAACTCGAATTCTCGGCCAAAAGATCAAATATGCTTTACCACTCGACGCATTGCAGCTTTCTCAAGACGCAGAAGCTATGCCGGGAGGTCGGCATGATAATGACCATACAGATTATAGGGCAGTTTCCATAATGCCTACTTCTGATGAATTGTTATCCAAGGATCGTCCCTTTTTTCGTACCGTTGACTACCTCGATAATTCTGACCTGGAGCCAACCCGCGAGGCTCTCCATATGGATAACCAATTTCGGCTGCTGCGAGAGGATATGTTAGGTGACATTCGAGAAGAAATGAGTGCTCTGACAGGTTCGAAGCAAGGTCGACACCGAGGAGTCATTCTGGACGGTCTATTTCTAGCAGATGTGGCGATGGGAACAGCTCGAAAGCGCATTCCATGGGGGTTAGTACTCTCATGCCCGGATACTCTTCCAGTACTCCAAAAAGTCGAACCAGACAAGCGACTGAAATTTTTGAAAAACAATCGGCATATTCTACGACAAGGCAACCTAGCATGTCTTTTCCTTGACGACGAGCCCGCAGCTTTCCCAACTATCTACCGTGATGAAAATCGGCTTTCTAAGACGCCTGCTACAGTCGTATTGCAGTTCCCCAATGATTCCACCCTTCAATATGCTCTTCTCAAGATACGTACCGCATCAAGTGTCAAACTAGTACAGCTCGACTCTGCTATCTTCGCATTCGAGCCTTTTTTGCATCGACTTCAGGGAATGAAACAGATTTCTTTAGCAGAAGAATTGCTGCATTGGAAAGATGGTGTAGACCTGAAAGCTCCAACGTTTCAGCCGACTAAAATCCTTCGAAAACTACAAAATCATCCCCGACAGGATTTGAAGAAGCTTTTAAGTCTGCAGAAAAGTGTAGTCTTGGATGATTCCCAAATGAAGTCGTTATGTTCCAGCCTCGCTCAGCGTGTTAGTCTCGTTCAAGGCCCGCCAGGTAAGTTTCCCACGAAACTACTTTCTAGACATTAACTAACGTACCCTTAGGTACAGGGAAATCGTTCATTGGCGCACTTGTTGCAAAGACACTTCATGACTTCACTGAAGAAGTGATATTGATTGTGTGTTTCACCAATCATGCCTTAGATCAGTTCCTCGAAGATTTAATGGATATTGGCATTCCATCAGCTTGTATGGTTCGCCTTGGAGGACAGTCCACTCCGCGTACGAAACCACTTACTCTTCGAGAACAGACTGGAACTAAGCTTACAGCCTCACACTGGTCAATGATTGACAAGATCAAGCGAAGGTTGGATGGCCTGGAGACGCGGTTAAAAGAGGCTTTTCTTCGTTACAGCTCAGTAAACCTCAACAAAAGTCACCTCATGGAATATCTGGAGTTTCTGGAGAATGACCTTCCATTCTATGCAGCTCTGAGTATTCCCCAAGACCCAAGTGGTATGGTCAGAGTTGGTAAGCGTGGCAAAGCTATAAACCAGTACTATCTTCTAGATCGATGGATGAGAGGAGAGCGGGATGCTGGCTCTCTTCAACAATTCCAAGCTGGAGATACTGCAACAGTCTGGGCAATGACACTCGAAATGAGGAAAGCTGCTATAACTCGGTGGCAGAGCGCCATTATTAACGACTTGGTCGTCGAGATTCGAGAGGTTGGTCGTGATTTCAACACGGCCCAGGCAGAACTTGATCGCATATTCGAGGAGAAAGACTGCGGTATTATTAAAACCAAGAGAATAATCGCTTGTACTACCAATGGTGCTGCCAAGTACGCTGCAGCTATTCAATCGACATCGCCAGGAGTTGTACTAGTTGAGGAAGCTGGTGAAATACTAGAGGCGCATATTCTCACAGCATTGGGGCCTCATACAGAGCAGCTAATTCTCATTGGAGATCACAAGCAGCTTCGGCCAAAGTGTTCATACGAGCTCAGTGTCGAGCAAGGCGATGGCTTTGATCTCAATCGATCTCTTTTTGAACGCCTCGTTTTGAAGGGCTTTCCACATGTTACTTTGAGCCAGCAGCACCGTATGTGACCAGAGATATCGTCATTGGTTCGCTGCTTGACGTACCCGGATTTAATGGATGCGGATTCTACAAAAAGTCGCCCACAACTGCTAGGTTTCTATGACAACATAATGTTTGTCAATCACTCTCATCGGGAGATAGAGCTGAAGGAGAAAGAGATGAGAGATGGCAAGACTTCATCAAAGCAAAACGAATTCGAAGGACAGATGATATTAAAATGCGTTCGCTATCTTGCACAGCAGGGCTACGGATCAGACAAGATGGTAGTACTGACGCCTTGTGAGTAAACTTCCTTTCCCTTACCTCATGATCTTGGTGATGCCTATGTAAAGATGGAGTATGCTAAGAATGAATGCAGATTTAGGACAACTGAAACTATTGAGGGAGCAGCTTTCAACAGAAAACGATCCCATCCTAAATGATCTGGATAACTATGATCTTATCCGTGCTGGTCTACTTACAGATTTGAGCTCTAAGACAATGAAACCGCAACTCCGCATTTCGACAATTGGTAAGTCGTTTCGTCTTCAAATTACTTCCAGAGAAGGTCACTGTGATCAACCAAATACCTCCTTTTCCTATGTCTTCTTGAACCAGGGTGCAAATAAGTACTTTTAATATAGCCTCTGCCACATGCCAACTGTGTTAACATTGCGTTTCTGAAACAGATAACTACCAAGGAGAAGAAAGTGACATCGTTCTGGTATCATTGACAAGAAGCAACAACAGTCGAGATATTGGATTCATGGCTGCCCCTGAACGTTTAAATGTTCTACTATCTAGAGCCCGCAATGCTCTTATTATGGTGGGAGATTCGGAGACATTTATAAATGCACGCAAGGGTAAAGAGCTTTGGCACAAGCTGTTCGACATGTTGAAAGAAGGCGACCACGTGTATGAAGGCTTTCCTGTACGATGTGAGAAGCACCATACACGCAAAGCAATATTAAGTCGCCCTGATGACTTCGAGATCCACTGTCCAGATGGAGGTTGTAGAGAACCTTGGTTTGTAACACGGAGAGACGTGAACAGGGCCATGGACTGACTTCTGTATAGTGATGTCCTTCTCAGCTGTGGAATTCATCAGTGCCCCCAAAGCTGTCATCAGCTTTCTGACCACTCAAAGGTCAAATGTTTGGCGGTGATGAAGAATAATTGCCCAAAAGGACACAATCAGTCTTGGAGTTGCCATTTGGGTGCTCCTCCAAGTTGTCGGCAATGTAAACATGAACAACGAGTTGCAGACGAGATAGCGCAGAAAGAGCTCAAGGAACAAGCAGCACGAGCCGAGAAACAAGAAAACCATCTTAAAGCGATTGCCAAGATTAATGCTGAAATAGAAAGTGTTAATCGATGCCTGGAGGATATGCGGCTAAGCTCGGAACAAGACGCAGTTCTTGAGCAAAAGCGAAACGATCTTGCAGCTGTCCAGAATCAAAGAGAACATACGAAATCTACGAAAACCACAAATCGAGAAGTCAAGCGGCAAGAAACACCTCGAATTGACGCATCAGAGTCAGTCGAACATCAACCAATTGCTCCGCAGACTGGTACGAAGAAAGGCGTTGACAATGCCGAAGGCGTGAAAAGTGAAAAGAAGCCGATTACCGGGCAAGAGAATTCTCCTTCCAAGATTGAGTGGCAGCGCCAGAAAGATCAAGAGAACGCCAATAATCCTGCCATTGACAAGATCATGGACATGGTTGGTCTTGAGGATGTCAAGGCACAAGTATTGCGAATCAAAGCCAAGATTGAGACTGCAATTAGACAAGGCACTGACCTGGAAAAGGAACGACTAGGGCTAGTACTGTTAGGAAATCCCGGCACGGGTAAGTTGTATTCTCCACATTGAATATTGGATACTGATTCCGCAAAGGCAAAACCACCGTCGCCAGGCATTATGGCAAGGTTCTGTCGTCTTTGAAGGCACTTCCAGGAAGTGGGTTTATTGAGACTACAGGGTCAGGGCTTGCCAATGGAGGTATTGCAGAAGTCGAGAAAGACCTCAGCAAGCTCGAGAAGTCGGGTGGCGGTGTTTACTTTATCGACGAAGCATACCAACTTACCGAGGAACATAACCACGGTGGAAAGCCAGTCCTTGATTTCTTACTGACAGCAATTGAAAATTCGGTTGGAAAGGTTGTCTTCATATTTGCTGGTTACAGAAAAGAGATGGAGAAATTCTTCGAGCACAACCCGGGGTTGCCAAGCCGAATCCCCAACACATTGCATTTCGAGGACTACACCGACCAAGAGCTGTTGTCAATGCTCCAGCATCAGATGGGTCGATTTTACAGTCGAGGTATACAGATTGAAGAAGGTATGGACGGCTTGTATATGCGCGTAGTCATTCGTCGCCTTGGACGGGGAAGAGGACGACCTGGCTTTGGCAACGCGAGAGCGCTTGAGAATGTCTTTGCTAGGATCCGTGACCGGCAGGCAGATCGCCTGACGAAAGAGCGCAGAGCGGGCCAGCTTCCCGATGACAGCTTGTTGACGAAGGAGGACCTGATTGGCCCTGATCCTTCCAAAGCACTTGTCAACTGTGATGCGTGGGTTGAGCTTCAAAAGTTGACCGGCCTCAAGGCTGTAAAGGACTCGGTCAAGTCCATGATCAACCTTATTATGATCAACTACCTCCGGGAGCTTCAGGAGAAATCCCCCGTTGAGCTCGCTCTAAATCGTCTTTTTCTAGGCTCCCCAGGCACCGGCAAGACCACTGTTGCGAAACTGTACGGTCGTATTCTTTGTTATCTGGGTCTTTTGACAAAAGGCGAAGGTAAGCCATATAGAAAGTATATTGTATTTGCTTCTGTAACTGACTAATACATAGTTGTTGTCAAAAACCCGTCCGATTTCATAGGTGCCCATGTGGGTCAATCCGAAGTCAACACCAAGAAAATCCTCTCGTCCACAATTGGGAAAGTGCTTGTCATCGACGAAGCATATATGCTCGGTCCTAGTGGTGAAACCGGAGGGCACACAGATTCGTACAGAACGGCAGTCATCGATACCATAGTTGCAGAAGTCCAAAACGTTCCAGGTGATGACCGTTGCGTGCTCCTCCTTGGTTACAAGCCCCAGATGGAGCAAATGTTCCAGAAAACCAACCCTGGCCTGACTCGACGTTTCCAGTTTGATGATGCTTTTTACTTTGAGGATTTCACCGATTCTGAACTGAAGGAGATCTTGAGGCATAAACTTAGCAGTCAAAACCTAGATGCCAGTTTAGGAGCCGTCTCTACCGCGATCGATGTGTTGAATCGAGCTCGGAATGGTCTCAACTTTGGCAACGGCGGCGAAGTCGAGAACTTGATATCCAAAGCGAAGAAGAACTACCAGACTCGGCAATCGCTGCTCCCGCCTGCAGAACGATCCATAGACTTCACGTTTGAGCGGCAAGACTTCGATCCGGAATATGATAGAGCGTCAGGTGCTGAGCTGCATCTCACGGAGCTCTTCCAGGGCGTGGTCGGCTGCGAGAGCATCGTGTCGAAGCTCGATGGATACCTCAAGGTTGCCAAAGGGATGCGAGCCCAAGGCCTGGATCCCCGCGGGTCCATCCCCATGAACTTCATATTCCGAGGTCCACCAGGTAGACTTTATTCCCCTTTTAGAAATAAGAAAGTATCTAGATGAACTGACTGCACCCCACAGGAACCGGTAAGACGACGACGGCGCGAAAGTTCGGCCAGCTATACTATGACCTCGGCTTCCTAGCCAAAGCAGAAGTCGTGGAGTGTTCCGCCACCGACCTAGTTGGACAATACGTGGGACAGACGGGCCCGAAAACAATCCAGCAGCTGGAGCGCGGGCTGGGGAAAGTCTTGTTCGTCGACGAGGCGTATCGCTTAGGCGAGGGCCACTTTGCCCACGAAGCCATCAGCGAACTCGTGGACACTATGACCAAGCCGCAGTTTGCGGGTAAGATGGTCATCATCCTGGCGGGATACGACAAGGATATGAACGACCTGCTCAAGGCCAATGAAGGACTAAGTAGCCGCTTTACGGACGATATCTACTTTCCGCCGCTGAGCCCCGACGACTGTCTACGGCTTCTAGAAGCCAAGGTCCAAGAGAGCCAGATTAGTATTCCTTCACTCAAAGACTCCAATGTCTACCAGAACCTCCTGGATATCATCGCAGAGCTCTCTACCCTTGCCTCCTGGGGGAATGCACGAGACATCCAGACCCTCGCGAAGAGCATGGTTCGAGCAGTCTACCAGAATACTTCAACCCGAGTATCTCAACTTACTCTCCCGAGCCAAACCGCACTACATTGTGCACAAAGCATGCTGAACGATCGTTTAGCCCGCGAAAATACCCCCATCTGGCAGCAGCGCCCTGCATCCCCCACCCCCAAGCAAGCACCGGCCCAAAGCGCACAACTCCCCCCTCCGCCTCCACCAGCTAATCCACCAACACAAGAAGCCACCAACACAAAAGCACATCCCGACAACCCCCCTCCCCTCCCCACCACACATCCCAACCACCCCCGCGACGCAGGAGTCTCCGACGAAGAATGGAACCAACTCCAGCATTCCATGAAGCAAAACGAGCTCGACGCGCAGCGAAGCGCAAACGAGCTCCAAGCCCTCGAGCAAGCGCAAGCAGCCGCGCAAGCGGCCGAAGAAGAAGCCACGCAGACGCTGGCAGCAGTGTCGAGGGTGCGGCCCAACGATGATGCGCAGGTGCAGTTGCAGCTGCAGCAGCGGGAGCAAGGACGGATCCGCGAACTGCTGGCGCAGAGGGAGCGGCAGCGGGTGGAGGAGGCGGTGGAGAAGCGGAAGGCGGAGGAGCGAGCGAGGCGAGCGGCGGAGGAGAAGGCGCAGGAGAAGCTGCGGAGGACGGGGGTGTGTGTTCAGGGGTTCCGCTGGGTGAGGCAGCTGGGTGGGTATCGCTGTGCCGGGGGGAGTCATTTTGTGAGTGATGCGCAGCTTGAGGGTTGATTGATACTACGGGCTATTTTGGTTGCTGTAGTTGACAGGATTGTTTAGTAGGATTCTTGAGATTATGTTGAGATGATGTTTACCTTTGAATAAAATCAAATTAATCTTCTCTTAACTCATTAAAATGAAGGTAAGATGTCATGCATGCAGCAAAAGTTATGGAGTCGATCCAACCCAATGCACAAAACACCTAGATCTCAGATCTCAGTTCTCGCATCTCAAATCTTCGTTGACAATTCCACATCCGGCGGTCCCGTATGCAATCTCCCCTCGAATGGAATTCTCAGTCTCTCCTCGCTCATGCGAAACGCTGCCGGAAACCACTTTTCAACTTCCTTCTCCCCACCGGTCATCATACCCACTAGCGCCAGAGCACTACGGAAACAAAGCACCATCCCATGGCCTTGAAAGCTTGCACTGATCCACAGCCCCTCCTTCCCTTCGCCAGGAATGGAACCCACAAAGGGAAACCCATCACTACTATAACCCATGATACCGGTCCACTCCTTACGGATGCGTCCGTCGGGATGGTCTTCACCCCATGCTTCAGGGCCGAAGTAGCGTGCTGTTGTCTCCGTCAGGTATTCAGTGATGATGGGGTTTTTAGAAGTGTCGTCCGTGTTTCCAAATTCGGACAGCCCGCCGGACGGAGCTTTCATCAGGCCACCACCGATAATGATGTCGCCAGCGAATTTAGAGCCCACGGGGCGTGGAATCATGTATTCATAGCCATCGGCGTAGACAAAGCTGTAAGTGACACCGAGTCCGGAAGATGGTTGGTTCTTCCCTGGTCTGTGAGCAGTGATCTGACCCCGTAACGGGACGATGACGCCTTGAAATTGCTGCTCCAGGAATGCCGTATATCCATTCGTAGCAAGGACAACATTTCTGGCCTTGATACTCCCCTTCGAAGTCTCGATCTTCCAGAGTCCATCGGACCCTTTCGTCACAGCAAGAGCCGGCGTGTTCGTCCACAGCCGCATGCCGCTCTTCAAGCACATCTTCAGGACGCCAACAACGAATTTATAGGCGCTCAAGCTCCCCGCAAAATAGCTCACGCTGCCAACGGGTTTCTCGCCCTTGGTGTGAAACTTCCTAGCCGTTTCCTCGGCATCCCAGAACTCATAGCGCGCAGCACCATCTAGATCCTCGGGCATAGTTCTCCGCATCGTCTCAACCGCGACATGCGCAGAGTCCCACTGCTGCTGGTCATAGACGATGTCGACCGTGTCGCCACTATACAGATCACAATCAATGCCATGGGTCCGGGAGAAGGCGTGCACATCTTTGATGTTCTGGTATTCGAGACGAGCGATCTTGATCGCTTCGGTCGTACCGAGGGCTGCGGCGTTGTCGAGGAAGGATTTGTACGATGCGGCTTTGGTATGTCCACCTACAATGCATAGTTAGCCTTTCGAGAAGATCTGCAAAAGCTTCCTTCAGAAGAGGGCACGAACCATTCCGCCCCGTCGCTCCAGAGCAAGCTTGCCGGGCCTCGAGCATAACCACATCCTTCTCACCCTTCTCCAACAATCCCCACGCAATACACGCACCGCTGATTCCACTCCCTATGACCACCGTCCCCGCCGTCTCCGGCACTTGCTCGGCGCTTGTGAAATCAGCAACCTCGACGTCTGGAGGGTCTTGCCAGTAGCTGATGGTGGGGTTATCGCGAGGAAGCGAGACGGGGATGGCTGTGCGTTTCTCCATGATTGATGGTGGAAGCGGAACGGAAAAGGTTGCAAAAGGTCTACACCGTTGCTGAAGTATATAAAGGTGAGCGGCTCTGCCGTGGGAGTCAATTTGAAACTACATCTTGCACGATGGAAGATGTCTGTTAGTTGTGGAGGGGTTCAGCTAGATGAGATAAGAAAGGTGGGTGGTCCGCGCGTGGACCTGCTGCTTTGGGAATGACCGCATCGACAACTGGGTGGCGCTATTCCGTCGCTTAAGACCCATCTGTATACCAACCATGTGCTTGGAAGCTATCCAAGGCTTCATCTTGGAGCGTTGAGTAGAGAAATAATCTAATGAATCAGATCACACAGGTATTGGTGCCGATGATATACACTTCATGTCGAGAGAAGAAATTGTCAGATTCCAGCAACTATTTTACAGCCAGTAGTGCGCCACGTCTGGCCATAAAGACAGCAGATCGCTAGAAACAAAAGACTCCCAAGCTACGAAACTCTCATTTTAAGCAAGTGCTTGAGAGAGAGCAAGATAAATTTGCCGAAACCAGCCAGCTTTAATAACACAAGTCCTTGAATTGGAGCTCTCGTCTCGTTCCGGTATGCAGGAGGAGACATCATGGAGCTTTGTTGACCCAACCGGAGGAGAGAACTAGAGCTCATCACCTTCATGGCCGGCCTTCTTGCTCTTCTTCTTGGGTTGTGGTGCTCCCTCCTTTTTGCAGTGCACGATGAGTCGTGTCCATGATTCCTCCTTGTCCCACTCGAAGCCTGCTAGGACTGGGTTATCAAGTTCGTCATCTGCCTGTAGGAGGAACGACACGTCAGTGATTGCTCTCGAAACGCCATCGCAGACGAGGTTGATATGAATGAGAACTCACCTTCTTTCGGTATTGCTTGTAGATTGCGTCGCATGCATCTTTGATCGTTACTCCTTTCAGGTTCCGCGCCGTTACCTCAAGTCCCAATGGGAAATGTAGGTCAATCTTCTTGACCGGTGGTGTTGTGAGCATCTTCTTCAGGTATTCTTTCTCCTCTATCGTGGTGGGAGACTTGTTTATCCGCCTGCCCGAGAACTATTAGTCACCGTACGATACAATGGTATCTCGTTGAGTTGAGAGGGGAGAGCTTAAATGGAGATCAAGGAAACTTACCAGTTCAGCTTCTGTGTCTCCTTGGCAATCTCTAGTTCCGTTCCCTCCTTTTCTGGAGGAAGGTTAGCTAACCAATCTCGATGGAAGGGGTCTAAAGCACCCAGAGAGTTGAAATTGCGTACCTAATTCGTTGATGTTGAAAACACCCGTAGCACACGAACTTGACCTCCGATGCTTTGGCTCTCGTGGAGGACTCGATGAGATACCTTGAATGGCCGAATCGACCTTGGTGAGCTCGTTGGCGTGGGGGATATCCATATCGGCAGACATGATTGGAAACGGGGTGGGTTGGGGTGTCTACTTGTTGATGGTCAAGTAGGCGAAGGCTATCTCACGATGTAGAGTCGTAAGATAGGTCAGGTCAATTGGTAAAAGGGTTTGATAAACAGTTGAAGTCAAGATGGATGACTTTTGGAGATAATATTGGAAGTCAGAGATGGTGCAGTGATGGAGATGGACAGATGAGATCAAGGTTGATGAGAAGCAGAAGAGGAGAGAGGAGAGGGGAGGGGGCATATGAAGAGGCAGATAGCCAGTAGGTTTCAGGGCAAGCGGGGTCGAACAAGTCATGCTGAGCTGTGCTCTGATTTGCTTGCGGCGTGCCAGTCGCGTGAGCTCCAGATCAGGCAAGGTGTGGGGCCCACGCCGCACGACCAAAGGAGGAGGCCAAGGGCAAACGAAGGGAGGGCCATGGATGGAGTAGGGTGATGGCACGCATGGCACGTATGGCATGGTCGAAGCGACCTCCAGAAGCACGCAAACGACGCCCCCTGCCAGAGGGGAGAGGGAGGTCACCCGGCTAAGCGCTCCGCCCGAAGCAGACTAGACCCCCCAATCCGACGCTAAATTCCTGGGGAAACTGGGGAAGCTCCTGCGCCCGGCCCCACTGTGACGACAGGCAGAGGACGACAAAGCAACGACGTGTATCCAGAGACAAGCCAAGCACAACCCAGCTCCCCTTCAATCATCCCCGCTGTGGCCCCCCGATTTCATGGTCGGTCGTCGTGACAAGTGACATCCAAGCTGGGCCCGTCCGCTCCGGTGGGTGCTGTCGATAGGCGCCTCCCCCCGATAAGGACGTCCCCTTCCCATTCCTCTCGCGTCGGACCCGTCCAAACTCTACTTGCCGCATCCATCCAATCACTTATTTCACGCAACTTCCCTCTCCTCCCGGATAACGGAACGGCATGGTGTGTGCAGCCAGCTACCAGCCCCAGGGCAATAGCATAGCATGGCAGAGCATGGGCATGGGCGAGGGGAGGTTTGTAACATAGCATGACAAACAAAAGTCACCCTACATAGCTGTTACCATAGGGTGAAAATATGGGTGGCGTGACCCACGTCGAGTCGTGAGGTGAGGGGCTTGGGCGGATCATTCGAGTTTGACATTGACCATTGGGCCCTGGGTCAAGTGACTGGTCAGCCGGATATGCGATCAAGCACCCGGACACCTGACCTGACCTGAGCAGATCGGAGCTATTTCTGTACCTTGATGTCGTGGCCCAACCTTCGGTACCTGAGAAGTACATGCAATCTTGCGAGACCGATCTGCACATTATTCAGGTACTTGCTCCCCTGGCTGCCGAGCCGCCGTGCGGATATACTTCCACCGCGACCCGGTGCGCAGACACTGGCCCCTCTGCATCCCGAGCGATCGAGCGATCGTATTTCCCTTGCGGACGCCTGCCGAAATCTTCCTCCTCGCCACATTCCAATCCTTGAAGGTGGCCCAGCGGGTAAGAAGTCACGTTGACAGCTGAAAGTCAGGTGCTTTTGAAGCATCCGATATGACTCCCGTTGCATCGGTCGCTTGCATCGACGGATGGAGGCACCTACAACGCATCACTTTCCGGTTCTGTATCGCTGGACACCAGCCTAGTGGATGCTGACACTAGCTCTATCATTCAGAAGCGCTATCTTGGGAGCTTGTGAAGATACTAATCGTGAGTAATCTATCATTCAAGCTTCTATATTCGAACATCGTATCCCTTTCATAGCCCGCACCGATGCCTATCTGCAGCTTCGCCAACACCCCGCATCCTTACTCAAGCATGTTCTAATGTTACAACCGCAATCCACGGCACCATGAAATATTTGCTTCATTCAACCTTGCTTCCAACACCCAAGCTTTCAGCCTTCGGACCGTCCTGCTTGACCGCCTTGAACCCTAATCCAGCGATACCAGCGGTTTCACTCCGTGCATTTCCATATCCGTCGCCCAGGACGCGGCTAAGTCTCCTCACCCATTCATTCCGCTCAACCATCCTCCCTCCAATCGGCAGGAGTTTCTCGTTCTTGTGAGTCCGTGCAAACGCCTGTTGGTATTCCCATAGACTCTGTCGCGCTTCTTTGGTCCGACACAATGCCTCGAGATGTATAAAGACTCGCCGGTAAATCGTGGTTGCATCCCCTTCGGAGTCGTCGTCGCCTTTTCGGGGGCCTGCGGTTCCCGACACGGGATCTCGGAGGGCGAGTTGGAATTCGTCATCAATCAGTCGATCTTGCGTAGCGCGGAAACGTCCGCACCAGTAGGAATGCGGGTGAGCAATGGTGATTTGGCGAGAGTTGGAGAAGACTAGGGGTGGAGATACTGTGGCTTTGCGCGAGAGAAGGGGTTTTCCCGGGTGAGAGCTCAGGTCGTGGATACTGGTATCGGCTGTGCTCAGCGACGGTCGAGATTTGGACGATGGTATGGTAGAACGAGAAAGAGACGAGGTCAGAGTTGAGATCATGTTGAGCGTTCGTGACCTTGGAAGGGAGCCTCTTTGAATGGTTATAGGTTGTATAGGCTTGGGAGGGGGGGATATTGGACCCAGGAGACGAACTGCCTTGGGCATGGCATCGTTAAGATTCTGCTTCCTGTTATCTTAGATTCTCGCATCGGTCTCTCCAGAAACTTACTTCTTTTTGCTCTGATGGTAACACTGGGGTACTGACATAGCGACGGCCTTGATGAGGCTTTGTGTCGTAGCTAGGAGTCGGGATGCGCGAAGATGTTCTTTCACGAAGCGGTTCTCGAGCTATCGGTTGCTGGAAACGTGGGACTAGAACCGGCTGGCTAAGGTCATTCGTGGAAGCTGAAGCTGTAAGACTGGAGCTAGCGACAGTTGGTACACTATAGAGAGGTTGGTTCGGAAGCGTGGTTGTCGTCTGTCGACGATCACGCTTGGGCGGAGCAGCGTTTTGATCCGAGTAGGATGAAGCCCAGCCAGAATACCGGGTAGACGGAGGTCGAGATGCTTTCCTTGGACTTTTAATAGAGCTCGACCTTACCAGAGGAGTTGCGGGTGGCGGCAAAGATTGGCAAGGCGTTGATTGATATCTTGAAGGATAGTTTGCCGGGTATGCAAGCTGAGCGGGCTGGTATCCAGCTTGAATACTGGGAGTTGACTGGGATTCTGGCAGTCGTAGGTATCTACCATACGAAGCTCGATATCTCCGAGGCGTGTATAGCGCTTCACTCGACATGGCGAGATCAAATCTGGAGTGATTGGATATATCTGAGAGAAAACTTTAATGCTGACATGCAAAACCTCAGTGAGATAAGATTGACTTTGAGGGCATGGCATTGAGGTCATCGCGACGAAAAGGTAGAATTGCTTGCAACAAAAAAAGCTCTGAGCCTAGTACGATTGAAACCCGGATTGATATTTCTGTGGGCAAGCTGAAGTGGAAGGTGGGTTTAGATTCAATGCTGAGGCAGGAGCAATCTTTCGTTCCTCGCAGCTCAGCTTCAGCAAAAGCTTACTCGAAGATATTTACAAACCCACAGGCGAGCAACAAACTGATGGGAAAGTCAAAGATATATGTATATCTTGTCATGAGGACTAGTATACGGCCCTTCTCCAACAGTTGCGGATAACCATCGTTCCTCTGTTCATATATCAGTGTTTTCCCCAAACTCCCATTCTCACTGATCACTTTGGCTATATACGAGGATCGGAAAGGATATATGTATGATAGAATTTGTGAAAGTAGTGCAATATAAAAACACTGCAAACCCAAAATCGAGAAGTTTTCGTAAATAATAGACTCGCTGCATTATTCATAACTCTATGTTTATGGCGCTTACCATTATCAAAGCATTTCAACGCCCCTGGTTCTAAGATATCCATTATTTACCGTCCCAGCCCTCGATCTTGAACTCGAACCTTTGATCTCCGTGACCCCTCTCTATCGGCTTTCCGTGTTCATCATATAAAGCTCTTTCCCGATAGGTAACCTTGCCATCCCAATCTACAAGTATAATGGTCTGTCGTTGTGTGCCGTAGACTCCCGACATGAAATTCTTTGCCTTCTCGGCCTCCTTTGCGGCATTGATGATTTTAACATCGCCATTTGTGGCGTGCCCGTTCTCAATAGGCTTTGCAGCAGCAATCTCATCAGCCTTCGGAATCTCTTCAGGATTTTCGGATCCTATCGGAGGGATGAAAACTGACTCTCGAAGTTGAGACAGATACTCCTCGAACGCCTCGTCTTTCTTGGCTGGAGGCAGCGTGTCCGTGTCCAGAGCTTGAAAGAGAGCATTTACGAGTTTTTCCTCGTCCCATCTTTCCTTGGTTGCCTGCTCCGTGATCGCGCTTACCATATCCTTGCCCATCCTGACTTTCGGCCAGACCTTTGGGTCATGGAAAGACGTATTGCTCAAGCCATGCACTTGGTCCCTTTCGCCAGCAATCCAGGGCACGTCCTCCACTCCACCACTCCGGTTTGAGATAACCGCCAACGGTTCAATCCCCCCGGCTCCATCCTTTCGCAGCTTCCCAGCTACCAAGCTGAAGCCGCCGACTCCCTTCACACCTCCATCCTCAAAAAGCCGCCTCACAAAGGTCGCTGTATCCACATCTTCCTCGGCTCCTAACCAAGCCGTCACCATCCCGCCTCTGCTCTTCAGCCCTTGTATTGGATGGGAAGGGTCATCGGTTTCGCGGAAATTGGTCAGAACGGCGAAATTCCCGGACTTTGTGATTCCCAGCCATGTTCCCTGTTCCGGCCGGAGCAGATCGCGGGAGGAGAGGACTTGCTGGTTGTTGTTGGCGGATGTCCACCAGTGGGGAAGGGAGGTCGGGCGCAGAATAAACTCGTCGCGATTATCAAGTATGATTAGTGCATATGAAGGATGCGCGGTTGTGATCAAGGCGATACACATGGCGGTAAAGGCGTAGATGACAATGTGTAAACAAAACGAAGAGGCCGAGCATGCACCAAAACAACCATAGTATCCACAACACCGGCTCTAAGGACAGCTTATATACAGGTCGCACCTTCGAGTAGTGGAGTGATATCGGGGAGTTGAGGAAAAAGATATCGAGCGAGCGAGGAGGAAGCAGGTGACGCTGGGCAGCCTCGGGCGGTGAACGGACGGAGCCTTGCGATGGCCCAGGGTTCAAGCCACCTCCACACGCTTCCCAGACGGGCTAAGGAGCTCGGGTTAAGAGTCAAGCCACAGGGGGATCAGTCAGATGATGTCGTGGGAGATGATGCAGGCCCGGCATAGGCAGCGTTGATCATGCACGCCGCGAAGACATTGCGAGTCGGCCTCCTGAGTTGCAGCTGCGCAATGCCATACGCTTGCTCCTCTGCGTCCGCGAGCATCCAGCACTTGTCCCTGGCCGATCCTGTCCAGAAGCAACGCCGGCTGTCATCAAACGCCAGAGCGGGAAATCGCGCATCAACGATAAAGCTCCCTGGTCGGCTCATCGCAGATAAGGAGAAACACGCTAAGCCTGGACTCAAGGCATCCGGATCTGACTCGTCTTCCTGCTCTCCTCTGTTCCAACACACCGCCCGCCCTGCTTCATCCTTTTGTATATGAACGACAGAACCCCTCAAAACCTTGTTCCTCTCCCATCCGTTGATTCCGAGTTGTCAGCTGAATGTGATCATGTTTGATACTTTTGCAAGGCTCTTATCGTGAGTACCCCGCCATCCTGCTTATTCCATATCTCCGGAGGCCGCGTGCGCCATCATGAAGGGCTCCGCGGATCAAATACAGGAACATAGAACTGAGCATGCACTCTAGGTCGATTCCGACTTTCGTCTTTCCCGTTTTTGCATCCTACAAAGCTCTCAAGTCCAGCGACCCCGCCCTCCTGACACCATGGCTCATGTACTGGGTCGTCCTCGCATGCGCATTGCTGTTTGAATCCTGGGTCGGATTTATACTTGTCTGGTATGTCTATATCACGATGTTTGGCTGGCATCAAGCTGACGGAAAGCAGGATTCCATTCTATGCCTGGATTCGTCTAGGATTCCTCCTCTACCTTATTCTCCCTCAGACGCAGGGCGCGAAGATCCTCTACCAGACTCATGTCCATCCATTCCTCGAAGAGAACGAGCGTTCGATCGATGACTTCATCTCGTCTGCACATGAGCGTGCAAAGGCTGCAGGTCTCAACTACCTCAAGCAAGCGATCGAACTGATTAAACAGCATGTGCTCGGACTTCCTCCAAAGGAAGCAACCCCGCCACCAACCCCATCATCATATAGCTACGCTCAGAGTCTTTTCGCTCGCTTTAACCTCCCATCAGCACGGCCAGCACCAGCTGCCTCATCTGGAAGCACTGCCAATGACTTTTATTCTCTGCTAGCATCTGCCGTAACGGCTGCAACTTCGGCTTCCGTCAATGCCGCAACCAATCTATCCTCCAATTCGCAACCGATGGATCTTTCGAATTCCGGCACCTTGATCCCTCCTACAGTCTTTGGCGCCGATCGAATGTCATTCATTGCGGCACAGCGTGAACGTCTCTCGATTCTCCTCTCAGCACTCGACAAAGAGGCCAGTAATCTTCAAGAGGGCCAAACTCCGATGAGATCATTGTCTGAGGTTTCTCTTGACCGCAGTGTCGACGAATCCGAGGAGAGGCCAAGAAGTGCAACGAGTGCTCTTAGCAAGAGCCGCAGCGAGGCTGATTTCGAGAAGATTGACGCTGAGAGTGGTACTGAAGAGGTAGAGATGGGAAGGAGACAGACCAATAAGAGAACCCAGAGCTCAGGGTGGATGCCTTGGAGCTGGGGGGGTGCTGCAAAGGCCGACGAGGGGCCAGATACTGCCATGACGGGTACTGATGATCAAAGCAATGCAAAAAGCACAGGCATTGAGATCTAGGGTATCGATCGTGCTTTCGGGTTGGAGTTTTGGTTTATTATCCCACAGGTTACGGAGTATTATATCTACTGGAGGTTTGGAGGATAGATGGGCTTACTGGGTTTTTCTGGGTCAGTTTCTAGACGGAAGATCTGTCAACGGTGTGACTCTGGGGAAGGTCAGTTGTGATCATCATCACTATCAAACAACTAGTAAGAGCAAGGCAACATGTTCCGCTCCATGAATAACATCGTTCCAGTTTCAAGTGACCAGTTATCGTTATTTATCGTAATACGCTACAAGTGATGAATCACTGTCGTTTTCACATGCTCTGCTCTTCCTTGTTTATCAACTCATTGATATGACAACAAACCTGTCTTCAACTATTTTGAGCTTGGTCCAGTGCGGATGTGGGATGAAGCCGCTATATTGGATAATCGAGAATGCTGCATACTGAGGCCGGTTTCGATAGGCCAAATCTATATGACCTAGTTTCTAGATAATACGCCAAGCCAAAACGTATAACAATAACACGATTCTCTTCTTCCTGATCACAGCAATTAAATTCTATGCTCTAATAATCAAGATACAAAGTTCGATAGCAGAGATTTCTCGGTCTTGCTCACAAGAAGGATACTGGATTCGGATTATAGCTGAAGACCCTCAGTCTTACCCAGTGGTTTTGCTTGGTAATGCGCCAGGCATATGCATCCTGCACTGCATTGCCCAGAAACGAAGCGAACAGAAGATAGGAATGACTAGCCTCAATGTCAGGTGATGGGATGTTTTCATTGCATCATACCTGGACCCGGAGCTAAGTCTATCCCCGCCTTTGACTCCGCGACTTCATTATGCACGCCGGCAATGCATGCCTCCCCAACTCGTAGAACAAATGAGGTAAATTTTATCTTCGGGAGAAAGGAGATATAAATACGGACTACCCACTTGTTTCTTTTCATCCGGCTCATCTTCAATCTCTGTCTACATTTTCAAGTCCGCCCTCCCCCACCCTCGAATTCTCATCTTGCAACTATGGCTGCGTCACAAATACCCGAGATGCCCGCGAGCCTCAAGGCTTCGGTGGAGGCAAGTAAAGCTGAATACGTCCAGCTGGGGAAGAGCGGACTCCGGGTGTCCGTTCCCATCTTTGGCGCTATGAGTATTGGGCATCCCGCCTGGGCACCTTGGGTTCTAGATGAGGAGAAGGTGAGATTAATTTCCCCTTCCTTCATGAGTTGGTTGCCTGACACCTTGTTCAGTCTCTCCCGCTCCTCAAAGCTGCTTATGATCGCGGCTTGAATACTTGGGATACCGCCAATGTTTATTCCAATGGCGAGTCGGAGAAAATCATTGGCAAGGCGATCAAGAAGTACAATATTCCGCGCCACAAGGTCGTCATCTTGACCAAGTGCTTCAGTGCTGTAGGTGAAGAGCCGGGATTGAGGTCGATTTTTTACCCCAAGGAATTGAATATTAGCAAGGATTACGTAAACCAGAAAGGTGCGTTCTGCTCAACATCTTGGAATCGGAAATGATTTGAAATCTGGACTGAATCGATGACTGACAAACCCCAGGACTTTCCCGCCAGGCCATCTTTGCACAAGTGGAAGCCTCTTTGGCCCGCTTGGACACGCCCTACATAGACCTCCTTCAGATCCATCGGTTCGACAAAACCGTACCCATTGAGGAGACCATGGAAGCCTTACATGATCTCGTGCGATCCGGTAAAGTACGTTACATCGGAGCGTCATCCATGTGGGCCGTGGAATTTGCCCAGATGCAATTCGTCGCTGAGAAGCACGGCTGGACGAAGTTCATCAGTATGCAGAATCACTATAATCTTCTTTACCGGGAAGAGGAGAGGGAGATGAACCGCTTCTGCGATATGACGGGGGTTGGTTTGATTCCGGTATGCACCTTCGGTTCCCACATCTATGCTAAGTATGTGTTTTTAACCAAATATCATATAGTGGGCACCTCTCTGCCGTGGCCATCTTGCTCGGCCGCTTGAGAAGTTCGGCACAACAACTCGTTCGAAGCCTGAACAAGAACTGTCCGAGATTGACAACAAGACGATTGGACGAGTTCAGGAGCTAGCAGAGAAGAAGGGCTGGAAGATGAGTCAAGTCGCTCTGGCATGGATCAACAAACGGATCTCAAGTCCCATTATTGGGTTCAGTAGTGTGGATAGGATTGATGAAGCCATTGATGTTAGAGGCAAGACTCTTACGGAAGATGAGGAGAAGTATTTGGAGGAGTTGTATGAGCCTAAAACTATCAAGGGCCACTCTTGAGCCAGAGGAATGCTTAAGCCGTTGATCTCGAGCATAAAATAAGCGAGCGAAGGAATATGTCTTCTTCAGCCGCCAAGGTGCGAGTCAAAACAGCATAGCCTTAGAGATTAAGACTACAATAACTGGTGCTTGGAAGTCATATCTCATCTATAAGAGAGGAGAACTGTGAATTTAACTAGAACTCCCCGCCACACAACCAGCTTCTCGCCGTCAAATCCTTTTGATCTCTTTAAAGTCCAGTCGAACACTTCTAGACTCAAGTTTAGAAGGTTTTAACCGTATCACCGCCTAGTATGACTACTGGTACGACTACTGGTACTTGTTAAAACAAGGTATCCAAGCTATGCCAACTTGAGTATGCCCTGCTGTCCCCTTCACAGCGGCTTTGGGAATAAGGCACTGCAAAACAACATGTGCGAATGAGGGAAGCTCGGTACTCTGCTCGACATATTCGCCTGTACCCTCTCTCTCTCTCTGCTACCAGAAGTTAGCTCACTATATTGAAAATCCTTTCTATAATCTACTCCTGTTTAGATATAAGAGAAGTATCAAAGTCGTACTCACTTTGCCCTTGCTGAGGATGATTCAGCAGGTTGAAAAAAGAATCTTCCTCCCGCTGAAGAAAGGCACTGGACTGAAAATTAAGGACGAATATAGTTATTTGACGCCTCTCTTATGGCTTTTGGGAAGTTATGTTTAGTACAAGTCAGATAAGAGTGAGTTTCCGTAACAATAGCCCCCAAATTGGTATATCATGTGATCTCCATAAGTAGTATAGCCACTCCCCCTGAACCACCAGATCCGTTAATTTTTGATGACCTCGCAAAAGACATCTTCCTCATCGTAACACAATCATGCAACTTCGCCTCGTAGAGTTTTGTCGTAGAGAGGATGTCTGATTTGCCCCGGTCGACCTCGTCTAAATCCGAACCCTCTCCAGCTCCGATCTCGTTTTCCTCAAATGGGATATTGAGAGGCAATGATGGCAATTGGTCAATATTCGACGTGAGCGTAGGAACACCTCCTCAACATTTTGAAGTTCTAGCTTCCATCAATAAAGCAAGTGTATCGTTACCATTCTCTGCTTCTTGCAGTATCAACAATTCCACCCCATGCACCAATTTCCAAACTAGCAACTCTTCCACATGGACGGCGAGCAACTCCACCGTAGGGTTCGACATCCTGTACAATGGTGCCCAGAGCCTGGGAAACCATAGTATAGTCAGTCTATCTGAAAGTGTTTATAATCCAAATACTGGATTTCTTGGAATTGGAACTGTCGCGTCAAAAGGCTATGTTGGACGGTGGCAGTATACGGGTTCAGATACTGAGAACTCGAGCTTTATCCAGTCACTCAAAACACAAAAGCTTATCCCGAGCGTGGCATTTGGGTATACAGCTGGTGCATGGTATCGTGAGTTTTATCGAATTTTCTAGACCATCATCTTTAACAAATCAATACAGGGAATTCCTCGGCGTCTCTGGTGCTCGGTGGTTATGACGCGGCCAAACTTGACCGGAGTGATGCTTCCTTTGACTTCTTCGCCGACCGTGATACTGCGATTAGTGTCAACTTGAAAAACTTATCAATTGATGGAATCTCTTCAGCAGAGAATTTGCTTTCAGAGGGCGTAGTTGCAACTTTTGATTCCTCGGCTTCATTTCTCTCGCTTCCAAGCAAAACCTGTGATGTTCTTGGATCTCTTCTTGGTCTCCAGCTCGATCAAAGATCCGGAATCTATACGTACAATTCCTCAATGTACAAGGAGTTGCAGGCTTCGAAGCCAAACATGACATTTTCGTTCAGTAACATGGGAAAGAAGCATGTCCAAACGAACATAACATTGTCGTACCAAAGCCTAGCATTCCTTGGAAACCCACCTGTATTTACAGTCCCAACATGGTTCTTCCCGATGAAAGTTGCGAAGAACGAATCTCAAGCCATATTAGGCCGAGCTTTCTTTCAAGAGGCGTAAGTACCTTCCTGTTCTTCGTTTTGAGGCTACAAATTAACACTCCGACAGCTACGCAATAATCGATTACGACCGTAATAACTTCACAATTGGGCAAGCTACATTCTCAAATGAGTCAAATATCATTACTATTAAAGCAGTGGACCGAAGAGTACCGATAGTACTAATCGTGATTTTCGTTCTCGGTCTGGCTTTTATCGTATGTAGCTTTATCGTTGCATGGATACGCGATAAGAAGACAAAGAAATATTCAAAGGCGTTGTACGATAAATGGATAAATGCGCATGCCACAGATTTGGGCATGAAGCAGGGGTATGAAGATGAGCATGTGTACCACTTCTTGGGGTTAGATCTGGTTCACGGAGAGGAATAAAGTACACGTTCATCTCTCATGATGTTCTGCAAATTGATTGGTGGTTCTATATAATACATATTTCTTCATCTATACACCCATTGAAGAAGCCTGCAACATCGATATCAGGACCTGGCCGACGGATAGGTAGCACAACGCCTCGACTTGATAGCTGTCCACTCCAAACACCAGGCCAGGTGAAACTCCCGTAGGTTTTGTTTAATTCAAAATACACTATCCGTTTATACTCGCCAGCAATTTGAGCTGGCTGTAAAACAAGACCTCTAGTAGCCCACGGTATCCCGAAGTCTTCTTTCATTCTATCAGCTTCAGGCTCCACCACAATCCTTAAGCAGAAGATTTCCTCTGGCATCTTTTCAAGGGTGTCTGGTACTATCCAGCCGACCCTCTTTCCTGTAGTGTCTAGCAGTTTGAGCACCTCGGGGCCTGATAAAGGATCCTTGACAACGGGAGTGTAGTAAAATAGATGACTTTCCGTTATTGTTTCCTCGGGGGGTCGTTTGTGACCACGATAATACCGTTGGTTTTTGTATGCACCCCATTTACCTTTCTTGAGAACACCGGAAATTTTGATTTTGACAGAGTATGCCATTCCGAAAGCTTCCCCGTTCCCTTCTTTAGGGCCTGAATTGTCCCTCTCTAAACTCCTGATCACTACCTTGCTGGTGATGGCACTACCGCTGGTTGAATTATTGTCTATTGTGCCACCAGTTGAGATCCATGACCAGGAGGGAATTCGAGGATTCGTCGACATTTTTTGCCGTCCGTGACTGACGTACCATAATAGACCCATGGTAAGATGTTCTCCACCCCATAAGCCGAAAATATAAACAGCGTCAGGTTCTAAAGTCTGGACGAAAGGGGCGATGCCGGCTAGTGCTGCGATTCTGTCACCTTCATGAGTAAGATACCGAGAAGAATACTCCCTAACAGTCTTCCACCAGCCATCCTTCAGTAAATATCCAGGCGGATCAGGTTCCTTCAAGCTACCTGCTCTCACATTGAACGAGGACGGGAATCTCTTTAAAACACCAATTCCCCACACTAGTAGTGCGTCAACATAATCCTCTTTGGAGCCATGCCGAGCTCTAGCAAGAGCTTTCATCAATCCAACCTTTTCGGCCGGAGTTTCCTTCTTGCTCGCATGAACCAGGCCATTTTCAGGATTCCACGGATGCGCGCCTGTTTGCGAAACAACAAAGTCTTTCAACCTATCATCTGGCGATTTGCAAGAGACATAAACCTGGTATTGACCAAAATAAATGATTCTTTTGGCAAGATATTCTTCTTGAAAACACCAGGCGCGAGACCGGAGCCTGGAAAACCGGATGTCGTTGTCCCATGCATCATCATTGTATCTCGAAGGAGGGAATGCGTAAATTCCATTAAAGAACTTCTGGTTTCCTCCAGCCACGCTCACCAGGCATGGGCTAGCTGCGAGGGGGTTCTGCTCGGCGAAGAGACTCTCGGTACAATCCCAAGGAGCAATTGCTGCGATAACACACGCTGCGTTCGAATAGACGTCCTTCATTGTTGGAGCCTCTCGCTCCCAATCTTCTTTCGATTTTTGGACGATACACAATGAGTCGATCCAGAGATACTGGTATCCAAGCCTGCGTGTGACGGAGATTGCATCCTGGAATGTTTGAGCTAGATCAGAGATAGGAAAACCTTGGAATAATCTATTTTGATTCTTATCCGTTAGGACAAGAATTTCAGATTTGCCCCAGCAGTGGCTTAACGCCAGGTATTCTGTTCTCGAGTCATTGCCGTAGAGCGCATTGTCCTTCTGTTCGCGAATAGAAACAGAAGTCCTGATATGAACTTTGGTGCTTTCTGATGTCCCAACATCAATCAAGCGAGTTGGTAGAACGAGAGATTGAGGATTGCTTGATGGCGATTCCATGCTCAAGAGTTCCACTGCAGAACCGATGCTCTGGCCAAGACTTACATTACTTCTAGAGAAAGATGCATGACCGTGGCAATGGTCGTGAGCACTGAGAATAGACTTGATAAACTTCATAGTTAGGTCAGACCCTGTAGAGGTTGAAACGGGTAGAACTATTGGTGCCGAGATTTTCATTCCTGTATATTATCAGAACCGCTCATGAAAGAGTGGAATTGAGGTTATTTACCAATATGTCTGCCAAAGACAGGGCTCAACCTGATAGCTCCAGCTTGTTCTCTGTGCCACTCTGTAGCTGGATCTACACCCATTGAAATAGCCCGAGATGCTGTTCTCTGTGGAAGCCATCTTTGCGCGATCCTTGAATCTCCAAAGTGTGGCACGAGTCGGGGAGTAAAATTTCTGAACCAGTCATCAAAAGTATGAAGATCGCTTTCTAGTTCTTCGACGGATGTGTGAGAGGATAAGCCATTACTCTCCACCACAATGACTATGCATCGTTTCCTGTGGTACATGAAGCGTATTTCTGCGATCTTACTTTTAAGCTTACGCTCATTGGATATGTCTCTAGTCTCTTCAGCTAATCTGACTTGAAGCTCGGCATCAAGTTGAGAATCGATTTGTAAAAGTTCTGCTTGCTGCTCGGAATTGAGAGTGCACCATATAAGAGTGCACAAATGACAGCCCTGCTCGGCTGATGTCTTGAGATCTTCTGCTGTTGGCCAATGTTCAAACCTCCATATTCTCCCCTTACGCCCTTTCTTCCATATAATAAACTGAGAACCAAAATTGATTGCAGCAGATTCGTTGCACAAGTCTTCACACTTTGTGCAAAGGATGTGGGGTTGATAATCCAGAACCTCTTCAACTGGTCCAATGTGGCTTTGGGGCCGTTTTGCAAGGAATTGTTTTCTTCTTTTGGCCGGGAGAGGTATTTTCTCCTCCTTGTCTTTCGGGGTCTTCTCTTTGAGAGTCCTAGGGAAGTCTGAATCCAAGCAACAATAGCAAGGCGAAAACAGCGTCCGTTTTGCACCTTTTATCCCGGCCTTATTGCCAGCATCTTGAGTTTCCTCGATTGCTTCTCCAGTATCTCTGAGCAGCCTCTGGCCTTCCTCAACACCTTCAGGCTTCTCCGCCTCCAGGTGATGCATGGGTGAATACCAGAATGTATCCCGCCTGATTGTCCCCCAATCTCCTTTGATCTGATCAATTGCGAGGTTTTGGAGCACCAGACGCTGGTCATTCGTCAAATACACCAGCTTTTCCCCAATCGCCCAATTGAAAGAATACGAGTACTTGTCCTCGCCCTCATTATACTGGGAGAGAACATCGAAAATTTCTAGTCCCGTGTACTTCGCAAGCAGGTCAAACAATCTAAACCCGATAATGCTGACTATGGCTGCAAGCATATTGCAGATAGCACCACCAAGAAGGGCCCCCGCCGCTCCCCAAATGACGGTGTGTCTAAAAGCAACATTGTACACCGGGAACAATACAAACAATAGAGAAAGGAGCAACCGAACAGTACTTAGGCCCGAGTACCAGAGAGTAACTTGCTTGTTTCCTCCAAGCAATATCCTGAATATCCATGTGACAACTGCAAGCACGGAAATAGATACGGTCCAAGTCCAGGCCATTCGCATTTGAACTTTCAGCTTTTCATCCTTGTCGGTAGGATTTAATGTTTCTAAGCAAACAAGTAAAACAGGTGTCAAGATGATCATAACAAAGTCACAGATAATCAAAAAGCTCCTCACTTCGTTGGTAATCAGTTCCTTGAGAAGCCTATTTGGTTGTTCTGAATTGATTCGCGAGGAATAAGATTGATACAGAATGCGCATTCGTTCATGCATATTGATGGAGGTCAAAACCAGCAACTAGACTCTTTCCAGCACAGCCGTCGAGGCTCTCGGGACGTGATATGTAAGACAAAACTTTTGAATTTTAGAAAGGAGAAATAGTGCAAGGTGCTGGGTTATAACCGCTCAACTGGCACTTCGCTCCGCCGCTGTGTGGGCCTTTCCAAACCAATAGACTTGTAAAGCGAGGAGTTCATTCGCCTTGTCAGGGATTTATATGCATCTATAAGCCTTAGTATCAAAAAGGGTGAATTGCCGGTTGAGGTGATATCGTCGACCCAACATACCCTTGTCTAAGAAACCCCTGAATCGCCCCTATAAGGAGGTATCCGCTTTAGCAGGGGGGCCAAGATGTAACCACGTTAGCCTCAGACATTGAGACTGTAAAAGTAACTAGTGCTTAAAAGGTATCTCTCATCTATAAAAGAGGAGAACTGCGGGTTGGACTTGAATTCCACGCTACTCAATCAGCTTCTCTCCATCTTTTTTGATACCTTTACATTCCAGTTTAACACTGCTAGGCTTAATTTTAGAAGGTTTTGACCGTCCTTGTCATCCATTCTGGCTCGTGGTACTTATTAGAATAAGATATCTGAGCTATGGAAACTCAAGTATACCCCGTCTACCTCCTCCACAGCCAGCTTTGGGCATTAGGTACCACAAAACAACATGTGCGAATGAGAGAAGCTCGGTGCTCAGTCATCGTGTGATTAAAGAAATTTAGACTAGGCCGTAAAGTGACTTTGAATGTATTAGAGCGCAAACCTTCAGCTGATATCATAATAAATAACATGATAACCCTGGTACCAATATTGAGCAGAGTCTAAAGATGCCATGCCACCTCTCCCGCCATTAGCAATCAATCTAGCCCTGACTGAGCTAAGCGACCCTGTTAGGCCGCCAGCCCCAGGTTCATATTTACGAGAGAGAAAACTCGCCTCAGTTCTACAAGGATTTATTATACTGATCACAATCGTCAAATAAAGAGCCCAGTATGTCCTTGAGCAGAGTGATGGTCATAGGCTCCTGGGTAGACCGTACAATGGACGCAGCGCAGGATACTGCATTTTTAATCTGAGGTTGTTAGTGCTAGCTCGTTTATATTGGTTTGGGTTGACCGGACTTACCTCACGCCCATTCAGTGGATGTTCAGCCAATGCTTGAAGCTCTTCATCGCTGAGGTCTGATATGGTGATGTCACTGGGTATGTGACCCAAGAAGTCCTTCCATAATGTAAAGCGACTTTTGGCATCCAGCGGAGGGTAGTGGAACTTAAAGTGTATGCGGCCTGTCGGTCGACATTAGCCAGTGCCTACTGATAAAAGCCTCACATATGGGCAGTAACTACTTTTGAAAGCTTCATCAATGTCTTCATTTCGATTTGTAGTCAAGATCATGATCCCTTGGAAGTACCTGCATAAATTTCCGTGAGTCAATCGATATGGACTTCATTGTTGCATGACATTGGAAGGGCGGAATGATCATGAAAGAGTGTATGAGAAATGCTGTCAAATAGAAGAAAGAGGTGGAGAACTGGGGCTGGGTAAGGAAATTGAGAACTAACTCTAGCCTCCTTAAAAAGAGACTGACGAGAGCATTGCGGTTAAGATCTGCGATATCACGCTTGTGGAGAAACACATCGGCCTCATCGATCAGGAGCACGCATCCCCATCTTCGTGTGATTTCGAGTGCCATGGAAAGCCTGTCGTCGGTGGCAAGAATGTTTACCCCAAGCTCGCCTGCAGAAATAATATATAGTGGTCGCCGCGACAATTCTGCTACTGCCTCGGCCGTTAAGGTCTTACCTACTCCAGGACTGCCACTTAGGAGCCCAACAAGCCCCTGGCCCTTCCCACTGACGATGTCTTCAAACACCATGTCATCAGTACGGTGCGACTCAATCAAGACTCGGATCATCCGGCGCTTCTTGTCGTCCAGGATCAGCCTATCGAAGGCACTCTCATTCCAGGCCACCTCGGTGGTTTGGCTTACGGCAAAGGCCCCCCATTCTTTGGCACGGAAGCTGAAACCAAATAATTTATAGTTGCAGAGCATTATTTCGTCATCTGTCAATTTCTTTGTGTCGACTGGTTGGGTTACTCGGGGTTCAAGCAATAGGCTATTTGGTTTATGCTTGCTGAAAGCGACAGGATCGACCATGATCCTTCCTGTCGCGTCAAAGCGATCTTCTAGCTCTCCTGTGTGCTCCGTCGGTTGCTGCATACCTGGAGGCAGCATGCCTGGGGGAATACCCGGAGGACCCCGTGGAGGCCCGTTGATACGGTTCCGGTCTACTGATTTTACAGCAAGGTCACGGTAGTCTTTGCAGGTTGGCTTCTCTGCAAGTTCAAGATAGACGTGGCCACGTGCAAGCAGCTCTAGACGTACACCATCAGGGTCTGAATGGAACTGCAGGGGATATATGGGTAGACTTCGAATCTTTTGACTGCCTTCAAATGCGCGAATCTGGAAAGTCTCCATTGCCCATCCGGGCTTATCTCCACTGTGATGGATCATCCTAGCACTGACTAGGAAAACCTCCTCTCCCGAAGGACCTTTTGTATAGCGGGCACTTGAAAATCCCAAAGCTCGTGGTTGTTGTAGCGCGTTCGTGGAGCTGTACAGTACTGAATGCGGAGGGAAGATCGCCCACAGGTGGTCGAACATGATATCTCCATGTGGTAGTAGGGATTTTAGGTTTGCCGTCGTTGATTCGCACTCTTCGTCAAGGAAGGCCAACGCTGTTCTGATATCTTCTATCAGATCTTTATCAGGCAAATCCTTGCTAGATTCTTCCTGCAAGCTTTCTTCCAGGCCCCCACGGGCATAGAAAAATGTCCGGACATCAAGCTACACATACGTAAATATTAGGGTTCAGTCTGCGTCATGTGGTAGGAAAACAGGCATACCATAGGAATACTTCTCGTCAATCTGAGCCCCTCGACATTTTTAAAGATGTTAATGAGTATACCAGTGAGCTTTGGCGACTTTATGTCAACCTCCACCGAGGATAGCGCTCCCTTGCGATCAATGATCCGCCGGACGACAAGAGAGTACCTCGAAAAACGGTCCTGCTTCGTCTTGGCACTTGCGGACTTGATGAAATGAATTTGGCGGTCCTTTCTGTGGTACAATCTGTCTTAGTGTGATGTCCAGTAAAGGGAATGTATGATATTTGTGTGACCTACCTGCTCCAAACTTGGTCCACACGTAAAAGTCGCTTGTTACTCGTCATCGAGGTACCTGCCTCAGCCTTACTCTCTTTGATGTTGGACATTTTGGCCTTGAGTTTGGATTGACCCAAAAATTGTTGAAATCGAAGCCTTTAACGATTGTCAACCGTCCAAGATGATAACTCAGACCAGTAGAAGGCCAGAACAATCGGAAATGATAAAATTGACTGGGCTCAGGTTTTTAAAGGTGCATATAGAGCACGTGGGTAGAGGCGCAAGGAATATTTCTCAAGGCCAGTTCTGTCCAAGGCATATGCAGTATTGGGTTGCAAAATCCCGCGCGTGGGATGGGCGACGTGTCTTGCATGAAGAATGGGACACAATTGAAATCTGGTTTGCCAACGAGGTATTAGCATAGCCACGAGGCTTACCTTGCCAAGTCCGTAAGGCTTTCTCAAGCCTGTTTGTTCATTTTTCTATTTGCTGGCTGAAGCTGCATGCATGGGGGCGGTTGATCATGCCCTATTATGTCTGTAAAACTGACAAGCATTCTGTGGGGAGGAGGGAGGGAACACTTTGGCAGCAAATTTATGTGTCTATTCAAGATTTAGCCGGATTTGCAAGATCTGTTATCGTGGTACTTCTCCAAAGTGTGCGTTTCTTTACCTTCTTTCCTTAGCGAACTCTACCCGATAGGCTCGATAGTTATACGTTTGCTTTGAAGACGATCTATTCCCACATATCAATGGCAAGGTCACAATCCGCGTTCATGCGGGCCTTGGAAGCATTCGTTGCTGAGCCGTCAAAGAAACGAAGGCCGTCTTTTCTAGCTGCCTACATGAGTGGGGATGAAGCAGTTGGAGCTGACGAGGTGCATAAGGCGATCTCAGACGTGGAGAAGCATCATTCCCAGAAACTGTCAAGGAGAGTCTTACAGCCAGTATTTGATGCGATCAAAGACTACGACGCTGTCATTTCTGTGCTTGGTATGTCAACTCTGGACGTCCCAGTCTTCTAGTATGTCACATGTAATTGACTAACGAAATGTATTGATCAGTTTCCGCTGACCCGATGCCCTCAGCTCTAGTATGGGGCGGACTCAAAGCCGTGCTAGAGGTCAGATTAGCTAACTCAATTCTCCGAGATGATTTGTGTTGCTGACTGGTAATGCTGTCGATGGTAGTGCTTCAAGCGATACAATAGTCTGTTCGAGAAAATCGAGGCTCAGCTAAAGAAGCTAACATTTGAACTGCGTCGATTAGCCTCATATGAGGAGCTTTTCAACGAGTCGGAGGATATGGAAAAACTCTTGGTTTCATCTTACATCCATATCCTCAAGTTCTGGGCGACTGTAGAGGAGCAGTGCCTGACATCCACATTTCTCCTGGCCGCAAAATCCTTGACTTCTTTCAGAAGCAGAAAGATAGATGAAATACTGGCTGATATTGCAGCAGACATCGACAATATTGCAAAGTTGGTTCCAATAGTACAGGAGAGACTAAGACGAGGTGAACAGGAAGATGCGACCCACGAGCGACGGGAGGCGGGTATTGCTTTAGAGCAATTGCTGAATGCGAGCCGAGAGGAGCGAGAAGGTAGATTTTTGTCTTTTTGTGAACTCAAGTGGTTATTAAATACTAAACCCTATCTTAGTCAGACGAAAACAGGAACTACGACAGTGGATACGGGGCGGCCATTTACTGAATGAAAGTAATGATCGCCATCAGCACAAGCACGAGAAGGTGCTTCTCGAAGGTACGGGAGAGTGGATCAATATAGACGAGCGGTGGAAGAGATGGAAAGACCCCAAATCCGAAGTCAATGTCCTCTGGTTGAATGGGGACCCTGGAGTTGGGAAGTCTGTTGTCTGTGCCTATGGAGCCCGCTCAATTAGAGGAGAAGACACTTCATGTGCGACTGCATCCCAGTACTTCAGCTTCGACGAAGCTGAATCGCTTTCGACTGTGTACAGAAACATTGCTGAACAACTATTCCATCAGCTTTACAGCGTGGATGAAGAGGTTTCTGATCATGTCTACGATGTTACACAACGCCCCGGTAATGAAGCAACTTCTAGTCTGAAAATGCTCATCAGACTATTTTCTCTGGAGTTGAAGTCTACCTACATCTTCCTTGATGGCTTTGATGAGGAACACTCTGTCAAGGAGCGTTGGGACAATACCTCTGACATAGTATCATTCTTTACAGGTCTTGCAAAGGAACCAAGATCAACACTAAAGCTGTGGTGTAGCACTCAAAAGTACCGCAAGATTCAAGATCTCATGAAAGACGCAGAGACTATTGATTTAACCCCAACGAAGAATGGAGCCGACATTGAGGCACTTTTCGCCCATGCTTTGCGGACACGAAACTTTGTAGAGCTGGATCCTGTGAAGACGGACCAACTTCTGTCAAATCTTAAGCAGCAAGTTCACGGCAATTTTCTTTGGGCGAGTATGATGCTTGATATGATCAGTGATGCTTCAAGCTTAAAGCAGCTTCAAGACATGGTCACAGAGGGATTACCTGAGGATTTTGAGAAATACCTTGCAAATAGAATGAAACGCGTCAAACGCACCCATCACGGACTTTTAAGGTGAGATGGTTAAAATTTCATTTTTCTGCCAAAATCTTGAAGCTGACAGTATCAATAGTAAAGTCCTGTCGTGCATGGTTTACGCGAAGAGACCTTTGCTGCTGGACGAACTATGCGAGGCAGTCAGCATAACGGATACCGACCCAGGTCAGAATCTTTGTATCAGCGAACATCATCACAGAAATCTTGTTGTGGATAACTGTGCACCTTGGATCCGAATAGATGAGTTGATCGGTCAAAAGAGCGACAAAACAATATGCACGCTGTCGCATAGCTCCATCAGAAAGTTTTTGATCCGATCTCCAGATGTCTTGTTGAGAGGCAAGAATTGCGAAATATCAGCATACGTTTTTGCTGATGTATGTCTGAGGTACCTGGAACAGAAGCGTTATCGGAAAGCTTTGAAAATAATGGAGGACAGCAAGTTCTTGACAGCCTGTGGTGAAGATATCATCAATCACCACCTCCTTGGTTACTGCGCAAAGTATTGGAGCAGGCACTTGGACGAAATTCCATATTCTGCGGAGCTATGCAAAAGAGTGGAGGATTTCGTAACCTCAAGAAACTTCGGCACTACTCTACAGGTTCAGAGCTTGCTTGTTGGAGGTAAGATTTAAAGCAAGACTCGACACTGTTGAATTTGACCCTGACAAATATTAAAGGCCAGTTTGCATTTCGGTCAGAACAGAGAGGAAAACACTTAGTCAGAATGTTCCCAAGATGGTTTACAGAGAGCCACGACGTTGGGAAGCAGCTGCGTCGCCAGTATGAAGAAGCTATCGGCGAATGGGGGTTCTTTCTTGATAGAGTATCCACAATAAAGGGCCGATTCCCCGGCGAGATTGATCGCTGTCTATGGGGCAGCCTACCAAAGTCAAGCTTTCTTCATAATATCCAGAGTCAGTATAAATGTTTCGTGTTGGAGAGCAAGAATACCGAGGAGTTCCATGGACTCTCGTCTTTGACATTTGACAATGTTGAAGCAGGAGGTTCTTACATTAATCTTTTTAGAACAGATAACTTGTGGGTGCCCTGAACTATCCTCAGATAGAGACTAATAGGTTTTGTAGTGGGCATGACGGAAGTCAGTCTGAGATTATTCACGAAAAGTGGTCTGTCGGTCACACTCACCGTCCAAAGTTGGTCAAAACAGATCGGATTCTTGTGACAATGAGGGGACTCAAGTACTATCGGAGTCCACTGAAGTATCCAATCTCCGGAAGAGCAGCTGAAGCCTCTATCTCGGACGATGGGCAGATTTTCAGGATTGGACATGGATTGTTCTTCAGGTCACAAAGCTCAGACTACAAGTTTCTTGACTGTTCGTCGACAGGCATAGCTTATGTCGAGGAACTCGCCTGCCGCGGGGAATTTATTGTTGTTGCCTCTCGGCGGAGAATAACAGAGCAGAACCTAAGCCACCCTTTCCATGCTGTATGTCCAGCAACCTGGAAACGGCCACTTAGCACACACAAACAGAGCCACCACCAAACCGATTTGAATTCGACTTCAACCGAGAACGATATTGCGAGTGATAGCGGAGATGATGGAGATGAATCCAGCAGCGATGCTAAGAGCATGCAGGAATCACACAATCTATCCCAATCTGCGGAAGAGTCGGACGGGATTGAGTCCGAATTTGAGGAGGATGACAATTTTGAGCAGTTAGCAGACGACTCGGATGACTTTGATGCTGCATCTGATTCTCTTGAAGCATTATCAGCCAATGAATCGGCTAGCGACGGGTCCAGAAGCACGCTTTCCAACGAGGTAGAAGACGACAGGCTATGGAATGATTATGCGTCGGATGATGACAAGGTAGACATTGAGCGAAATGAGCTTGATACCGACGCCGAAATGTTCGGAGTCTCTATGCCGAGCACACCAGATAGAATAAACAACAGCTCCAGCGAAGAAAGTACCGTTCCGTTCGACCCCGAAAACGACCTTGAGACTGACAATTTCTCCAACGGCGGTAACGAGTACGCTGCCTTCCATGATTTCTCCAGCTCAATGGATTCAAGCAGTTCTTCGAGTGGGTCAGATGTGGAAGAGCTGGCAGCTGAGATTTTCGAACGGCTTATCCAAACAGAGCGCAAGGCAGATCCAGCTGGAAAAGTAAGCGACCTGTCCGTTTTCAAGATCGACCAATCCACCCAAATCCCGAACCGCGTCTTCCACTATTCACAATCGACGGCAAGTCCTATATTCTCCTCGCCTCCCGTTTTCCACCCAACACTTGACCTAATCGTTTGGCCGCTTGGTGGTGAGAATCTCCTCTTCGCCAACTTCACCCAGAACAGGTATTTTACCAGACTTTTCAGTACCGGATTGTCGACATCCTGTCATATCTCAGTACAGTGTCGTTTCTCCCCCTGCGGAAAGTATCTTCATCTTGTTTCCCTCGACGGCTGTATTGAGAAGGGCCGAGATGAGAGCAGCGAGATAACTCCAAAGCTGATACTGAAGCTACATGTGTCGACCCATGAATTATCTAAGAGCAAGCCAGAGCGGAGTCCTCCACGTTTAGTCTACAACACATCCGTCAATCTCGATAGGGAAGTACGCAGGGACCATAAGATGTCCGTTCCAAATTTGCCATACGACTTTACATGGACACCCGACTATGTGTATGTGACAGAGAGTAGTCGGTTGCTGAAAGTCATCCGCATCTCGCTATATAGAGATATTGACGAACATGATGTGACCGCAGGATTCGGAAGGTTTGTCTTCAAAAATGTGGAAGAAATTTATCTTCCAGCTTCTGCAGATATGCGCAGGGTTCGATTTATTCCCAGGGACTTGGACGAGCAACACAACTCTGAGCAAAATGCGAAGAAAGAAGTCGTCGCCACAGTCGTCATATTATCTTCTAGCTCCCAAGATGACGCCCAATTTTCTGCCGGCAGTGGGTCCCATCTTCCGCAGGTCATTCGTATAACTTCAGCTCAGTTTGGTCGCGGGTGGGAGCCGGTAGAAACCAAAGATGATGAGACAAAGATGCCGAGGCAGAACGAGAAGCTCAGAGCTGGGAAGTTGCTGACCAAGTTCGAAAAGTTCGACCTGTCTCAGGATTGTGATATTATTCCCTTCCTATGCTAGCATACAAATAAAGAGCACGATCTATGATATATAAACGTTTTGTAAATACAGATATTCGGGGTTTATCTCCGCTGACTTAGAATCTTTGTTCTTTTTTGTCGAATTCCACTGAATCGAAGATAAGAACAAATCAAGTTTTAGGATACTCTTAGCCAGACGTTTTCTAGATTAGCATGCTTCCAAGAAATCATGAAGAAGCCCTCTCTTGTCAAAAGTTGATCCAGCTTTCTAGGTAAATCTTTGTCAGCATCATCGGGACAAGTGAAAAAGAGCGAGCCATAACCTGGTGCCAGGAACCTACTTACAGGTCAGGTCTTGTAGTTGATATCAGCATCAGGGGCCTCAGCCACTCTGAAGATGGCCGATAGCCTAACAGGCTTGGTTCAATGACAATTTAAAAAAGACTTAAGCCATTATTCTCCCTTCAGGACGAAAAAAAAGGACAATGCAATTGACCTTGGCTGGGCCTTATCTGAAATGCCAAGGTCCAAAATCGTTTACTCTTGGTGCAGGGACACTGGAATGTCACTGTAAAACAGGTGAGCTCTGACGATTATTGCTCAAATTCGTGGGGGCGGGGGCTAAAATGATCGCTGATGCGGCTGAGCATCGCTTGAACTCGGATCATGCCCCCAAAACGGGGAGTCCCAAAACGGTAAGCCCCAACTAGCGGGAACGGCGCACATGGTGCAGACTCAATCAATTGTGATTACAGCACGATCTGCTGTGATCAAATTCGGCATTAACTACTCCTATTCATTCTACATTTGATTGCAGGAGAGTAAGTACCGTTATCTTCAAATGCCATTTGGAGTTTTGAGACAGGATTCGAAACAGATCTAGGCGTTTCCTTTCATCCGCTTCTGAGATTCATTCCCAAGCGACAGAGGATGCCTGGAATACGCTGTCGACTGGTAGGATTTTCAATAACTTCATACAGGTATAAAAATTTCTGACAAGCACATCGTCAGTACGCTATATATATTTGGCGAAAGATGAGGCACGTGGTGCTTGGAGTTCGGAATACAAGGCTTTCTATGAGGTTAAACTGAATGGATGCATTGCTGGGTAAAGCCCAGTGGCCCTAATCTTATTACTTGATATAATTTATCTAGAAGCTGATTTAAGGAACAAATTCGAAATCATTGTCTAACATGAATGCGTTTGCTCCTTCTCTATTTCAGCTTTGATATTGGTGGCTGTTCTACTGAATCAACCAAGAATTTGCCAAGAGTTGTCATACAATGTTAACCCTTCAAACAAGATTTGAAAAGTCAAAATTCAAAAGATCAGATAGAGTTAAGTCATTTTATTCATAACACTAGATAACGGCTATTTTATTTGTTTTAGACATCAGAATTGGTGAAACCCTTGTTTTGACGTCATTAAGCAAATAATAATAGTTCTGAAAGAGGTTAGCCATGCTAGATTTCATCCTGATAGAGCAAAATCACTCATATTATCGTACTCAGATAGGAGCTCGCATCATCCTTATGTTTTGTCACCAGTACCAAGACCACCAAGTCACCCAGATCACCAAGATTGCCAATACCACGATGTCAAGAATAAGAATTCAATATAATCCAACCTACTCGGATCACCATATTCGATATCAGCTTCTCGCATAACCTTCTAGTTGTGTCACTAACGCCATTAACTACCAAGACCATAATTTCAACAATGCCAAGTCATTGCGGAGGTACTTCCTATAAGGACTAAATGTTCACTAGTACGGTACAAGAAGGTTTGTGGGATTGAGTATTCAGCCCCTAAGTATGGGATGGCGTTAAGTCTAGAAGGTCTGTGGGGATTTAGGATGGTCCCTGAAGGTCTGTGGGGATGAACGTTGGTTTCTAGAAGGTCTGTGGGGATTAAGGTTGGTTTCCAGAAGGTCTGTGAGATTATGATGGTCTCAAAATGTCTGTGTGATTAGGATGGCTTCTAGAAGGTCTGTGGGATCAGATTTTCAGATCTTAGGGACATCACCTCAGCATAATTCAAAGGAGCTGATTAGAATGCCTCTGGTTTATATTATTAACTTTGGAGTATAAGTAGAGAGGTTTTCCCACTCAAATCGATCATCATTCACTCACATTGTCTTCTTACATTACTTACATTCATACAATACTCACACTTACTCACTTCGCCAACTTCTCTACCAACCAACTCCACCAACCGAATTCATTATGCAACTCTCCATGATTCTCATCGCCGCTATGGCCGTCCTTGTTCCCTCAACCCTAGCTGTAAGACTTCCTCTATACACAAACATCCCGTTTGGAAGCTAACACTGTACAAATAGTGTAGCTCTGGCCAGGACTGCTGCTGGGGAGGATCCGCTGGCGGATGGAAGGGATGCATGAACCAGCACGGCAGTCTTCTCACCGAAGATCGTGCTATTCGCTGCGACCAGCTTCAAGCAGACTGGTGCTCCAACCGTGGTGTCACCGAGGCTCAATGCGTAAGTCTGGGGACCTTGATTGAGGAAGAAATTGGACTGACAAAGAGGTGACAGAGCGCCGATTGCTGCACTGTTAGCACTGGCCGTGGAAGATCCTGCCCATAGATAGATCATGAGAAGCTAGCGAGGGATTTAATGTCTTTTGGGAAGCTGGTAGATTGTAACAAGTCGAGAATGAAAACTTTTTTCCCTGGATATTTCTTAACTTGTCACCGCATTTGCTCAAACCTGAGTCGGATCCAACATTTGGTATATTTCACTGATAACCTTTTTCATACTTAAACCCATCTTTTGCTCTTTCAAAATTCATGTCTTCAAGTACGTTTGGGGCTGATTTTTACTCTAAGCCGTCCAAGCCACGGGTTGAGAAGCCATTACTAAACTGATTCTGTCCATAATACGTGGGACGACCCAGCCAATGTTTCAATAAAATGAGAGTTTCTAGACGGAGGTTAAAACGCCCATTGAGTCATGTCTCTCCAGATAAAGTAGATTTCTAATCGAATAAAAATAGCTAGATGATAATATCTCAGCAAATCCTTTGAATCAACAGATTTAACAAACCAATCTAGTATTATGATTGATCGTTATATACTAGGTATGTATGTGTAGGATTGTTCCAAGAATGTATAGTCAGGAACAGGACTCATAGGACGAGCCTTACTGCTTGATATGCAAAGTATTTATCTGATTAAGAGTTAAAGAATCATCTTATCATAAGACTAAAGGTATCTGTTGGTATTGCTGCACGATCACATGACTCGTCGTGTGACCAGATCTGCAGCATTTACTTACACTGGAGGCTTCCATCATGTAACATACTTAATCAATCAACAGAAGCACCACCAACGCCAGCGAGCATAGACATCATCTACAACGACGTCGATGCCTACTGACACCGGTAGACTTCTTACCAAGAACCTCACTGCCTTCATTACCTTGCTATCGATGCCACAGGAAGTGTACCGACAGGATCTATATAAGTAATATCATACAGATCAATAGGAGATTACTAAAAACTGCAATGAAAACATAAGTTATATTTATAAAAATTGAAGCTATTTTGTACACTTTACCCCCCCCCACACCTACTTATTTTTGAGAAGGCTAAAGTACTTGTATAAACTTGACAAAAATCTATACACTTTTTAAGAGAAGTATCTCCCGATGACCTCTGTGATATGAATGATTTATAGGAGCAGGGGTTTGATATGAAATCAATCCATTAAATCAATCAATTTTATACATCTTAAATTTTGTGAAAAGCCTCCAGGACCGAGAGTACGTAGTTCCGCCTTTGAGTCAGGTTGCATTTTGAACATGACGCTTATAAGGATTCTTTGAAGAGTTTTGGGGAGTCTAGGGAATTGTGATTGTCCACTAGTCGAAGCTCATGATAGCGAAGGGGTACGATTTCAAAAGACGTCTTATTCTCTCATTCGTTCATCACGGCACCACAAATATGTTTCCAGAGCCTAGCGAGATGTTCATCCGGTTTCAAACCCCTGTATTCGTCTAATTGTACCACTCCGCACTCCATAGTCGGCGACATAATATTTAGAGTAACCTTAACCGGCTAGTAGGAACCTGCCAATACTATCTAACCAGTCCAGTTACGCCACCCCGCACTTTTGGTGGGAATACCTCTTCGGGGCAATCCATGCGGCGCTTTCCTTCTACAGTGCAAGTGACACAGGAGACAAGAGAGCAAGATGACACCGTTTTACTAGTCCTTTTACCAGCACCCCCTTTCGGCCCGTACCTAAGAGTAAACTATCCGATCAGTAATATCTTCATTACATATATCTGATACTAAGTTTTCTATTCCCTCTTTAAATCCTCTTTACATTGAATAAAACCCTGGCTTAGGCTTGAATTACTACCTAAATCAACAGTAAAAGAGACCACTTCTGTTTTTTCTTTATTGGGATATACGCATGTCCCAGGAGGCTTTTTGGGAACATGTGTGACCCTGAGGTTGACACGAGGCCCGTTCGGCCCGTGTGGCCGAGGCCCCGGCCGGAAAAAGGGATTACGTTTCGGACCTTGACAACAACGTTGCTGCGGTTCCGCTGCATCGGCTGAAACACCACGGGGACCAAGAAAATCAATGACAGCAAGGATGGGTGTCCAGGGTATTATAAACAGATTTTCATGGTGGGTTAAGAATAGATAGAGGCAATTGTTACTCTCTAGATGTTTTGAACTTTGACAACGGAACTAATATTTTCAAAAGAGTAACCTGACTAAGCGATAGTCTTCAAAAGAGAAACTTGACGGCCTTGAGAAGCTTTAAAAGAGTGACATAATTAAATTGAAGGTAGAACTAATAGCGAACAAGATAGGTATAGTAGAGAGTAGGCTGATAAAGACAAGACTCCTGAATAGAAGAGTATATCGGAAGAATTTCACAGTTTGGCAGAGCCAGACTACCATCGTCGAACAAAGCCGCGTTAACGGGTCTTCCAGCGCATCTGCAAATGATTTAATTCGGGTCTCGAGATAAACATCATGAATGAGTTTGCATCGGTCAATAAGCCGCACAACGGTCTCGAGATTGACGGCCATAGAGCCAAAAACCAGGACACCCCCCACGGCGACGCTTAGAAGGAAACGCATGAAGCTCGAAGGAATAGCAGCATGAGCCGGATCACACTGCACAAAGGTATCCCCAACTTTTCAAGATCTATCAACCCAGCCGGCTATCTTCTCTATCACGTCCCGAACGATGATTTCTCTCCCTCCCTTTGTCTTGAATCGCCACTGCTTCCACATACAAATTTGGCGTTTAGCCTCAGCGGCTTTCGCTACCGCAGAAACAATGTCAAGCTTCCGTGTCTGCATCAAAATTAAAACTTCTTCCATTCGTCGTCCAACTGGTTGATGGCTTTTTGCCAATAGCTTTCAATATTGGGTGGAGATACGAAAGCGGCACTCATCGCGTTTATTTTAGTATTGCGAAATGTGTCATCGAAATTTTGAGCAACAAGGGAGAAAGAGAGATGTAGTAGGCAGTGGAAAGGATGTTGAAATATGATTGGGGCTCCTGTACCTTAATGACGATAAATGTGTTCAAACCGGTCAGGATTGCGTTGGTGCCCAAAGTGGGGAAACGTGCTGCATAGAGGCGCAGCTGATGGTGTGACCGTTCCGCTTTTCACAGTCTGCCTCGTTTCCTCCCCATCTTTGGTATTCTATGCAGTTGGACGTGGAGTTAATTCTACAGCCTTATCTCACACCAACTAGCACGCACCTTGAATAATTCGGCGTATGTGATAACTCAGGTAACGTAGTTTTCAGCTGAGGTACAAGGTAATTAGTTCCCAGTTTGGCCGCAGATCTCGGTAATACATGTAATATTTCATTTGATATAGGAGTATACCAGTTTTCCGTATTTCCTCTTGAATTTTACAATACCCGCACGTGGGTAGTCTCGAGAAGGTATATCGGTTCCTGGGTTAGCCTCAACCATTGGAACCCTGGATACCACAACCCGTTTTTGAGAATTGTAAGCATATCTCATGGTAAGCCGTCTAAATGACCGTTTGAACATCAAAGATTGTTGTTTAATTTTGGTTATCTTCAATCTATGTACCCTATTTTCCCGCTTACTTTTAACTACATCCTTACTACTCAATTACATGTTTTTTTATCGATGGTTCCGCGGGAATACCAGCCAGTAGTTTAACAAAATCTCAAAAGCCAGCAATTGGTATAGGTGGGGTAGGTGGATTATATAGTTATAGTCTTTGGTGCACAGCCCATACACACCTCTAAACGCAACGTGACCTACAGGACTCTTAGCTACACGATTACTCGTGGTCCCCTCCACGGGAACACAGCGATCTATATCAGAAAGACAATGGCTGCCTGGAGGAACACCTTGCTTTCTTTTCATTGTGAACCTGGGGGCCGAGGAAGTCTTCCCCTCCTCTCGTTGTTCAAGTATAGTAGTATCTGAAATCGTTCTGGCCAGCACTGCTTCCATACTAAAGAAATCATAAAATCGGAGTGGTTGAAGGTAGCCACTGGGTGGCTGGAGAAGTGGCTTGAAGGTGGATCGTACGTGCATGATGTCATTCCGATGGCACCCTGACCACTCGTCAATCACAAGCCGTGCTATCGACGCTATCAATAAATTCCTAACGTTGCAACCTCACAACGGCATGGCAGATAATCTATAACTGCCTAGCAGACCTTGGTGTCTCTAATTGCCAAATTCGTAAAATGTCGCAAAAGTTCCCCATTACCCCGCGCCAGTGGTATGATTTCCTTGCATCCCTTGGTGGAGGGGAGGATAGTGATTGTGTTCCAAACATACCGCTAGATCCACATCTCCACTTGCTGAAGAAACAAGGTATCTTAGACTATCTTATTCCGGAGTATTTTGAAGGTGTGTGCTCAAAACATTTCGCGGTTACTTCTTACTTTGATGTCTCTGACCACAGATGGAGTAGATAAGTTTATTCGCCTTGAACATGCTAGAGAAAACAGCATTGCCTCCTGCGACATATTGATGGGAATTGCATCACTAGTTGCATTTTGGCTCCGTGAATGTTTTACCCTTCATCCATCGTGTCAGGCCACTATCACAATATGGCCCGATCTTCCACGACGGGTGGTAGACCTAGAGCAGTTCGAGTTCCCTCTTCCGCCTTATAACAATTCTTCTCAAGTACGGATTGTGGATGGCAGGGAGAGGCGCGGCGCATATGCAGCTTTGAGCTACAGGTGGCCGGAAAATCCGGTGCATCCGACCATTCTGACGTCTGAGAACGAACCGCAATTGATGAGATCAATATCACCAGAACTTCTACTTGGAGTCGTACAAGACGCCTGTATCTTTGTTTCAAGACTCGGAATTAGGTACCTCTGGGTTGACTCACTAGTAAGTACTCTATAAAAAGTCTACGTACACTAGCTAATTAATGCTTCAGTGCATTATGCAAGGCCCTGGAGGAGACTGGCATTTGGAGGCCGACAAAATGGACACTATATATTCAGATGCGATTATCACCATTGCGGCTGTAGATGGTACTCGACTTATCAGTGCATGCAAGAAAAGACCATTCTTATCACGAGAGGTCGCACCGATTCGTAGGCGATCAACCGATGATAGTTTGCAGACTGAAAACTTCACGAAAGACTCAAAGGCTGAGACCCAGCATGTCCAGGTAGTGGAAGGTAAAGGGACTTCGTTAACCCCGGAAGCTATCTGGAGCGCACTGTCGAGTACAGGGAATTTCCCTAGCCGCCCACCAGGTGCACTTGATGAACGAGGATGGACATTTCAGGAACAACTTCTTTCACGCCGACTTGTAAGCATTACCAGCAACGGCATATTCTGGGATTGTCTCCATAATTCAGCTTGTGACCGTCGTCCCACGGGGTTTCTTGGAGACTTCTCTCCTAAATTCAGAGACACCGATGACCGTGCCTTCAAACGACTCTTGTTTGATTCTTCGATGCCTTTGAACTACCAGACTCCTGCAGATTGGTATTGGCTTTGGCGGAGAGGGGTTCAGGATTACACAAACCGGGGTCTTTCAAATATGAGCGACAGAATGATAGCGCTCAACGGTATTGCTAAACGGATGAGTGTGCGGCTAGCGGACGAGTATGTCTTGGGTATTTGGAGGAACGACTTACTTCGGTCATTGATATGGTTTGTAGAACACCAAGACACCAAAAAGTCTTCCCTGAGTGACCATGGGTTTGAATTTCCACTCACTGGGCCTCGAGTTCCACGAGTGGAGTCTTCGCGCCCCAAATCATTCGTGAAAGATGCTATACCCGTGGTCGCTCCTTCGTGGTCATGGGTATCCACGACACTTCCAATCCAATATCGGTTGTGGCATCCCTTTGAACGTTACATTAGAAGGAAAACCGAGTACGTGTCAAACTTAGCACAAGTCCATCACATATATGCATCGAGGCTAGATCATTATAAGTTTGACGTGTTTCATGGTAGCCTAACAATCGGTGGTCCATCGACAGAGGCTTTCTTATTTGATGGAGCGATTTTCGTTTGTCAAGCCACCTACCTCAACCCCAAGGTTCTTCTACCGGAATCTCAGGTTGATAACCCACCTACGGCGCATTTAACGAGCTATATGGGTAGAATTCGTCATAGATTTGCGAGTGAAGTTTCGATTTTGACCCAATGGGCCAATTGGATACCACGATCTAATCTCCAAATGGCACGAGAACTCCCGCCAGTAACACAGGTGCAACCAACGGTAGAAATACAACCAGCACCACAAGCATCGGTTCTCGAAGCGGATCGATCCAAAGACTACGACGAACGGGCGTTTGTCGAAAGCCCTTTCCTCGCTGACAGATTGGAGCTTCTCAAACAAAGCAAGACTAAAGTACTTAAAGTCACCTGCCTAGCAGTACTAGAAGGCGGTTATACGAATAGCCTGAAAGCGCGATACTATCTTGTTCTTCAAAAATCCAAGTCCCATGCAGAAGAGTTTCAGAGTGGCGAGCGACACCGTAGTGGTCTCAAACCTGGTCCTGCAAGTGGCGAAATTCCACAACATGGGCCTGATGATTTTCAAGACTACCAAAGGATTGGAATATGTGCTTTCGATACTGTCCAGTGCACAGTTCTCCCCGAACATTGGTTAACAGTCAATATTCTTTGACTCCTTTCGGATGTCACATTTGCTGGTATGATAAGGGTCGTTAAGTGGATGTTAGAGATTTAAAGTAGTTGAGGAAGGAGGACGAAGGCAGTGTCAGGGTGAGTCGTGTATAGGTTCTATTTACCAACAGTATATCAGATAAGCGGGATAGATAGCAAGGAGTCCGAGAGGGCTCTTGCTACATAGGGATGTGTTGTTCCTGGCACAGGTGTTTCTACGCTTTCTACTAGTTGTATGGCGTTCACGTAAGAATTCGTTATGGCTTAAATGACCAGAAGTCCGCCCGGCTTGGGGTCTCTATGTTTTTACTATATAAAATGAAACAGACGGAGACATCACAATATTGCAACAGATTGAAACATGGTTACTAACAACTTATCTAGATATAAATTCGTGGTATTCCACAATGTTACACTTCAATGTTAGACCATTTTGTCTTTCTAAGTCCGAATAAAGAACGTATTAAAGTACAATGATTTAAGAGCCAATAAAGGAAAGAAACTTACAACAATAAAAGACCGCTGCTTTAAATCTCCGCAATCTTATTTTAGCAGTAATGAGGTTGGATTTGAAAGGTCTAGTTCAACACTTGGTTGTCAGCCACACCTAACTATGGTACGCATTAATGTTTTCAAATTATCCGTACTCATATAGTACTATCATCTCCAAGAGGGTCATTTTACAGCGAAGAAGACAGAACTCTCGAGATTGGGCTCGAGCAACAGCCTATAAGTCCAACCTGCGGTATTGAGGGCGAACCCCTTTTTATTGTTAGGATCGTCATCGCTAGAAGACGCTGGCATGGTATCCAAGGTACCTCCTTTGATGATATTCCGGATCGTCAACGAATTATCTAGTATTTCCTTGCTATCAGACTTGTCTTTTTGACAGAATTCTAGACGAGAAATCCTTAAAACCAGAGGTAAATCTGCGCCAGGTAAAACAAAAATCAGGTCATATGGTTGAGATTCAATGGGAATTAGTGCAACTAAATTGTTTGATATTACATCGGTTCTAATTACAGTTATAATTGTAGAATAAGATTAGGTTAAAATTTACGAGGTGGTAAGAACTAGGAGGTGGTAAGAACTAGCGGGTATGGTATGGTAAGAACTAGGTTGGTTACCCCATCCTGTCAAATTCCAGAATTCTCTCTTCTCTCTCTGCATTTCTGCACGCCTTCCCCGCTACTCCACTAGGTGCGCACACCGCGACTCTATTGGTTGCAGAGCGGAGTATTCCAACTGCAATAGGAACCTTGAAAAATAATGCTGCCTGTCAGAATAAATGTCATAAAATTAGTCGCATGCTGGTGCGGGGTCTTTATAAGACCGTGTCGTCTTGTATGTAGCTTCTTTTCTTCTTGCACAATCAATACCTTTCAATAACGAGCATACTACCTTAGTTCTACCCGTCGACCAGTTGTGTTATATCAAGCGAAACTGTTGTTCACAGCAGTAAAACAACGCCCTGATACCTTCATTTAGCTGTAAATTTCTGGCAATGACACATGTTCAAGTCGTTGTTGTGGCTGTCGTGGTCATTATATTGGCCCATCGTTTGTTTAAAAGTACTAAATCTATACCAAAAAATGCAAAATTGCCTCCAGGGCCCAAAGGTTTGAGTTTCCAAAGCTGTCTTTGATAGAATGAGGAAGCTAAATCCTTTGCCGATGCAGGGATACTTTTCATTGGAAATATTCTGGAAATACCCCAAAGCCATTCGTGGCTAAAGTTCAAGGAGTGGGCAGATCAATATGGCCCAATCTTTCGATTTCGCATTGCGGGAAGGGAAAACATAGTTGTTTCTACAGAAAGGATAGCGAATGATCTCTTGAGAGAACGCGGCACAATTTATTCCTCCCGAGAATATCTTCCCATGGCCAGCGGCATCCTGTCAGACAACTTACGTCCATTGCTTTTACCCTACAATGGTAACTACTCCCATGGTTTATACTTACACCTTGGGGGCACGGTTAATGTTTTATTCCAGATCTGTGGCGAAAAGGCCGTAAAGTTATGCATCAAGTAACCATGCCTGCAATGGCAAATTCCTACCAGCCTGCACAATCCCATGAGTCTAAAAGAATGCTTCATGATCTCATCATGGATCCTTCACAGTACGAATTTTGGTTCGAGCGGTATGCGGGCGGGTTAATCTTCCGAATCGGATATGGCATGGTCATCAAAACCGGGAAGGAATCCTATGTCCGAAGAGCGCTTGAAGTGGTGCATACTGTAGAGCGGGTGGCATCTCCTGGTGCTTATATTGTTGATACGATTCCAGCTTTGGGATTCTTGCCAGAATTCATGGCGCCGTTCAAAAAGGAAGGCCGATTGCTCCATACCTTAGAGCTGGACCTGTTTCGCTCACTCCTCGGTGAAGTCCGGGAAAGGATGGCGAAGGGTACTTGTCCACCTTGTTTTATGAAAACCTTCTTGGAGGATCAGGAATCCTTTCAGTTATCGGATGACGAGGGAGCCTATGTGATAGGGACCTTGTTCGAGGCAGGTAGTGGTACTACTGCTTCTGCAATGATGTCTTACGTTCTGGCTATGACACATCACTCGGAATGGCAAGAAATTATGGCGGAAGAGTTAGACAGGGTAGTGGGAGATCGAATGCCAGAATTTGATGACATCCCCCAGCTTCCAACGATTCGAGCAGTCATCAAAGAAGTATTGCGTTGGAGGCCGGTTACAGCTGGAGGTAATAGTAATTCGAGTTCAGAATAGTGGTAATTGCTAACCAAGTTTGAAGGTGTTCCTCATCAACTCATTAAGGATGACATATACGAAGGGTATTTCTTCCCTGCGGGAGTAAATGTGCATGCAAATCAATGGTAAAGAACCCCCGCCTCCAAAAATATCTCTTAAGATGTCTCTATTTTTCACTGAGTCTAACATTCATAGGGCAATTCATCGAGAGCAAGAACTTTATCCAGATCCCGAGACTTTTAACCCTTATAGATGGCTCAAACCCGAGTTTCCAACTTTCAAAGAGCCACTGACAAAATTTCCCAGCCTGCAAAACTATTCTGCTTTCGGTTTCGGACGTAGGATATGTCCAGGGATGAATATCGCTGAGCGCTCTTTGTATATTCTCACCGCGCGACTTGCATGGGCTTGTAAGATCTCGAAGAAGAAAGATGCTCAAGGCAACGAAATTCCCGTCCCGCAGTATAATTATACAGAGGGGTTCAACGTGCAGCCAAAGCCTTTTGATTTTAGCTTGGTGGCACGGTCAGAAAAGAGAGCTAGGGCAGTCAGGGAGGCATGGGAGTTTGCTGAGAAGGAGGACTTGTTGAGTTTGAACGCATAATTAACGGGCTTTCTTACAATCATGGCAAGCCATAGTGTAGACCTTTTAAGTCAAATGCTGTCTTAACAAAGTTGCCACGAAAATGAAAGTGGTGTTTTAGATTAAAGCAGTCCAGTATACTTGAACTGAGACGAATATTGTGGCTGCAACGAAAGTGGCCTGTGTTGGCCTGGTGTTGGCGCACCTAGAGTAATACTTTATGTTGTGCAAATACTATTCCAAAGACTTCGTTCACATCTTTGTCCAACTCGGAGCCGAACTCTTCAAACAGCACTAAGATTAATACGCAGTGCAGCATGCGGGTTTCCTGCAAGCAAGGTATACAGCTAAGCCTCTTATGAAGCTTGCTTCGATGAAACGGCATGAGACTGGTTACCATACTAAAGGATATTTCCTAACTGTCAAAAGGATTCAATTCAACCAACCAAATTCCGTCTTTCATGGGGAACTCCTCATGCCTGCGACGGGCTAGACCTTAATGTCAGACCTACGAGCCACACACCCTTCTAACCCCTTCTCTGAACTACTTGAACTATTTATAAGCTCCTCGTCTACAGTTTCATCCTCTGATTCTTCTATTGGATGTTTACGTAGCCGCTCTCGTGGCTTTTAGTTGAACTCTTGTAATGCGGATCTTCTGTCCCCGTTAAATACTGGACTGTTAAGTAATGAGTACCAAGAGAACGACCTTTTACCAGGTAAGTTTTCTTCTGGAGTAAGTTTGACGGTACCGCCCAAGAACAGCATAGGGAGTTGGCTCAAGTTTCCTATCTTGGGGAATAGAAGTCTTAGAACTTAGAAGTAGAACCATCAGTTCTAATAATCAATCTTCCTTCCGTAGTCGTCCCATCTTCGAAGATAGCTTGAACTCTATTCTCAGTAATCTTGAAGCCACGAATAGCCTTGTCCCACTCTATGTCGCTATCCTCCATATTGGATTTACGAAACCTCCCTCGGGTTATTCTTTGCTACTCAACCATGTTGGCAGATTCTAGTTATTTAGTATTTTGACAGCTATCAGATTCTTCTCTTTGATTGTGACAGAATTCTAGACGAGAAATCTTTACATAATGCGTCTGGTGTTGGACCAAAGCCCAAAGTAACACGGAAAATTTCGTGAAACAGTGTCGCAGCTGGGGTGATCCCGTTTAAATTGTTACGGTTTCTTATTATTTAAAAGTTTTAATATTAGTACTTCGTAAATTCAACTTCAATAAGGTAACCATTAAACGCTTTTTACTAATCGCTATTGATGTCCGCAGTTTACGCTTGGTTTTACTTTCCCTTAACAATCTCTAGTATGCCTTATTCTATTGATAAGGGCTAGAATGTATACTTCTTAGGATATAATACCGTATTGTTTTACAGGAATATATCGAAGTATACAAAATGTGATGTCATCCATGCTTTAGACTTGTAACGGTTAGCTAAGCTTATATAGCGCTGCACACTGTAGGTCTGACCACCCGAAGGTTTAAATTTAGCTCGGAGATGATTCCACATAGCCTATTACCCCATTCTTTGCTTTTGTCGTCAGATACAATTAGGGAAACAAATGATCTGTCAACCTTCTTGCACATTGTTTTGAGCCAATACAAGATTACAGCGGTCTGTGTGCTAGACGATTGGCTAAAGCTGGTTAATTGATGATTGCTTAGTTGCAAGTTCAACGGGAAATAGTATCATGATTCCTCATCGCCAAACTCTAATACTGTGCCACGGTTGCATGCAGCCGTATAGATTCAACTGTTAAAACCTTTTGGTTTTGATCTCGATAAACTTTTATATAACAAGCAGACTTTGGCATCCTTTTCTGCTCGCCAGTGACTCTCTCTTGCACATTAGATTTCACTACCTTATTTCTGGATTTCTGCAATAGTTTGCCATTTCTCGTTTTCCCCAACGCACCTCTTCATATATATCCATCAGTACACGGTTTCATCATGGAAGCCCGACCAATATCGCCAACAATGCTCAGCAGTGGAGACACAGCGTCGAATAGATACACTCCCCAGAATGGAATCTCTACCATGAATGAACACTCTCCTGCTGACAATAAAGATGTGGAGAATGAGCCATCTGCTAAGGGGAGCCATGATGGAACAGCATCGGAGCTTATGACTTCTATATTAGAAGTTGATGGAGTTAACAATCCGCACAATTGGCCCTTGCACAAGAAGGTGCACGCAAGTGCAGCAAGTTCTGCCATGACATTTGCCGTGTATGTTCCTATCCTCTTCTATCAGCTGTGTTTCTAATCAGGACATAGGGCTTTCGGTATCACTGGATACACAGCCGGCTTGACCGATGTCGTGGCCGAATTCGACGTTTCCATGACGAAAGCTATTGCTGGGATGTCCATCTACCTCTTTGGCATCTTCTTCGCCCCAATATACACTCCACATCTGAGTGAGAGGTTTGGACGGTCTCCGATCTATCTAACCAACGTCTTCATATGGGGCCTGTTCATTCTAGGTGCCGGTTACTCCAAGACGTATGCGGCTCTCATCGTATGTCGCTTCTTTGCTGGCTTTTTCGGTGGCGCAACTCTGGTTCTGATCGAGGGAACCTTTGCTGATGTTTGGGGTCAATGTGTAACGAGTCGCTATTACTCGATTCTTACCATGGCATCCTACATTGGTGCTGCATGTGGTGGGCTTCTGATACCTTCTTGTCTCTTGATCGAACACATTCTAATTCCACTACAGGACCTCTGGTGTGCGGATTTGTGATTGCCGCGAAAACGTCCTGGCGCTGGACGCAATGGGTTACACTCATGATTGGACTTGCTGCATACCTTTTAGGAATTGGTAATTCAGGGATCCAAACCCTCGTTTCTTCTTCCAAATATTCCCAGTCATGAGCTGAAGCAATACTAACTACAAAATCCTACAGGTATCCCAGAGACCTATCCCCGAGAGATCCTCCGCCGCAGAGCCGCTCGACAAGGCATCCCACACGGCCTGGAACCCGCCCTAAGTGGAGTAACCATCGCCCAGATGGCCCATGTGACAATCATCGCGCCTTTGAAAGTCCTTGTTACGGACCCAATCGTGATCATGATCACCTTCAACCTGGCATTAAACTTCGCAGTCCTCTTCCAGTTCTTTATCACCGTTCCCGTCGCCTTGAGTGCGGTATATAGCTTCAAGATCAACCAAATAGGGCTTGCGTTCATTTCTGCCATCGTCGGATCCCTGGTCGCTGTTCTACTCACAGTCATCTCGGACATTATTATGGCCCCGAGAAAATTGGCTTCAGATCACGATCATGACAATACCTGTATGACGCACGTCGAATTCCGCATGTGGCCTGCTATCTTGGGAAACATCCTTATGCTCGCTGCATGTTTCTGGGTGGGTTGGACTGCGAGCCCAGAGTTCCATTGGGCCGTTCCTGTGGTTGGTACAGGGTTCTTCGTTTGCGGAAGCGCTCTGGTTCTAGTAAGTTCTGCCTATCTCGCGACTCCGCTCATGCTCACATAGTAGATTGCTATGATATCATATCTCTTTGATGCTTATTCCCCTCGGGGTACGCTCGCTGGTCTTACCGCAGCAGCTTGTTTGAGAGTTGCATTTGCTGGTTGGCTTCCCTTGGTCATCGTACAGAGTGAGTCGTCTCTTCGAATCATGCTATCTGTTTAGTACTAACAATCTTACAGTTTTCAATAGCATTACCCCTAAATGGGGTCTCGGTCTTTGGGGATTCTTGTTCCTTCTTACCGTTCCAATCCCAGTCACCATTCTTATCTTCGGTTTTAGACTAAGAGAGCGAAGTGCGTATAGAATGTTGTAAATGGACAACTGTTATTATATACAAGCACTGGGACCGTACATAATCGATCTATTGAGACCAAAAAGCTCATTGTTCGTGTTACATGATAGAGAGATGTCGATATACATAGTTTTTTTTTGAAGGGCAGCCGTTAAGGGTAAATTTGACAATTACACTCCATACAAGTGGGGCGCAACACGAACTGTGAGCTGTTTATTCTGCTGTGGTGTGGAGGGTTGGTTTGTGTATATTGAACTTTAGGCACATATAATATGAAGGGAAGAACTAAGTTAAGCGTACCAAACTGTCTAAGTGTTTGTACTTTTCGCACGCTAGAGATGGGCTGCGCGATAGTTTTGTTGTTGGTCACTGAGAAACCTAGCGTTGGATCTCTGCTACAACCATAAGGTAGGTAAGGATGGTTAGTAAACTGCAAAGCTATAGGTGTATATACTTTTAAGGTAGTGTATTACTCAATGGCTTTACTACTTTTATTACTTTAGTACTAAGCCATACAGTTTGTACAACCAGACTACGTAAGAGGCTATACCAGACATACAGTAACCAAAAATGGATATCAGGATATACCTAAAGTCAGAACAAGCAATGAAAGTATTGTTTTAGGCTTTCACCTATTTAACTTAGAAACTATAAGAGGTCTTCAATTCTATTAGGACATAGCCACACCCCAATTATATCTTTTAATTCAAGAATTTTAAAGTTAACTAATCTTTTAAGTAGAGTGGCAACCATAAAATGAGCTATACAAGGTACAATTAGCTAAAGTTATAGCAGCATTAGAAAAAAGGATAGTAACACTTACTCATTAGCTCCCCGCCACCCTACACACTTGAAGCAGTCAAATAAATGCGTAGGATCGTACTGGTTTTTAATCCCCAGAAGAGTATCGTATTTTGATCCAAAGAAGGTCTCTTCCCATTCCGGCTCTTCGAAATGGGCCTCATTAACATAAGCGCCCCCTCCTACTGTGAGCGCCTTAACAGGATCTACCGCCGCCAGCGCCGTGGTGGTAATGGGGTCGCTGATGAAATCCGAGATGCCTTTGACCCAGCCACTCGAGTAGACGAGATGCCAGAGTGCGGTCCGCCAAGCCGGGTTGAGGCCCGTCGCGTTCTGCGTGTCGGGGTGGTTGGCTGGCGTTGTCATGATCACTTGTGTCGGCACCTTGCTGAAGTAGTCAAGGACGTTCTCGTTCGTCTGCATGCCCGTGATCACGGCATCTACGAGCGCGCTGACATTCGAGGGCGTGGCGAACAAGTCGCGCGGCAACAGCCGGCTTGCGATCACCTCGAAGTCCCCGCCGGGTGTGAGCCGGTTGGCGATGGCCTGCGTCAACGCCAGAAACTCGCTGTACGTCGGATAAGTAGTGTAATTGTTCTGGGTGATAGTTAAGCTCGTGTCATTTGTCAGGAAGGTCTGAAATTCGCTTGTAAGCGACTTGAGCTGCGCGCCGTCGTCATTGTAGGGCAATACGAGGTACATCTCCACCTGGTCTGGGAAGTAATAGGCATGCCCGGACACATTATTGTTTGACCAATTGGTTTGGTTATTGGCGTGAGCTGTCATAATGCTCGTCAACGTGGAACTCGAGCTGAGGAGGCTGAAGCTGGCTTTGAATGCGAATACATTGATTGGAATGGCTGGATGCAGCTGGAAACGGTATGCGGTCAGAACGGCATAGGTACCGCCGCCGCCGCCGCGCATAGCCCAGAATAGGTCCGGATCGTTGCATTCATTGATTGTTCGTAGCTTACCATCAGCAGTGACGACGTCGAATTCCACCGCGTTGTCCACCATGAGCCCGTACGATGGCCCAAAGATGCCGTGGCCACCCCCTTGGCCAAACCCGCCAGCCAAGCCCACAGTACCTTCATTTCCACCTACAACATTCATATTGTAAGTTTCAAAGAAAGTGTACGCAGCCGCAGCCTGCACACCTGCGCCAATCTCACCAATGTTCTTGCCGTTCGCCGCTGGGCAATTGGATGCAGTAAACGTCTCGTGATATATCATGTCCTGCAGGTTATATGTCCACACGGCTAAACTGTTCGGCGCCGTGCTTCGACCAAGGTAATCGTGGCCCGTGTTTTTGATGGTAAGTCGGACATTATACTCCCGTGCGAAGTTGATCGTCGCCGCGACATGGTCAGCATTTTGCACGGCGACATAGTACGTGGCGAGGCTTCCTAGAGAGCAAGTCTGGAAGAGGGGTGGTAGAGACGGGTCTAAGGACTCTAATGCGCAACCTGTCCCACTGCAAGTCTCCCAGTTGAGCGTCTCGCAAGCCCCATAAATCGAACTGCGAGCCGTGCTGTTCGCATAGTTATCCGCTATCACTGAGCATTGAGCTGAATTATAGTGCCCCGACGAAGAATAGCATGGCGCTGCCCAGGGCACTGTAGCGAAGAGATTCCCATCGACGCTAGTATTCAAGGCCTGCCACTCACTCGTCGTCGGCCAACATGACTGTGTAGAAGTGCAATTATACCCAGGATCAGTGGCGCCGGTAGACTGCGACCATGCTGGCCTGAGCAAGAGCCAGATGGCAAGTACTGGAAGGATTTTAGAAGGCATCTGTACAGATAGTTGGATTGTGGGCAGCCAAAAGCTACAGGACGAAGCTACCAGCAAGCGTCACTTAATAAGTAAAAAGTAAGATTGGGATAATAAGATTATTGTAATATACTTCCTCACAGAGAGCTACCAGATCGTGCTCAGGATAAATAGGGGTTACCAAGGGCTTAGAGTACAAGGGAAAATGGCCAATCCTATATTCAGGATTCACGGGTTCTCTGCCATACTTCGATTCTGTGCCAATTGTTTATTCTCAATGCAGGTACATGGTGAGCCATTTGATCCTACAGCCCTTGACATCATGGCGCAACTGGCCAGTTAGCGAGGCAGGAGAGGTCACTGCTCGGAGGTCTACTAATAAACACTTCCCGGGTTGGTACCTTAATTATAAAGTAAAGCTAGTCTAAATCTATACACCGCAGACTACGACTTTTCTTTAATTGTGACCTTTGCTGCCAGTCTTTCTGCTCTCACTAAGCTGACAGAATTGGTTTGCTAGTACGTGATGGTTGCCTGGCGTGCCCTCGGTTTCTCTTACCCAGGCTCGGAATAGGGATCGATCCGACTTTATTTTCGGGTGAATGAACTCCAACCAATCTCTTAGCTGTCGCACTTGGTCGGAGCCAGGCTTCCGATCCTTTTTATCAATAACGTTGTCGTGCGTATATACGACGAAGAAGCTAGGCGCTGCATTATTCGAGAAGGGGTTAATTTGAAAGAATTTGTGTATGACTGCGTTGGAGAAGAAATTGAGTACTTAGCGATCGTCAACCCTGAGACTAAAGTATCAGCGCATCCGTGGCTCCGTCCCGAGCCGGATCGTCTTGTCGTCTGAGGCTGACGCCCGCAGCTTGGGGAGTCGTGCGATAAGGCGACAGGCTCGATATGGCCGAAAGTGGGAAATGAGATGCGGGGTCCATCCTTCTCACTAAGCGCGTAACCCGGAGAGGGGAAACCGGAAAACAGGACTCAAGTCGCGGAATGAAGAATGTGAGATAAAGTAATTACGGAAAGACATAAAGCATGCAAAGCTTGGATAAGAATACCTTTTCACCGGCTGATAATCAAATTTTTTAAGGCGAAAGATAACCCTTTACAGGTAGTTGTGTATAGCACGAAGGAGTACGTGATAAATCATCACAGCTGCTTGGATACACCACGAGATTTTATGGTGTACTATTTCAGCCTCACAAGTACATTCGCTGGACACTCCTTCCATTGATCAACCTTCTTACCCTTTGCCAATTATAATGATACAAGGATAGAGCCAATCAAATACGAATATTATACACATGCCTAGGACTTGTGTTTTTATTAGCTTGGTACAAATTAAGCGTATGCAAGTAACATTTCATTTGTAACATAGTAGTAATCGAAATACAGCTCCTATGCTAATTTCTCGTATTTAGGAGATATCAGACTCGGGTAAATTGAAGAAGGGTATAACAGTTCTTGGGTTAGTCTTCCCCATTGGAATCTCAAAAGCCACAACCCGTTTTCGAGAGAGTATAATACCACTTCTCTAGTCTAGAGCAAAGTTGATGGTCTAAATGAACGTCAGACCATCAAAGATTGGTGATTGTTGAAACCCTCTGCCTTACCAGACTATAAGACCGTGGGATTGTCGTGGCGGATAGTCATGATTGTACAGAGAAATCTTTGCCCAAGCCCATGCGGCTCGCTTAGTTGTGGCCCGAGAATTTGGCTTCGCTACAGGCCGGAGCCACAGGTCCGAATTCTGCATCGAAAGTCGAGCAAGAGAAGCTCATCGGATATCGGCCAGTGGTCCAAAGACGCCAAGCTTCACGACGGCCCCAACAAGCTTTCTCGTACCTGCCTCGTCGTTTTGGTTGCCTCGCCACAGCAGGGGTAGTACAAGCTCTGGTAGCTCCAGAATATTCGCGGGACACCAATTTGAAGTGCCCAAGGGGAGAGCACCCACGTTGGTAGTGAATGTTCCGCACGAAATGGTCGATTTGTTGCATTATTCGACCATATGGTTCATCTAAGCTGGGTGGCATATCCTCATGACTTCTTCCATCTCCCAGAAGTCTATCTTTTTGGGTTCCTGGATGACAAGAGCTATCCATCGAAACGTCCCATTTAACCTTTGTCATATCGTAGCCTGGATCTTCTGTTAAACACTGCGATTTCCGTATTAATTCAAGTCCAGAAACACAGTCGTTGGTGCATGTGTTCACAGCGCGGGATACCTCTTCTGTGTTCTCTTTAAGTTCCAAGCTTGGGCTCGTCCGAGACCTACGAACTTCTACTGGTGGCCCGACGACTACATAGCCGGATAGGTGCCATTGCTAATCGAAGGTAGAAGCAATCTTTAACATTGTTCGTCCGTCAACATGGCCATTTGTCCTTCGCTGCTTGTGATCTTGCCACGCCGGATGAAAGGGGAACGTTAAAGATCTAGCAGCCTGGAAATCCAATCAGGAAGACATGAGCCAAAACATCCACTCTGTATGCTCGTGGGTCCCGTTACACACATGTTTGTCAGGGGTCCCAGGCCTCCTGGTTCTGTCGAAAGATTGGTTCCATTACAGCCACTATTGTCTAAACTTGTTCTTTCAGATACCATTTGCTTTGGTGTGGAGCTGATAGCAAAGACACTCTTTTTGAAGAAGGCCAAGTAGTAGTGAAGGAAGTTATAGGGGAGAGGACACATTCAGAGGATGAGGTTGTGTTGCTGAAACCTGGTGTCTCCGAAGCAGAGTTGTAGCAATGGTCAAGATCCTGTAGGACAAGTTTGAGGGCATCTCTATTATTGCAGACATCTTCGTGATTTTGAATTGTATGGGGCCAGTGCTAGCATTAGTATTGAAAAGGAAACCCTCATCAAAACCTGAGCATATTCAGACATGACGATCTGGAACAATTGAGTACATCAAGGGAAACTCAGTCTAGACTTTCCATCCAGGTTCAACGTGATTATTTGGACTTGAGCATACACGAACAAACTGGGGTAAGACGCTGGATTGGACGTAACAGTAAGTGAACCATGGTCAGTCCAAATGCATATGGTCGAGAAATCCTAGCAGCAAAGCAAGGCATTTTCAATTCACCCTTGGTCTCCTTCCCCACCCCATCTCTTAACCTTCCAGTAATCTCTTCGTCGATACTTGCACAGCCTTACCCGTTTTTCATCACCAACCTCTTGGGCCGATTGTCTCAAGCCTCCAGTCTCCGGAGACCTTTCTTGGGCAAATAAAGTTGGCTCGAAATGAGGATTTGCGATATGTATAGAATGATCCAATCGCCTTGGATTGAGTGAATATGTTTACCATGTTCTCTTTTACTGCATTTGTAGTCTGCATTCTGGTAAATTAGCCAAGAGCAATGAAAGATTCTCTGATCGGCGCTTGCTCGCTTAAAGAGAGTACTTGCAGATGGGCTCTCGAGAACTTGATGGGGACGCTGGTACTTCGGAGCCTCGGCAACCTCACGACTTAGGTAATATTCCAAGGTCAGCACCAGAGTGACCGACACAGACTTTGGCCAAGTCGCGAGAATGCAGAGACGAGGAGCGTGTCGCCATTCCCGATACCACTCGGTCGACGCGTCGCCTCCGCTGGATGTATCCCATCATGTCCGAGACGGGTGCAGATATTTCACGATCGGCGAAGAGCATGCATGGGAGATGAAAGCACGGGTTGACGAGTGCGACGGCTGTCACGCTGGAGAATAAGGGTTGCACTCAATGTCCGAGCTACCCTGGCATGCAGCCCACGCTTCAAGGATTCATCATTGGTTGAATCCTTTGCGTCACCACTACTGCAAGAGATTGAGCAACGCCCGAGAATGACAGGCGTCTGCTCCATCCTTCCACTTCTCGTGTCTCATGTGTCCAACCGCGAGGGAAACAATGACTGCTTTGGTAAAGGCTTGATCTAGTCGACCAATGCTAATCGCTTAATACCACCGCCCGGACAAGAAGAACCTCTCCGAATGGTGGCATCATGATTCATGACTGCGAAAAGCCTTTGGTGATAGGCCTTGACTCTCCCATTGTTGAACCTTCCGGATGCACCACAGCAGATGCAATAGTGCGATCCAACGAGAATATCAACCCGATCAACCCGACGCAGTCTCATCGCAGTCGACGGTAAGAATCCAGCATGTCGAGAATGCAACCGCCAGAGATCGATAGCGTAGATAGCCAGCGCCTCCAAGCACGCCCCCGAAGCAAGCACTGCGATACAGTGGCAGTACGAACGCGGAAAAGGGGTCGAGGTCGATCAAAAAGTCTTGATCGGTCTGCCTTTCTGCGTTGGGGCTAGCTGCCGCAGCATTCTTATCAGATTGAAATCACAGCCAATGACAGGCGGCGAGCATGTTATCAGATCGAAAGACCTCGGGAAGCCGACCCACTCTCTCTCGAGTTATGCTTTGGTCCGGATACGGAGACTCAACCGAGAGCCGTCTTGAGCACAGAAGATGGCGATGATCAGATCAGATCGGCTATGAGTTTTGCCTTCGCAGCAGCACCGCTGGGAGCATGCAGAGAGAGGGCTGAGGCATTCCGGCTCATAGCGCCGGCAGCGCATACAGCTGACGGCCAGGCCAGATGGACGCCGTGGCGGGAGTGGGAATGCAGCGGCGGTGTATACTGTGATGTAATGCGACGACCTCACCTACTAAGTGCGCAGGTTCAGGGCCGGTGCGAACCCCAAGCCGCGAGCACACAACGTCATGATGAAAAGTCCGTCGACGAGGCTGCGGGGACGCGCGACTATTTATTCACCGTCGGGCGAAGAGTTGTCGGCAACGGCGGCAGGTTCGTTGCTGTGTAAATAATTGTTCGGTTGGCAAAATTGGCCCTCTGACGTGTCACATGGCTTGTTGTGGTTGGGTTGTCGGGCCATAGCCGCCAACCTCTCAGCATGGCCAGGCGGCCCATGCCTGCCTGCCCTGAACCTGACATGAGTGCAGTCTGGCGTCCAGCTGCAGCTCCTCCTGCGCTCGCTGCCCCGCCCTGCGCCAATCACCGGCCAACCCCGACGGCTCCCTGCTGCTGCTGCATGCGCCTCGACCAAAACAGCAACGGGCCCTTGAACCAGCCTTGCGTGCTTCGAGAGAGACAAGATTATGTCACTTGCACCACAGTACAGTAGTACTGTATCTCGTCCGGTTGCCTGCCTACTCACCTACTCATCTACATACATAATCGCCGCGACGCTATCGACCGGTGGGGACTCAGACTCGGACGCTGCTCGAGGTGCACACTACACGCCGCTCCACGCCGTCACCACGGTACGCAACGCCCTGTCCGATCTTATCAGATCCGCTGCTGGCGACAACAGACCCAGGACTAAGCTCAGGCTCCACGGCTTAAACACCGGCCCGTCCCCAGCTGCAGCTGCAAGATACAAAACACACACTTCCCATGTTTTGTAGAAGTCACCTACCTCTCTCCCCCGTTTACTCCCCCAGCTCTCCCTTGACCACCACCATCACCACTCACCTGCCCCTCCAACATCCTTTGGGAGCTGTCTTGTCAGCATTTGCCCCGCGACCGCTGGCTCTCCAGTGGATTTACCCAGCCGGCCAGCATATCTGCGACCAACGAGCGTCCGGCAGTGACCAGCCCGACCCCGTCCCTTCTAGGTGCAGCACAACATCATTCTGAGACGGCCTTTCACGTTTGCTTTCCAGCACAGTATTTTTCTTCACGACACGACCGCAGACGATATCACGATTTTGTACCTTCTTGATTGCATACGATACCCGCCCCTGGACCCAGACGTCCAGCTGCCGATTGACTTCTAACATCCTGACGATTTATGCCGCCTATCGGAAATCATGACTATCAATGACTCCCTGGATGGGGCGCGCCGATCCACATCGTCGCTCACTCCGTTCGAACCCAGCATGACCATTGCCGCAGCATCGAACAGCACGGTCGATGTCAACACTCCCCTCCTCTCGTCACCATCGCATCATTCATCACCGTCGTCACATCCGCCGCCAAGTTCGCATTCTTCCAGAACTAAACATGCGCGCACTTGGCTCGCTTCGGCGCCCTTTGCCTGGGTGGGCATTTTACTGCTCGCTTTGGCTATCTCCTTAGATGCGCAAACGGTACAATCGCTGCAGACCTATGCATTGTCGACTTTTGCGGCCAATGGAAAACTCGGTATTCTGAGTTCGATGCAGAACTTTGTGTATGTATGCACCCCCAATGGATTTGGCCCTGGTTCTAATGGGTAACAGGACGGCGGCAGCAAGACCGCCTATCGCAATTATTGCTGATAGCTATGGCCGATTCGAATCGTTCTTGTTTTCTATCACCATCCTTACGGTGGGATTTGTGGGACTGGCTTTGTCTCCCGGACTCGATACCTTTATGTTTTCTCAGTTTGCCTATGCCACCGGACAAGTTGGAATTCAGTTCATGGAGGTAAGCTGCACGATTGAGATTACCAGTCCACTGAACTGACAATCCCAAGACCATTATTGTTGCCGATACTTCCAGCCTCCCCAACCGAGCTCTAGCTACAGCTATGCCGATGACTCCGTGGATGATTACGGTATTCACGGCCGCACCAATTGTGGAAGCTCTCGTTCCTGATCATTGGAGACTGTAAGTTAGCACAAGTATGGTTTGGAGAAGAATAGTACTAACAATCAAAACAGAGGATATGGAATATGGTATGAACTAAAAGATTGCCTGCAATTACGCGAAATACTGACCAATTCATCAGGGCGATCATTGTTCCCGTCTCGGGAATTCCACTTTTGCTCTCCTTGTACTATCGGGAGAAACGAGCAGCGCGCCACCAACGCCCACAAACACCCAAATCACATTCGCCAAGCATTCCCAAAGCGTCTTTCATGCAGTTCGATATCATTGGGTTCCTGATTTTTACGATTGGCCTGGCATTCATCCTCTTCTCGGCAGCATATGCAACGCCGGGCAGCTATTCAACCAGCAGCATCGTCATTGGCGTGCTAGGATTTATCCTCCTCATCATCTTCTGCTATTACGAGCTTCATGTCGCCTCGCATCCCATTCTAGCGTTAGATCTCGCGCGTGACCGGACCGTGGCATGTGGCTGCATCTTAGCGTTCCTCCTCTTCGGCGGCTTCGCCATCTACCAACCCTACTTTTACAGCTATCTCGTGGTCTCCCGAGATGCATCACCGAGTATTGCAACCAACCTGGGGCTGGTCTCCCTCTTTGTGTCCGTGATCGCGGGGCTCATCGCATCCGCCGCCGTCAAATTCACCAAACGCTACAAGAACATCATGATCCTGGGCGTCGTCATCCGGATCGTGGCTGCGTCCCTCCTGCTCTTCTTCACCACCACCACCTCGAGCCTCACAAACCTCACCACCGCCCAATTTTTGGTTGGTATTGGCACAGGGATGGGCGGAATCATTGTTCAAGTGGGGGTGCAAGCCGCCGTCTCCGCCCGCGATATCGCGACCGCCTGTGCACTGTACGCGACTGCATCATCGATCGGCAATTTCCTTGGCGATCTGATCTCCTCGCTGATCTGGTCCTCGATGCTGCTCTCCCGTCTCGAAGCCGAATTGCCCGCGGACGCCGTCGGCAATGCGACGGCCATTGCCAATTCGATCATGGTTGCGCAGAGTTATGCGATGGGGAGTGTCGAACGAGAAGTCATCAATCGCTGCTATGTGGAGGTTATCCGCACCCTGCAGGGGGTGGGCCTCGGCGTGTTTGTCGTCGCTCTGCTGGTGTGCTTCCTTATGAAGGATATTCACCTTGACCGGGAGGATCCCATGAGTCGGGAAGACCGGATTGATGCCGAGAGTTTTGTGGAGTGAGGGGAGATACACTTGTTTTTTGATTTTTGGGATACCGGCGCATTTAGATGGATAGACTGCATAATTGATACCCACGATGTTTATGACCTTCGAAACAAAGTCCCCTTGCAGTTTTTGATGTCTAATTTGGGTAAGCTGGCTGTACTTGGTATCTCTATGCTGATTAACTCTGAACTTGCACAGTGTTGAGTCATTGAGGTCCCAACCTCTAGGTAAAACTACTTTCGATTCTGCTTAACATGGTGTATTCCTTGCTAAGAATTTTGATAGGATAGTTGTAATGAAGAGAATCAGGGCGATAAGACGGATTGTAACTCTACAGATGCAGTCTGCACGGCTTGCAACATGACGACTACATAATCGCCCATTTCCCTTAAAATCCGAATAAGATCCATATGCCTACGCAGAGCTGTGTGTATGTTGGATTGCAACTGTTTCGGTATTGTCAAAGAATGGCAAGACACTTCCCGTTAGAGGTATATTCGGGGTTAGCCAAAGTAACGCTCTAATAGACATTTAGAATCCGGCAAAACAGGTACTGTCAGAACGCCTAGCTGGTCATGGACGACTGTAAACAAAGGATACATGGGTATTGCTATGCTACTGTTCAGGTTCTCTAAACGGCCTGAGTTTCCTTGGGGGTGGCTACATAAGGCGTGGGAGTAACACCCCTCAACTTCGCCCCAGTATGATCTGGACCCAAGAAAGGTTGGCCTGGCCGGTTCTGCAAATTCTCGCGAAGGGTTCCACCAGGAACAGCATAATCTGTCCAGTAGATGCCACGTCTTTGGAGTTCGGGGATCAGGAGCTCAACGATGTCAGTGATGCTCTCGGGATTGCACATATCTGTGGTTCAATTCTGTTAGCGGAGGATCCTCGAGAGGATAGGAATCAGCGGATCATGAGTACTCACATTGGAGATTGAACCCATCAATATCTGCCTCCACAAACCACTTCTCCATCACATCAGCAACCTGCACCCCTCCGTTAGTTGATCGTTCCCAGCAGCTAGCACTTCACGAGACCTTACCTGTTCAGGCGTGCCAACAGGCATGGGACCAAACCCACCAAACCCAACCTTCTCGCCAACCATCCTGGGCGTCCACGCCTTATCCTTCTCCACCAGCTTAAAGTTGTTGAAAATCCCCTGGATCCCCGCACTCGCCAGTTCCTCATCATCGAAATTAAACGGCTCATCCAAATCATACTTCGACAAGTCCACGCCCGTGAGGGCACAGAACGACGACAAGCCCCCGATATAGCTCGTGTTAGCCAAGTAGCGCGCGTGCTTCTCGCGCGCCTCCTCCTCCGTCCGGCCTAGGATCGGACAGATGCCGGAGAACAGCTTGACGGACGCTGGGTCCCGCCCTGCGGCGACCGCGGACTCGCGCACCGACTTGCTGTACTTGGCCAGGCCTTCGATCGTCGGTACGCCGCAGTAGATGCCCTCGGCGTGCTTGCCCGCGAAGGCGATGCCGGCTTTGGAGGCGCCGGCTTGGAAGAGGGTTGGGGTGCGTTGTGGGGAGGGGTGCGTTTGTCCGTACCCGGAGAACTTGTAGTAGTTTCCTGGGAGGTTGGGTTAGTTATTCTGCTTGGGGGTGGTGGACGGAGTGCGCTGGAGTACCTTCGAACTCGATCCGGTGGATCTTCTTCGGGTCGTAAGCCATCTCGGGTTCAACGCTCCATTTCTGCGCTCCGTCTTCCCAGGATTGCTCCCAGAGCCTGTTGCAGTGGATTAGTAGGTAAGTTCATGACCGCGAAGTTTGAGTGGGGATGTAGCGAGGAATACAAACCTGTACAGCAGATCCATGTATTCTTCCGCAGCTTTGTATCGCTCGTCGTGAGACATGGCATCCTCCATGCCCATACACTTCGCAGGTGACTTTCCGAACGAAGTCACAATGTTGAACCCCGCGCGTCCGTTGGTGACATGGTCCAACGAGGACCAAGTGCGGGCCAGAATATACGGTGCTAAACCCACTCAGTCAAGTCCTCCATTCTCCACACGGACTCCCGAACAAGAATCCCTACTTACTCAAATAACTGGTACTGCCCGTGACCGCGAACGACACCGACTTAGTCGCATGCGCCATGGCGGAGATGAGCACGACGGGATCCAGCATCGCACACCACAAGCCGCCCGAGAAGGTAGCATCGGCGTTTCCGCCGTAGGTCTCGTGCGTGCCGTAGAGGTCGGCGAAGAAGATGGAGGTGATCTTGCCTTTCTCTGCCATCTGGGCGAGCCAGACGTAGTAGTCGAGGCGGTCCTTGTGCCGGGACATGGATTTGGGATCTCTGTTTTAGATGGCGATTAGATTGGGGTTTTGGGAGGGAGCCCACGCTGGGTTTGGTGTCCTTGCGTATATTGAGATTTCGAGATACTTACTTCCATTGTCCTACTGCCATGTGACTGCCTGTCGAGGTGTTGTCGATGATGTTCAACTGCATCATCTTTCTGGGGGGATTGATTGAACCCATTGTCGTGGTGAGTAGGGTTATCTGTATGTATGGAGGGGTGAACTTTGTTATCGAGACTGATGAAGTATTATCGTTATCAAGTTCGAGTCCTGCCTTCAACTACTTATACATGGAAATTGTGAAGTGTAAGAATGAATCAGCACCCGGATCGAGGCTAAGAAATTCACATGTTGGAACCATGCGTGCCTATTAACACCATCAATAAGTATCTGAACTGATTGCTGGAGGCTATGCTGATCTACACTTTGACAGGCCAGTTCGCGGTATTAGGACCCTGAAACGTCTCTTGTCGCTCGCAATAGGCTCTCGAGAACAGTCTTCGGTATAAGGCTTTCCGAATTCAGCCCTACGATAGACGTCGGCTTCAAATCGGGAAGTGGAGTCTCGTCGGCAGAAGCTCTACCGATAACCAGTACGTTTCTAAGCGACATACAATTCCTCCCACTATATAACCCCAGTCAGCATAAAGCCCACGGCTTTTATCCCCGGACTCCGACAGATGTGGACCTCTGTTGATGGCTCTACAGACGTGTATTGGATCCCGCATGTATAATTGCAGATCTATCTCCCATTGATAAGGTTTGGGCGAGTAGCGGCCAAGCCCAGGAGGAGGCAATTCAGAGATAAGAAAAAGTGCTCCATGCACTCTTGAATTTGTACAAGATGCTCTTGATCCCTATGTTCTCTTCTTTTCCGACCTGCTAAGCTCTGTATCATCATCTCGTAGTTGAGATACTTTCGTTCAGGATGTCTGCCCCCACGTCGTCTAAAGTATTTTCCCATCCGAAGACATGGGCGTTATGGACCGACATGACGGCCCGAGGATGGCAGGTTGCTCTTTACGCCAGTTTTGGCGCCATGATTTTTGGTTATGATACGGCTTGGTGGTCGGGTGTGCTTGGAATGCCGGCCTTCACATCCCGTTTTGGAGTGTACAATCCCACGACGAAGGCGTATTCCATTGCGGCTCCTTTGCAATCATCGGGTAATTCTCAGCCTCTTTTTCACCTGTATGAACCGATACTTATTCTGCAAACTAGGAAGCGGTATTCCAACGGCGGGTAGAATCATTGGCTCGATAGTGACGCCTTTCGTCGCCGACCGCATCGGACGTCGATGGTGCATGTTCGTCATGTCGATCTTGTTTATTATCGCCATTATCATAGAGGTGACCGCGCAATCTTTCTGGCAAATCATCATAGGTATGATCTTTGCGTATCTTGTCAATTGCTCGTCTGACTTCTCTAGGACGCTTCCTCAACTATATTCCCATGGGCATGGCCGGGGCGTTAGTCCCAGTCTATCAATCCGAATGTGCGCCTGCATCATGTCGAGGATCGATGATCACCGTCTTCACCTGGACCTGCGATGCCGGAGCGTTGCTTGCATCCGGGATCGTTTTCAACACCCATAAATTGAAGAGCGAAGCGGCCTACAAGATTGTCATGGGAGTGCAACTGATCTTCCCGATCCTGCTTCTCAGCGCCCTACCCTGGATTCCGGAAACGCCTCGTTGGCTTTGCATGAAAGGCCGACGGGAAGAGGCCCTCACAATCCTCAAGACTCTCCGGAAGACCCCCGAGACAGCCGAGCTGGAGATTTTGGATATCGAAGCGTCGTTGGAAATGCATAACGACGACGGCAAATGGATTGACTTGTTCCGCGGGACTAATCTGAGGCGCACAATTATCGCCATCACGCTGCCTACCATCGAGGCGTGGCAGGGTCAGAGTTTCATGGGTAATTACCTCATCGTCTTTTTGATCTCGCTCGGCGTCACCAACCAGTACTTGCTCTCACTCCTGCTTCAGGCTGTGATCTTAATCATGGTGACCTTGCTCTTCTGGGCCCCAGATAAGATTGGTCGACGACCGATGATGCTCGCGGGAAGCATCACCATGTTCACAACCATGTATATCACGGCCGGAGTCAGCGGACATAACTCGGCCGAGACCAGCACCACGAGGAAACAAGTCGCGGTCGGCATGCTGTTCATCTGGGCGATCACGTACGCGTGCACCTGGCAGACGCTTGGATTCATCGCGCCAGCCGAAATCCCCACGACGAAGCTCAAGACCAAGACGGGCGGAATCGCATACTTCACGCAACAGACGGGCGGGCTCATCATCACTTTCATCTCGCCCTACATGCAGAATGCAGGCTATGGCAACATGGGACCGTACATCGGGTTCTTCTTCGGCGCCTTTTCGTTCATGGGGATTATCTTCGTGTGGTTCTGCTATCCTGAGACCAAGGGGGCTAGTATTGAGGACTTGGATCTGTTCTTTGCGCAGAGACTTCCGACGAGGCAGTTTGGAAAGGCGCTCAGAGGCCAGCATGGAATTCAAGAGTTTGTAATTGAAGGTCAGATTAAGGATATCGAGATGGCAGAGGAGAAGAAGAAGATGGACACTGTGACGGTTGTCCCTCAAAGCGTGGATTGAGTTGTAGGATTGAAGAGGTTTGTCATGTAGGGGTATGGATATAGATGGAATGGACAACTCAATAATTAAACGGTACCTCGACCTATTAAAGGGATTAAGGTTATCTCAAGTTATATATATTTATTCCATTCCTCTTTGATTCCTAGCAGCTTTTAAATGGATAATTCCAATTGCTTACTAGATAACCTTCCATCCTGTCATTTTATACAGACAATCCCATCAAGTTGCTATTCCTACAACATAAGTTGACATGGTCTTACTTCACGCGGTTCTCTCCATATTAAAGGTATGGTTATGTGTAGTCCCTTCGTCATAATGTGCGGGTATGGTGGGAAATTCTTCAAACCCCGGCGTCTTCCTTAGCCATGCCGCGTAATCCTGATGATGCTTTTTACTGTTCCACCCAACAAACATCAACCACTTATGCTGCCCTTCAGGGACCGTATCGATGGTCCACGAGAACACGCATGGGTGCGGCTTCGTTTCTTCCTCAATAGGCGCCTTGAGATCGCTGATCTTCCGGTAGTATTCTTTCGGATTATCCCCACCTTTAAGAAACGCTCTCGTAACTGTCATGACCGGTGCCTCTGACGGAAGTGATTTGATGCTGTCGAATTCCATAAATTCAACCCATTCAAAGTCGCTTAATTTCTCCAGCGGCGCAAAGACGGCTGCTGCCTCAGCAGATGCCACATAATCATCGTGGGCTGCCTTCGAAGCCCACACGCCGAAAATGAAGAAATCGGAAGGGCTTTCGATGCTAGAGTAGAACATAAAGTCTCTCTTCGTCCCTGACCGGATTTCTGGAAACAGCTTCAGAAGAGTTGGGTCCGCAGCTGTAATTCCCTCTTTTAGACGGCGCTTGCAGACTTCGAGGACAGCCATGTTGAGTTATTTATTCTACGGTAGATATTTGTGCGTTATCTGAAGATACTGGTGGTATGTATTAGCACATATACCTACAATACAACAGTCTCAATCTCATTAATGCACCTTATGATTTGTGGCTTGGGATAGGTTGAAGATCACGAAATTAGCAATGGTGAATGGTGGACTTCAATGCAAGAATGAGCAGACAAACTTGTATTATATCTATATCTAACGAATCACGTTGGCATGTAGTCCTCATTGCACGAGGATGGCCATGTCACGATTTATCAGTTGTACTGGCAGAGACGCCGCTCGGGAGCCAATCGGATGAGCCCTTCCGATCGGCACCAGTGTACCGAGCAATCTATGAACCCGCTTGCCCTTTCGAAGATAATCCATAGAATAGAGAGACCATTCAAAAATGCTGAATAAGGTATTCTGGTATCTTAGTGGGCAGAATCACGGTAATGGGGGTATCCCTCGCCCGTTGCATCTCTACCATTCTTGAGCACATAGGCCCAACGTTGATCTCATCCTTGAGATTGATTGATGTCGCTCCGGAGTTCATTTAGTTTACCTCAGGATCGTCAAAAGTTTAAAGTTGGACCGGTAGATTTGCCAAATCCGAAATGGATGCTCCAGCTGGGGAAGTAAGATCCCCGCAACAAGAGGAGCGGCCCAAGGTGAAGCGTACCAGGGTCGCGCTGGCTTGCCAACGATGCCGAAGTCGAAAACAAAAGGTGAGGTGATGTCTTTACATCGTATGATCCTCGACTGATTGGTCTGGATTAGTGTGATGGAGCCCAGGACTCATGCTCAACCTGCACTAGCCTGGGGTTACGCTGCCACTACAAGCCCCAGCTCTATCCAAGACCAGACCAGAAGAGAGTTTATATCAGTGCTCTTGAGGGTCGAATAGCTGAGTTAGAGAGCCTGTTGGCCGGCTTGGGCCACGACACTGTCTCCAATGATCATTGGAGAAGCGAGAATCCGTTTGATGGTGATGGCCAAACGCCGCAGCCAGATGAGGATGTTGTCGTAACGGGCAGCACAGGAGTTGCATCGTCGAGTCCTAGTACCGATCGTGATGGTAACTCTACCGTATCGATGGGTCGCGTCTTCAGTTCTATCATCAAGACTCGGAAGACGTCGGCTTCAGATGCCTGGAAGGAGGAAGGGTCCTTAACATCGGAGAATACGTCTGAGCTTGTCGAAAAGATGGGCAGGATGTTTGTGTCTCCGGAAATAGCGTCAAGATTGTTGGAAGGATGGATCAAATACTTATCCACACAGTATCCAGTCATTCATACTCCTCAACTCCGAGAGTTGCACGCCCGAAGAGATAAAGGCCTGGACGTTTTTGAGGAAAGTATATTGCATCTGGTATATGCAAATAGTGGGCGTGTTCTGGAAGTGGTATGTGTGCAATCTTAGCAAACGTCTTGTTCTGACCTTCCGTAGATGGGTGATACGGGTTTCTTCTATACAGACCAGCACTACGAGGCTGCACTCCAAAATTTGGATGCGGTCTTGGAGCTTGGAGATGCTCGATCTGCAGCCTATCTTCTTCTGCTCGCCCTATACTGCCTCCGGAGACCGAGAGATCCAGGTGCATGGACTCTTGCAGGTCTTGCGGTGAGACTATGTATTGAGCTTGACATGCATAGGAAGCCCCACAACAATAGTGAGATTACCATGGAGAGGGAGCTCAACGTGCGCATATTTTGGTCCTGCTACTACCTGGATCGAGGAGTTTCTGTGGCATTAGGTAGGTTTCACAATGTGGCATTTATCTCGAGCTCACACGTCTAGGGCGACCACCAGCCATTGCAGATGACGATATCGATGTCGAGGTATGCACGAAACCAAATGATACAGCAGTGTTCTAACTCTTTTTAGTTTCCTATTTCTATTGACGAAGACGTGGAGGATCAAGAGATTCTGAGACAAGCGGCAAAAGACGTTGCAGACGGCACCATTCGCCCACCTTCATCATTGACGCCCTTCATACATTTTATAGAACTCAGGAGGATAGAATCAAAGATAGAACACGCCATATACAGGGCTAACAAGCAAACAAAAACCACTTCTGAGGTCGTACAAAACTTTCTAGCTCAGTTGATGTCGTGGAAAGAAGCAATCCCGTCGGAGTACTACGATCGAGTCAATACCAAGACTGGTCCATACATTGGGATTGATGCTTTTGTGAGTAATCCTGAAACAGACTCTATTAGGGACCAGATGACTGAAGACTCCAGATGATACCATTCTACAAAGTTGTTCGACTTTTACTCTACCCCCAATTATCGGAACCAGACTTGAACCTTCACTACCTGAAAGTCTGCGCAGATGCATCCGCTGGGATATGCCAGGCATACAAACGCCTACACCGGATATATGGAGCCGATTGCTCGCCGTTTGCAGTTCAATCACTGTTTCTTTCAGGTGGGAATTAAAGCTGTAGCTCAATACCCAGATGCTGACTGAAAAAGGACTGACTCTCATACACTGCACATGGCTTGCACCTCGAAGCTTCCTTGATGTAGTGGGTGCTATCACAGATTGTAATCTCATGCTCTATGTCATAGCTGAACGATGCCCGCCTGCCCAAAAATATCGTGATGTGTTTGATCGCATCAAGACCAATGTTATCGACGCCATTGCACAGGGCAATCACCAATCCACAAGAATGACAGGCATACTTGATAATGAAATGACGGAGCGATGTCGGGAGTTGGACGAAGGCCTGGCTAGTACAGTACGGACCGACTACTCGCAGATCATCAGCGACTTGGCCAAAGACCGACGACGAATCGAATCCGCAGACAATGGGAACACTGCTCGCCTCGACTTTAACATGCTATCCGGCCCGATGATGGACTACGGTCTTGGTTATGCCCATGGGAGTTTCATGGACTATGCGTTCATGGATAATTTGGAGGAATTTAATGGCTTGATGAGTGCGGATTGGGAGCTTCCCAGTGGATAACTGAGAGCGAATTCCGAGCTTGTGAAAGCACTCCGTTGATATTGACGTTGCTGTCAACATAATAATTACTTCCATCTGGCAGATATTGGGATAGCCAATGCTGGAGAAAACATCTCTGTGCATATGGTCGTAATCCAGCCATGAGCAAGCTGAGAGACGTGATACGGAAGGCGATAGTTATGTGGGCATGTATAAGCCTTTTCAAACAGTATGCCCCCAAAAGATTTCATAACGTTTTAAACTAACTTAAAGTTAGATAGTTGAACAGTAGCATCAAGGAAGTGGAAGTCTGAAATGCCTAGTGGGGATGAGAGCACGTGTCCTGGCAGAAGAGGATGGTCCACCAATTCCGTCCACTTTCGACACCGCAGACTGAATTCCATCTTCGATAGCAGGCAGGCTTACCCCGCACACACTTTCCGAAGAATTTCTACTTCATAAATTAAGCCTGGAATAGGATGGTTATAAACAGTGGACGGTGGCTGGTGTGGATAGTGGACGGCGAAGAACATATTCTATTCATCCATCATCGACCAATCTTTGAGAGCCAAACCCACAAGTTTCAATCGTGATAGTTCATAGTAACGAAATTTGGCACATCTTTAACAAGGACAGTCTCGAATTATCCGCAAGAATTAGTGATATGTGGGCGGGGCACTCTCAGTACAAACTCCTTCACCTCCTCAATGTCTCGGGTACAATCAACAAGTCGACCCTCTAGCCCTTTACCCCTTCCGGTTGCAAGATAGACACAAGTCCACGCCGGCGTCTCAGCCTTGAACTCAGGGTGCCTCTTGGCCATCTTCTCCATGTGTTCTACAACGTAAGGCGCCTCCTTCTTCGTTTTCTCCGGAAACGCAGTCTCGTGGAGCTGGGTCTTGACTTCGCCCGGGTGAATAGAAAACACAGCTATGCCATTCGACTTAAAGCCAAAGGTATCCTTCTGAAGGATGTCAAGTTCATTTTGAAGTATCCCTGCAAAGCGAGTAATGGCTGTTTTGGCGCAGCTGTATCCTGCGGCCCAAGGAAGATCGGCCGCTGCAGCTCGAGAGGAAGTGTAAATGATGGTTCCAGTATTTCGCTGTTGCATCGTTGGCAGAATCATTCGCGTCAGTTCCGTTGGCGACTTGACCATGAGTTCCATTTGCTTCCACCATTCATCCGGGTCCGTCATGTGAAAAGGCATGAAGGTGTTGGTCCCCGCATTGCAGATGAGAATATCAATAGGGCCAAGGGCAGAGGTAGTCTGGAATATATTAGCCTCGATGAGAATCTATACCTAGCTTCGGAGCGTGCCTGGTCAACTAGACGCTGTAGATCAGACTTGTCACAGACATCTGCAACAATCCCAATCGCCTTGCCCTTTGCCTCCTTGAGAATATCTTGCGTCGTCTGGCTCACTTCCCCTTCTGTGCGGCCAGTAATCACCACAGATGCTCCAGACAGCGCGAGCGCGAGAGCAATTGCGCGCCCAATACCTCGTCCAGAACCCGTGACGAGAGCAACTTTGCCGGTGAGGGCTCCCTGGAAATTACTTGGAGCTATGGCAGGATAGATTCCGGTCCGCACGGAGAACTCAGGTTTCGATGCCATGATAGTCAATGGGGTTGATACCAACAGAGTTTACGCAGTCAAGCGTTATGGTCAACAGGCATGCAAGCTCGACGAAAGCGCCAAGAGAAGTGGACGGATTTCGACGAGAGGAATGAGATCATATCGGATCCCCCACCCCTTCCGAGCTCCCCCACAACTCGCCTAGCCCAAAGTCAAAGTGGCCCGAGATTCATTTTGGCTCTGTTTTTTATTAAACCCCATTAGCACGAGCCAACCTTCTTATTCATTGTCATCTAATATTCTGTACTTTGCTCTCAAGGTTCAGCAGCAGCAGACTAAAATTCAATGCAAACACAGCAATAGAAATCAATTTTCTGAAGCTGTATAAAGAAACAACACTACAATAATTGCCGTTGAAAAGACTCGTATATTGGCCAAAATTAAAAGGAATGACGCCCACAAAATCCTCTTCCAGGTAACATAATGCACTATTTAGAAAATAAAGGTCATAAAACTCAACCCGAGTATGGCGGCGGCTGCTGCTGTTCCAACTCCACAAACTCAGACATTGAAATGTCATAGCCTAGATGCCGTTTGAGCAGCTCGTGGGTAACGAATCGTTCCGGGGTGTTGCCCTGCGCGTCAATAAAGGAGACATGGTGATTGACTTCGCTGATCCTTTGCAACTCATTAGCATGGCGATGGTGATGTGGGCAGCCATCAACACCAATCAAAAAGATCGTTACGTGGACCCAAGAGAGACCTAAGAGTTCGAGTTCGAACTCATCCATGTCGGTTGCTTCCCCATCGAGCAAGAGAAGTAGTCTTAGCATGGGAGTTTGTGGTCCCGCTTGCCAGCCATACACTGGGTGATGAGTTGCCGACTCGGAATGTTTTTGGAAATGTAGATCCTTGACTTTCTGCCATCCTGTCATGACCCGTGTTCCCCCACCGAGTCGTACATTCTGCCACATCTCATTAAGATTTTGGTGGTTGACAACGCCAATATAGTCAGCCTGGCTCGAAAAGGTAGTCAACTCATAGCCTTGAAAGTTGTGGTCGTGGTTGGCCATTGCGTCAGTGAAACGACGAATGATGGCCTTAGCAACATCTATAGGACAGAAGTTCAGTATTTTATGTAGACCAATCGGTACCTAACATACCTTTGTTTTTCGGCTGGGTAGATTTAGTATAGCCCGTAATAAGATACTCGACATAGTTGGGTCGAACAGGATCGAAGTCCATGGATCCAGAGACATCTAAAAGGATCATTGTATCGTCTGTGGAAACTTCCGGTGCATCAAACGGTACGAAAGGGGGTGGCATAACCTGCTTGGAGTAGCCGTCGGAGGTATGCTGAAGATGGCAAGTATCATCAGCCGAATAGTATCCAGGAGGTGGTTCAACAGCGGAAGCCATTCTAGCACGCGCCATATTCATCGCAGAAATCATGTCTGGCTTCATTCTCATTCCCACGCTTCCCTCCCTATGGTTTAGAACCCAGTACAGACGTTCTTCTGCCGTATCTTCGTATCCTCTCCAGGCAGGCGTGATTCCTCTCCAACCTCCCGCTGCTTCAATACTAAACTTCAAAGGATTGGAAGCTAAATTTGCCCAAGCGGTTGGAATCGGCTCGAAGTATCCGGCTCGAAGTAAATGAAGGTACTGCGTAGGATGGCGAACCCGAAGGTCAGCTATCTTTCGAGTCATGCCGACTTTGTCCTGATAGGCATTCACGATATGCCGCCATTCCTCGTCAGGCCACCTCCCGTGCTCTTCTTGCAGTATGGCATCTCGCAAGCTTCGGCCATATGCAGCCATCTTTTCTAGCCGGTCAGCCTCTTTTTCCTCGGGTGATTTGACAGCAAGCATCTTTTTCAGGCCCGCAAACTTAGATGGTTTCACTCCTTCGGCATTACCATTCCGGGAGGATTCAGCAATACTTTGCCGCTTTTCGGATGACCCCTTTTCCACCGGTTGCTTGCTTGAGCTGGGAGTTGAGGAAGCGGATCCGCCTTGGATGTTTGACTTCGAGTCCGACTGATTAGTTTCCCATATATTAAACGTCGGTTCCTTGGCATCAATGGCAGCTTGTGCTTCCGCATTGAGAGTGGCATTCAGGTTTATAGTTTGCCGGACCGAGATGGAGTAATATTTCGGGTTAGGTCTTGGCGTCACATAGGAAGAAGAATAGGTTCTGGCGAAAGGGGAGGTGACACGGAATTTATATGGATTGTTGCTATAAAACACTGTTTGATAGCTGTCGTTATAGGCTTTCTCGCCTATTGGAAAGTAGGAGTCAGGTTGCGTGCAAAAGGAATTGCAAATGAGAAGAATCGTAGTGCTGACCTGGGTACATGACTGCTTTCGACCACATGTCCTGGACAACAAAACGTTGTGTTTTCTTTCTCTGGTATTGGTGAATAGGACAACCACAATATAAGTCCGTATCGTGTTCAGGCTCAATATCGCTATTGTAGATACGGTAAGCCAGTTGAACACGCTGTAGCTCATTCTGCATTTCTTGCTATAGGGTGAAGGATTAGCTCGTAATGATCGCTAAGGGAAAGCTCGCGCACCTCATCTCGAGCACGAATATTCCCAGCCTCAATGACTGCATTCGTGTGAGGCCGCCGTCGCCCTATAGTATTTGAGGGTGGCGCATATGGCGGGGGCTCGGAGATCTGCGCCTTGGTATTCTTGGCCTCGTTCACTGGAACTGACATGCTAGGATCTGGAATATGGGAGTACTTGTCAGGATTCTCATAAAATTGGCTAACAGCTTCTTCTACGGTGTTTGCATGCTGCAAGTTACATGTCAATGAGGCATTTTCTTCGGACAATGAGATGCATGGGGTGCCTCACCTGCAGGAACATAATTGCCTTCTTCTCGTCTGCATCGGCAGCGAAGGCAAGAAATTCGGATATTTCATCTTTGGAAGGAACCATTTCTCATAGAGTACGAGTAGGAGCAAGTACGAACGAGTATGAACGGGTATGATAGTCTCCAAGTTTTAAGATAACATTTGGTGAGGAGTCTTGGCACGTGCGCGACTTACCCAGTTGATACGAAGCGGTGACGCTGTGATGGACTCCTCTGGCTTACATAACGAGCAGGCAAAAAGGCCTCAGTCGCATCATGCTCGCCGTTAACTTTACGGTCACGGAGAATATGACGCTTTTCTCCAGGTTCGTACCTAAGCTTATAAGTAACAAGCATCGGAAGCAGTGAGTTACCAAGGCGGAAGGGATGATCGCCTTCCTGCGCCTATAATTGATAAGGGTCACAAGTAGTAAGAATAAGATGTACGCTTTCTTGTGATTTTGGTATTTCTCTCTAGAGGGACTCTTTCCAGACCCATGTAAGATCCAACAGTCTGCTGCGTTCTGTCTAACGAAGGGGAATATTGATTTCAGGCGTAAGTTAGTTAAATACATGTACCTTCCTGAAAAGGCGAACTTACCAGATGGTTTTCATTGGTCCGCTTTCCTTGGGGCGGCTTCACTATGATCCACTATCATCCCAAGAAGGCCAGCAGGGAGCAGCCGAACCTCCATACTAATCCGCTCTGCGTAGTATCGGGTCATCGGTCATAAAGTCCCTTCGCCTGTTCCTGGGAGGGTCAAGGTGTTCTGTAGCCATCGGCCATAAGGGATATGAGCTGCTAGACTGAGTTGTAGAGGTACTCCGAGGGCTGATAATAATCCAGTCATATATTACGAAAGGCATGCGAGACACCAATGCGAAGGCAAAAGTAGACATGCAATAGTAGTTCCATATCATTGAATGTCTTACAAGGCTAAATCGCCGTATTCACTTTATTAATTGTAGGATATCTAGACACACTAATAACAACGAACCTCCTGTATTTCAGTACGTAGCGATGATATGAAGCTTGATTAGTGTAAGTTATTTTAAGTTAACAGAGGTCAGCAGTAAGGGGTGGATCAACTAATACGATATTAATCTCTAACCCAAGGCCGCGGAAATGGTATCGTGCTAGCGTCGGTGGGATCGCTCCCGTTGACCGCGCGTTCTTATGTCCGTCGGGACCGGGTGTTTTATAACCCTCCGGTCGCTACTACGACTACGGACAGAGCTTGAAGCTCCCGTTCATACATCCTATCCACAAAATGTGAAGCTTCCTCCTGGCAGTTTCCAGATTATGGCGCCCACGGCATCATTTGCAACATCCGTTGCCGGCTCATCAGCTCTGCAAGCTCGAGCTTGTCAAGTCTGTGCTATTTCGAAAGCGAGATGTGCTCCACGTCCCGAAAGTGACAATGGCAAATGCGAAAGGTATAGATCTTTTTCCTGTTTATCATGCTTGGGTCAGCTCTGGTTCTGTTTCTTCTGGGTATATTCGCCCACGTAGAGCTCGACCTCTATTTTCAGGTCCATAAGGTTTGGCCCGAGGTTCACCATAAATAAACCTTGGATGCTTAGACGATTCATTGGGAGATCTCAGCGGCCAATCGGTCAATCCTATTTCAGAGAGAATCAACGATACCCAACGAGAAGATAGCGTTTGTTTCCTTTGAGGATGTTGTATCAAATTCAAAGCCGTCCCAAGTCTAACTTTCTCCAGGTGCAACAGACTTAAGAAAGAATGTCTTCCTGGTCAGCCTGCTCAGAAAAAGCCCAGGCGGCCAAGAACCAGGTAGGTTCTTGTACAGATATAGAGTCAATTTCAAAGAAATTAACTCACATGATTGCAGTCGTACAGCACAGTTAGAAGAGAAGGTTGAGGGCCTCGTCTCATTGCTCACAGCTGCGCAAACTTCGGCTTCAGCCCTTGGTCCAGATTCTGATTTCAGATATGTGCTGCCGCCAAAGCCGATACAGGATCCCCTGACTCCTCGATCCATTGATGTAGACGCTCGTGGCTTGTCTGATGCAGCTGCTTCACAAATTCAACCAACTTTGCCACAGCTGCAATATTCAAGTTCTCATATCACCAATGATTCGCTTTCAAGTCCAGAATGGACACTGTCAGCAGACGAACAGCTGCAACTATTCCAAAATAGCATGGCATCGTACTTCCCTTTCGTTGTGATACCCATGAGTATGACTGTGGAAGAGCTGCGCACAACAAGGCCGGTTTTGTTTGATAATATTATGATGGTGACTTCGTACACCAAGGCATCCCGACAATTAAGGCTGAGGTCCGAGGTCATTAAATCTGTTATAGAACAGATTTACTTTCAGGGGAAGAAGTCACTTGACCTGCTGCAGGGAATTCTGGTTTTCACAGCTTGGTATCATCAATGCTTAGGGCCTTCACCTCAAATGACGAACATGGTTCAACTTGCAACAGCTTTGGTATTTGATCTTGGCCTGCACAGGGCACAGATTCCATTTGATGGAAACGAAAATTACAATGAAGCTATGAAAGGCCTCAGCGATAAACGGATAAGACTTCCAAGGACTCTAGAAGAACGAAGAGCATTTCTCGGTCTCTTCTGTCTATCTAGAGAGTGAGTATATTTCGCCTCATAATGCTCTACGAATATAATTTCTAATACCTGCTAGACTTTCATCCAACTGTGGAAAGACAGAACCACTGCAAAGCTCACCGTACGTCGAAGAATGTTGTATTGCGATTGAAAAACAACAGGAGTACTTGAGTGACCGATATTTGGTATTTCAAGTTCGGCTTCAAAACATTGCAGATGCTGCTGTCCACAGTTTTCCATTTCATGGCGTTGACTACTGGAGCAAGTTAGGTCCGGAGCCTATATATATGCTCGTGAAGTCATTTGAGCGAGATTTGGAGCAGTTCGAAAATACACTGGAGCCAGAACTTGCGCAGAATAGTACGCATCATCTTTTGAACAAATGTCACAACTTACTTACATAACCTAGCACTCTTCCAGATCCATCTGCTGAGTATATCTGTGCACATCACCGATATTGCACTTCGCAAAAGTCCTTCAACTGAGAGTACACAACCAAAATCTAGCCCGCAACGCCTCATTATCCTTATGGATTGCCTCCAGAGCACCAAGGCATTCTTCACAAAGTGGCTTTCGCTTCCATCAAGTCTCTATCATCACCTTCCTATGAATGTTTTTGTCCTTGTTGCTCATGCAGTTATCGTCCTTGGTATGCTGAATTTGTTCCAAGATGATGGCTGGGATTTGAATTACGTGAGAGAGATAGCAGCTTTTTCACCGACGATGGACAAACTTGCCCAGAAATATGAAGAAGCTAGCCTTGAAATTGATAACAGTGCAGCCAGTGGCCATAGTTCGTTCTGGAAGCATGGAATGAAGATGAAGAAACTCCAGGATTGGTACGATGTAAAACTGATGGGTATGTCGCGCCAAGGGGAGCGGAGAAACGAGGATCTAGAGACTTTGGCCGAAGCTGCTGCAAGAGATGTGACGACTGGGTTTGATTTTGATATGTTAGATGAGGGATTCTGGAATGAGATGATAGCCCGGACAGCATATGATGAAGTGGTGTAAATTGACACTTTGACTGAATAAGGGCCCGATACTGGAATAAAACTTAGGTGACGCCTAAGTACATATGAAGTGCCTATTTTTATAGTTTAGAAATACTCGAAACTACCGCCTGATCTCTTAGTGCGATATTTTGAGGTTCTCCCACAATCAAGGGACCGGGACCGGAAATGATCTCAACACGCCGGTCGAGTTGGGTGGCGGGAATAAATCGCAGCACCCTCCGCAAATTTCCACTCACGACATCTGACTGCTTCTAAAGCCAAGGACTTTCACTTTAATTTACAGATCGCGCGTTCAGTGGCTCTTGGCGTGCAGGCTTCATTCATTCCGACACAATGGCAAGCTCTAAGCCATCCATCACTCCTGTAAATCAAGAGCAGGATGTAGATTCCCATCTACCATCGCCACAGATGCAGTATATCACGGGCGTTAAGTTGATTCTTGTGACTGGAAGTCTAACAGCAATGGTTTTCATCATGACTTTAAATGCGTCTGTTGTTGCTACTGTTCGTCTCCAGTCTGATGCCTCTCAAAACTAGAACTGTCAACTAACCTTTCTTGAAATAAAGGCAATCCCAAGTATAACGAGCTCTTTCCACAGTATCAATGATATAGGGTGGTACGGTACTGCTTACGTGGTCTCAACGTGTGTATTACAGCCACTGTCAGGAAAAATCTATACCCTATATTCTTCAAAAGTAAGTTCTTTACCATGTCTGTGTTTTCAACCTTAACTTCTTTTTTCTTTTTTTGGTTGGATCATTTAATATTGAGTACATTTCTGATACACCGAACAGTACACATTTCTGACGTGTCTTTGCATCTTTGAACTTGGCTCTCTCATCTCCGGTATATCTCGTAATTCTGACATGTTAATTGTTGGACGGGCCATAACGGGTGTTGGGGGATCTGGTTTAGTGGGTGGTGCCTATACAATTTTGGGGGCATCCTGCCCATTAGAGAAACGGCCGAGTAAGTCTTGAGTCTTTCGAAATCATAGCTAGGGTGCCCAAGCAATCACATAATCTAATCTGAGTACACAGCCATTATCGGTATTGTCACTGGCGTTGGCGCCGTGGGCCAAATAATAGGGCCTTTGATAGGAGGGGCCTTGACACAACATCTTTCTTGGCGATGGTGTAGGTTCATCTACATCAAATAAAGGTACAAAGTTAGAACGGAGCTAACTTAGGAGTCAGGTTTCTACCTAAACCTCCCCGTTGGAGCACCCGTCTTCTTCTTTTTCCTCTTCCTCCAATTCCCGGACTCTCCAAAATCACCACCGTCCTCGTGGCGACAACTCCCAGAAAAGCTCGACCTTGTGGGATTTCTCGCGTTTGCACCGGCAATTCTTATGATACTATTAGCTTTCCAATGGGGTGGCTCGACCTACCCATGGAATTCTCCAACTATCATTGGGCTCTTTATAGGAGGAGCCGCGCTGATCATGATATTTGGCTTCTTGGAACACAGAAGAGGCGAAACGGCAATGATTCCGCTTGCGTTGCTTAAAGAAAGAGTAGTATACTGCGCGTGCTTGACAACTATGCTACAGATGGGCGCTTTGATGGCTCTGTCGTATTATATGCCGACTTGGTTCCAGCTTGTAAAGGAAGATAGTCCCACCACAAGTGGAGTGAGCGTCTTGCCCTCTTTTGGAAGCCAAATTGTGACATCGGTTGTTACTGGGGCTTTAGGTGAGTTCTTTTTCAATAAAATCCATCTCCTCTACGATTGTGTTTGTAAAAGTTGTAGCTCTTGGCAACCTGCAGAACTTACTAAGTACCTTTGCAGTCACAAGATGTGGGTACTATATTCCATTTGCAATTGCCGGAAGCGCAATTTCAACAATAGGTGCTGGATTATTTACCACTTTCACGCCTCACACACCATCCTCTCGGTGGATCGGTTATCAGATTCTCACTGGAATGGGAAGAGGTCTGGTAATGCAACAGCCGATTACAGCGCTACAAGCCAATACCCCCCGGAAAGTTCTCCCTATTGTCAGCGCCCTCATACCACTTTGCCAATACTTCGGAACTGCGCTTTTTGTCTCGCTTGGTACAACCGTATTTACCAATACCCTCACACCTGCTTTACAGATGTATGCGCCTGGCGTAGACCCAAAAACTGTGATTAGTGCGGGGGCAACAGGCATCAAAGGATTGGTGTCGAGCGAAGAACTGCCGGGTGTCTTACTGGCGGCAAACAAAGCGTTGACGGACGTATTTGTAAGTTATGGTTACATAAGGCGACTTTCCTAAACGCTGACTTGTAATAATAGTACTTGGCAGTGGCGGCTTCCTGTCTTGCATTTATATCATGCTGGGGACTTGGATGGAAAAACATAAAGGAAAAAAGACAGGAGCAACAGGACGTCGAAGGAGGAGGTGGACCACTGCAAGAGGATAAGGGAGAAAAGGTCGTGGATTTGCCATCACCTACAGACAAGTAACATGTTCATATCTTCAGAATGGTATATAAAAAAGGATAAAAGATTAAGGTATTAGAAGGTTAGGATTGTCAATAAAAGTTCACCTCTTTAAGGAGCTAGAAAATCATGACCTTTCACAACAGATTACACTACCTAAGTAGGACGGGGGGTAAGGGTACTAGCCCAACTCCGCCACTTCTTTGAAATACAGTGTGACAGTTGCGCCTAGTAAACCAATTAGGGTGTACCGCATCATAAATTTTCCATCATAGAGAATTCTCATTTTGCGCCGCCGTTAGGAAGGAAAATGCAGTATTGCCTTTTCTTCTAATAGCCCATCCTTTGATCGCAATGACCAAGATAATCCACGCCATAAGGAAAGTAACTAGACCCATTGTCATAGTGAAAACGAACATGGCGCCTAGATCATTCGTTTCAATGGCTTTGACTGTGTCGACGCTCTGGAACTTGGTTAGCAAGTTTTGCGAAGTGTGGCAGGGAAATTTACGCTAGCCATGAAAATAAGACCTCCTGCCATAAGGCAGAATGCTGTTATGAGCTCGGAGGGAGGCCGGGATGGCAAAAGGGAAGTTGGCGGTGAGATGTAGAATAGCATATAAGTCACGGCTCTGGCAAGCGCGGCGCCAACGAGAAGTGTGCCCCATTGCTTATGGAGCATTGTTGAAACCATCGAGGTTTGGTGATGTGAGCTCATCATGACACCCAGAAGAAGAACAATGAGCGCTGGCAGAAGATTCATAGAGAATCGGTACGTCTTTGGTGGTTGCCATAATGCTTTCTCGTCGGCACTGTATGGGTTATGTAGATGTGCAGGCCTAGTGTGAGTAGTTGTTGCATTTAGTAGGCCACGAATCTTTCTCGACTCAACAAGCATACCGCACTGTCAGCTATTAGTATATCTCTCTCCTCTGGCGCAAATACCCTCTTACCAAGCCACCCCCAAAGAACATGATGGAAATAGAAATATGCTCAAGGTCTTGAGCACTCCACCGACGGCCCCACGCTGTTAGATGCTCGAGGAATACATTGGTGCATCCGTAAAAGAATATGAGGAAGCTCTCAACGAACTCAGCTGAAGGACTTGATACTTTCCAATGACCCACAAGAGTTTTTGAAGGTTTGATGTTCCATGCCTGCCTTACTTTAGTTTGTTGCGTCTTAATCTCATGAAAACTGTTTACTCACCCATCCAAGATCTGCAAAACAACCTGCCCATCGACCAAGGGTCAAAATTCCGTACCAAAAGAAAACGCCTCCCTTAATGAAGTGAGCAAGACCTGAAAAGACATGGCTTCCACGCTGTTTAATCGTAAGTCATATTCGAAATTTAGTTGTGATGGTCGGCTTACGTAAATTCCAGCGTAAGTCACAAAACCTGTTGCTAACGCCACAAACCCAAATAAGAGGATGAGCCGATTTATGGTTCCATAAACTGCTGAAAAAATGCGCTGAGTGCGAGAAGTCTTCAACAAAGCGAGTTTCTGAGTCAGGAACATCTTAGATATAGCTAGAGTTTGGTGATCATGATTAGACTCTGTCGGATAACTTGGATCCGGCCTGTTACGGACCGAGTTCGTTGATGACAGTGAATAGCTTCGCATAGATTCTGTATTTCGCTCTGCGTCCAGACCGCTGTTGTCTGAAAATCGGTGTATTTGGCCATCGTGAAAGTTGTGGATTGGTTGATGATCTACCAGGACCTCAGCAGATGTTGGGATGAGCACTGCTCTTTCTTCCATTTCACTACTGATCTTGTTTCTCTTCGTATACACGGCTATCATTGCCATGCTACTATGTGCACATATAGTCCATATCAAGAACCAGCCAAGCCTATGGTGAGCATTATTTGGGTATAGGTCTGGAGTTTTGGTATTGTAGATGGTGGCTAGGAGAGCTCCTAAGCCATTAATGACAAGAAAGGCGAGTTGAATGGGAAGAGAAAGTCGAGATTTTGCAATAGAGAGCATAATTGCTACATTCATGTTAATACACTTCCAAGTATTGAACTTTAGGAGAGATATACCAAGTGGAAGGACGAAGGTCCAACCCACGCTCATGAGAACAATATGAGCCCAAACTAGTCTAGAATACTCAGAATGTCTGAAATAGCTGTTGGGCCCCGAATCCGTTGAATTAAGGGCTGTAGAAATGGTCAGATGTGAATTTTCAGATCGGCCCATCTCCCCTTTACGCATATCCATTGGCCCATCATCGTTGTGATTGTGGGTAAAGGCTTCTGAAGCTAGTCCAAGGCTAAGTAACAGGAGGATGATTGGAAGCACGCGGCATGTCCAGAAAAGCATCATTGTAAAACTCTTGAGCCAGATGCTACTGTTTCTAATGCGTAATGAGCTGGAAATGACAACTGCTCGGGAAGTTGTCACAGAAATATCCTCAAAACTACACTTAGACATCGAAGCTCAACCTAATATATATCACTTAATCCATCATATGCAAGTATACAACTTTATTGCCGGTCCCGACGGGCACCCTAAATATCCCCGGACCGGACCGCTATAAAGCGCCGTTAGGACCGCTTCGGGTATCGTTTAGTCACGGGATATCTTACAAGTCTCCTTCAATAGTGCAACTGCACGGCACAGTACTGAGCATTTGAGTACTGGGAATTCAATGGTTTGGAACAAAACTATCCCGCATTTATACTTAGCAATTGACTCTAGAATCTCGTAAGTCACGAAGCTTTTGAACTGAAACTTTATTTTAAGTAGCTTCAAGTGATCATTTTATTGTTTCTTCTGATTTTTATTATCTTAGATATGTTTCATTCAAGATACCTTTCAGCTTTATAAGCTGAGCTTTCTACCTCGAGAACGGAGTCCCTTTCGTACAGTTTTATATGATTTCTTTATTTGATTGATGACCGATAACATAATACGTACCGACAAAAACTTTTTGAAAACTAGAAAAAAATACTACTCCTTGATTTCTACTAGACTCTTAAGATATATTAGCTATAGGAGAGCACCGTACCACTCTCGCTTCCCAAACTGTATTCTTTCAGTCTCATCAGTTGTAACGTCAGATTACTATGATCATAAGTAGAAGCTCGTCTATGGAGTCTGTTAGAAGTGAGCATGAATGAGGACAGCCGAGCACGGGCAAGTAAGGGCAAATGGCAGAAGAAGATCTATTCATCACACAAGGACCATCTGTGTACCTACTTTCTCCCGAAAATGGCCCTGCGAGTCCGGAGCAGAGAAGTGTCCAACCCGTTTATGTAAACCATTATCGTCCCTCTTCAGAACCAATCCATGTCCGGACATTACATCGTTAACCACAAAATGCGCTAGCAAAATCGCACGAACCTCGTCACCCTCCGATATCTCCGCATAGCTATTCCCATCGACAATATCCCAGGTCACATCGATGGAGTTAGGGTTATCCTTGACTGACAAGCACATTGTTGTCTCACTTATGTCAGATTTTGCAGTGTCTTCTTCCGAATCTGAAGGTCCCGGTGGTCGAACAACTTGACAGATAATAGTGGCATCCACAAACGCTGCTTCGATGGCGATGAAAGGCTCTCTCGCAAGTCTCAGTTTTTCAAATGGATCAGCATCCTCACGTGTGGAACCTTGGCGCGCTGAGTGAGCTACAATTTGGAATCCTTCATCCACCTTCCAAGAGTCTTTGGACTTCTCCATCGGAAATTCAAAGTAGTCTGTAGGCACCCAATCGTCGCACAATTCCGTCGATGCCCATGACCACGTTGGAGCGTCATCCCGGCGTCGACATATACGCGTCCCGGCCCGGTGGTAGAGGGCCCCACGGACGAAATCATGAACCCATAACCCTTCCAAGTAGGTCCATCCCATCTTCTGTTCGAGATATTTCGTCATCCCTCTCAAGGCCGGTAAGCGATCGGAAGGAAACGTTATAGACAGAGTGGTGTAATATATAATCAGTCGATACCAGGCGAGGAGGAATTCTTCTTCTTGATCAGTGTAGGAAATCTGGTCAGGAGTTCGAACATCGGACAGAGGAGTATTGGTGAATAACTCCTTGAACACGTTCCGACCGAGTAGACTATCACTTTTAGCTCTACCGGAAATGCTAGTCCCATATCCGCATTCGCAGTCAATTCCAGTCTTACATTCCCATAGCATCTCTTCGAAACAGAAATGGATCGTCCTTATAGATAAGAGCCGCTCTTGGAGTACCCAAGCTCGACAGAGGAGTGGCGACTTTTTAATATGTCCAACCTTATATTCCAGCGTGAGCAGAGCTGCGTGACTATACTTGACTGGCCGCCGGGCAAATATGGAATAGTTGGACGCGCCATCTCCAGATCTACGTTCAATCTCATGTTCTTGAGTATCTTCTAGGTCGCTTTTTTCGTTCAGATTACAACGGGGTCTCAGAAGGCCTTCAGAACTATCTGATGCAGACGTTGCAGCAAGTGTGAGATAGGATCCAGTATATATGTTTGCCATATTCACACCCTCAAATTCCCAATCGGATTTGCTGTCTTGGATTATACAAATGGAGTCAATCCAGAGATACTGAATACCTAGGCCTCGAGTGATAGAGATAGCGTCCTGAAATGTTTTCGGCAGTGTTGACCACGGAACATTCTTACAGCGTTGATGGAAGTTTGCAGTGGTGGTTATCGGTAAATACATATCTCCCCAAGCATAGCTGAGGGTCGTATATGCTTTACCTACTTTAGGAGACGCTTCTAGTCTCACATCATCATTCCCAGTTCCAACATCGATAAGCCTTTTAGGCGCTGTTGAGCGTTCCTGTGAGAGGCATTTCGAGTGTTGAAGACACTTCTTCATCCGTTTCTGGACAAATGCTACACAGTCTGCGATACCAATGTCTCGGGTCAATATGGCGGCAGTCCCGAATGCTTTCCAAGGTATGGTTTGATCTGAAACTTTTAGCAGAAACTTCTCTTATAATGGCAGAGACAAAGACGGACCGGCACAGCCATGGAACTCAACGGCAAATTTGTCCAACTCTATCACATGTTCTCCCTTGGGTACCCTTTCGCATGTTACCTTTACTGTGAAGCCCTCCAGAATCTCTACACAAAAAACACTCCCTGTGTCAAACTCCGTCGTCCCACTACCAACAGACTCAATCCCCTCGACCAAGATCCCGCAGGTCTCACAGCCGCTATCTTGAGAGCTCCTCAATGCTCCCCACGTGCAATGAATCGCCCATGACTTCGGGTCTTTGTAAGGGTTCAATCCTAACCACAGCTCCCTTGGTGGGTAGAACTCCGGATTCATATCGAGACAGGTCTGACATTTCGCCCCCCGACAGCCGAATACAGAGTAGTCAAAGGATGGATCATATTGGGGGTGACCGACAGAGGGGTCGTCGCAATAATGCATTCCTCCTTTTCGGGACGAGTCGACACACCAGTGATGTTTCTTGGTTGCATGATTAGGCGGCCAGTAGTACTCCAGGGCATCGCCGAGGGCCATGCGCATTGCAACATTTCCCATTGTATCGAAGTCGCCGGCTAGCGTCTGGTGGAATTCGGAGATTTATGTTCCTGGATGTGGGAAGGATGAAGAATGAGAAGAGGAAATGGCGAGATTATCCGGATGTTGGTTGTTGGGAGCTCCTCTTGTGGAGTAGCACAAGCGCAGTCCTTAATTATAACAATAAATCCAAATCATCTCTAAGATTATATACTTGGAATTAATATTATCACGAAGCTAATGCCGCATATGGGAGTCAATACGCGTAGGATTTGAAGTAGTTAAATTGTAAATATTACTAGTATTAGTCTTTGTATGGAGGCGTAGTTTCCCCATCTTGTTACATCACATGACCGAACCCATATGATCTACTAGGATTATGAGCCTCCACTTCATGGTAAATTTACGGGACTGCCACTTTCTGATACGTAGCTTCGTACAGTACAATAGAGATGACCTATGCAAGGCCACTCGCTCAAAATCTATCGCAACGTATTGCCCATGTGGCATTTCTTCGAAACTCGGGGCTGGTTATACTACTTTGGCAGACTTTCGTACTGGCAAATTTAAAACCCTTTTGATAGCACAATAGTGGTACATTAAGCTCTTCTAACGCTTTCCACCATCCGAGTCATCACCATCCTGTCCTTTTCCCACCAAAATTCCCACCATTCCTCTCCCTCTCGATCCGCGCATCAAACTCCTTCTGTGCCTGCTCTCTCGCTCTTGCCGCATCATTATCCGCGCTCGAGAACGCGTAGCTGTTGGAAGCCACCTCATGGTCCTGCGGTTGTTGTGACGTAGCAGTTCTTGATGATGCACCCTGCGCGTTGGCACGGAGCCGCTCCCATGCTGATCCAGAGCCCGAAGAAGAACGTGATGCAGTAGTATTCATGTCACTCTGCATGCCTTGTCCTCCAGTGGGAGATGCATCGTCATCAGAAAAGATATCGAAAGGTTGTGGTTCCGTTGGTGTTGGAGGGGCAGATTGGCGTTGGACTGGCCAGCGTGATTGAGGTGCCGATCTCTGTTGCTGTTGTGCTTGAGGTTCCGGAGTTACTGGTGCTTGCTGCATTGCCTCTGACTGAAACCCATCCCCGAAAGCACCGCCAGTTGGACTAGCATCGTCCGCAGCTTCTCTGTTATACTGATTTTGCTGTTGATACAAATCTGGCTGCTGACTACCCTGCTGGCGAGTACCCTTGGGACCCCGTTGTCCAAATTGCGTTTGTGCCACTTTCCTCAATTCCTCAATAAACCCCTTCAGCCGCGGATCCTGCATCTCGCCAACCGCACCCACCGTGGCGCCATAGCTAGCAAAGAACATCGTCCCCACAATGTTGCCCAGCGTTGCATACGCCGAGTATCTAAGAAATTGCCAGAGCAACATCGCCCGTGGACCGGCGATCGGTCCCAGCTTCAGCGGACTGAACTTCTCTGGGTTCGGAGCCCAGAAGGGAAATCGCCAGGTTGCCGCTGTGCTATACGCACGCCAGCATCCACCAATAAGTCCTAATGGTTTGCCATAGGAGGCTATTGACAAACCCCTCGCCGTCCAATATGCGAGCGCTTGCGCTTCTTCTTGAGTTGGATTCCGCTTGACGATTTCGGCGGATCGTGCGAGTCGTTGTTGAAGCGCCCGGTTAAAGTTTGTCATGTTGTACGGCAGTAATCCATTTATGATGGGTATTGGAGCGGGAAGAACGCTCATATCAATGTGGTAGCTTAGCTGGCCGCGTAATGAGTCGTTCGAGGAGCTATTGTAGGGATCATTGTCTGAAGGAGGGTTTTGGTCGTCCGAGACAACGTCGGATGCATTTTCGAGTACCATCTTGGCTTTGCCTCCTCCTTGTCTTCTTTCTCTTATTTCATAAGCGTATCGGGGTTCGAGTGGTGAAAACTGGCCACTTTCTCGTTATGTCGTGAGGTTTCGTGTTATGCTAATGGGAAAGCTTCCAGTTTTCATGACGTTGACGGCGAGGTCTCGGTAGCGTGATATGGGAGCTTTGACCACAATGCAGACTGAGCTTCTAGAGGGGTTGCATGAGTTCCTGCGACAGCTCCCTTAAACAATGGGAAGGTTTACAACAAAACTGCCTTTTGCTTTCAAGCAACATTCATGGAGAGGTCATTTGGATGCAAACAGACTACTCTTTGAATCCCTTTCGATGATCTTGGATTACTTCTAAAAGAGGAGCTACTTTGTCAACCAAGCAGTTTCAGGCCATTTTCTAGCGGCAGTTCAAGTTGACACTGTCTACCCATTAATATATGCGTGTATCAAAGTATGGTGACTGGCAACTGGCTTGAAAAAACAAATCCTGCATCCTCGATAATAATATTGGCATCCAAGGTCTCGAGAACGAGTTGCCTATTCTTATTCATAAAGACCTTGTCTTTTCAGACCTATTGCTGTTGTTTTTGTAATGCCGGCACGGCCTCACAAGTAACACAGGAAGGATATTGTCAGGCTGAATGGTTTCCATATCTTAAGAATGGATGTATTCGATTTTGGTAGATTTCAAGTTCTGTATGGGTGAGGAGATCGGAAATGGTCGTGTTGAAGTTGGTAATAAAAGCTAAGAGCTCATCACTGGCATGCTAACAACTCTTGCACACCTATCACTAATCAGTCCCGGGCCGGTCTTTACCGGCTATGAGTTATGGAGCATATTTCAGGCCTGTGCTTTGCCGGCACGAAGTTATGGAAGAATGGGGTTATATCATATCAACCCAGTACATCCTTGAAGTAATTAACGAGTTGTTGAGTAATATGTCAGCAACGGCAGAATCATAATCAAGTTTCCGTAAATAATTGTTACTGAGCGAAACTTGTCATTTGGCTCAAACAACAATTGCAATTGTGGTCGGCAGCCGCTTCTTTAGCACGCGACTTCAATCTTGGTGGCTGTAGGAGATGTACCTAGCAATAAACCAAGCACTCAGAGAACGCCGGTTCCTCTATTGAGGTAATGTTAAGTTTGTTACAACGTGCAATGCTAATGACCTTGAGGCCAAAAGATCCTGCGCCATCTAATTGTACAGACTGTCGCTCTTAAGCGAGTGGCAATATAGTGCTGGACTGTAGCCTGTCACTACAGGGCGAAATAGCCTATCGCTACAGGGCATCTTAACCTATCGCTATAGGGCAAAATAGCCTATTACTATCAGGCATGACAGCCTGTCGCTACAGGGTATAATAGCCTATTACTACAAGGCATAATAGCCTGTCGCTATAGGGTATCGTAGGCTGTCACTACAGAGTATATACTCTGCATACTTAACATATGCTATAAGCTCGACCAGTGTAGAAACTTTCTGCAGTACATTTCGCTTAATCTCCACCATGCCGGAGGCATTCTCTCCCCTCCCCGAGCTGGAACCCGAGATAACTAATCTGAGTTTCTGTGAACCTCATTTATAATCACGTGTCGCCACTGCCTGCCCACGATCTTTTGCCGACGTTAATTAACCCCACTCTGTGCTGTAAGGGAAGTGGTCTCAAACATTATCCTTTTTTCGTCCACTTTTCTGACACTTCAAAACTGATTACCTTTACTTCATTCTGAAAGAAACTGCGCCGTGAAAATCTCAAAATGACTCCAAATCTCCCCTTCGAAGTAGGTCTATCCCCAGCTTCCCCGCATTTTGAGTTACCGAGATCTTCAGTTGACAACGGCAACAGCTTAACAACACCGCTGTGTTCAAAGACAAATCTTACGTCGGTGGAAACTGGGTTGAAGCCAAATCAGGGAAAAGATTCGATGTCGTCGGTGTGTATTTCTCCCTGGGTGCGTTGTTCGTACTGATGTCCTCCAGATCCTGGTAATGGCAAAGTCTGGGCATCGGCTCCAGACAACGATGCTACCGATGTAGATGCAGCAGTTGAGGCTGCCCATACAGCCTTTCAAAGCTACCGCAAGATCAACCCCCGAACTCGGGCACAGTGGCTTCTTAAGTGGGATGCCTTGATCAGAGAGAATAGAGATGACATTGCTAAAATCGTTACTTTCGAGACGGGAAAGCCAATTGCTGAAGCCCAAGGCGAACTTGACTATGCTCTTGGGTTCACGTGGTGGTTCGCGGGCGAGGCAGAGAGGATCCAGGGCACAATACAAACCCCTGCTGCTCCTGGTAGGAGAGTTTTTACAGTTAAGCAACCAATTGGTGTTGCGGCTGCTTTGGTGCCATGGAATTTCCCCATTGCGTAAGTCTTACCCACGTCTGATGAATTAACTAACAGGGTCAGCATGATCCTGAGAAAAGCTGGCGCAGCATTAGCGGCTGGATGCACTCTGATTGTGAAACCATCTCCAGAGACACCCCTCTCGGTCTTGACTTTGGCTCTGCTGGCTGAGCAAGCTGGCTTTCCCAAGGGCGTGTTCAGTGTTTTGACCACAAGTCTCGAAAATACTCCAGGCCTCAGTGAGGCACTCTGCCGCCACCCAAAGATTAAAAAGGTTACCTTTACGGGTTCAGTAAGTGATTATCAATATCCTCATATGACAAGACTAACTTTGATCTAGACAAGGGTTGGAAAGCTGGTTGCGAGGCTTTGTGCAGACGGGCTGAAGAAGGTCACTCTCGAGCTGGGAGGAAACTGTCCGTTCTTGATCTTCGACGACGCAGACTTGAACCAAGCAGCCGACGGTAAAACCCCAAGCTTCCAAAACTTCCGTCTAGACTAATACTTTGACAGCACTAATGGCATTGAAATGGAGACATGCTGGCCAAGCTTGTATCACAGCAAATCGTGTCTATGTGCAATCTGGTGTATATAAAAAGTTCGCCGACATAATTAAGGAGCGTACCGCAAGACTTGTGGTTGGCCACGGCGCTTCGCAAGGCACAACCATGGGTCCCGTTACCACACCCCGCAGTCTTGACAAAGCCCTCTCGCAAGTCGAAGATGCGAAGAAGAATGGCGGACAAGTTATTCTGGGTGGCGGGAAGGTCAAGGATACCACTGGCTTCTTCTTTGAACCGACCATCATTCTGGGGGCGAAGAAGGAGATGCTGATCACCGAAGAAGAGACCTTTGCCCCCGTGATGGCCCTGTATGAATTTGCAAGTGAGGATGAAGTGGTCAAGGCAGCAAACGATACTAGCGTAAGTCAAGCCATGACCAAGTCGGCGCAGGCGGCAGACTGACTCCTCCAGATGGGCCTCGCATCGTATTTCTTCACCAAGAATGTTGACAGAACCTGGCGACTCCTCGAAAATCTCGAGGCGGGCATGATTGGCATGAATACCGGTAAGTAGCCATCCTCACACAAATGGGCTGCCGCTAACCAGTACGCAAGGAAATGCCTCGGCTGCAGAATCACCATTCGGTGGCATCAAGGAGTCCGGCTACGGCAAGGAGTCCGGAAAAGACGTGGCGATCCAGGAATACCTGATCACCAAGACGGGGACGCTGACCCTAGATGGGCATTTTTAATGATTCCAGTTGTTTCCTTTGCACGGCAAGTATCGAATGGGTGGAGGGCGTCAGACTAGTCGCGCGAAACTGGTAGCAGGTGGCTGAGGGGAAGCGGTAGTAGCATCACGTGTATCCCAATCTAGCTAGAGTCCTTCGCAACGATTCCCCCACCCCAGCCAGCCTCGGCTTACATCCCCTTCTGCGACATCACTCGGGCTGCCCTACTTCGGTGCACACTCCATCCGTCTGACCTCCGCGATGGAACTGGACAGCTAGCTGGCCCTAAGTTGTTGTATTTACCCTTCAAATATCTAGACTTGACCTTCCCACCCACGCATCTGCAATCCTCTCTTTGTTCTGTACCTTTGAAGTTCAAGATGGTGTCTCCAACTGCTCTCCTGACATCCCCACTCCGCGTTGCACTCCGCAACCCCATAGCTACTGGGCCCCTTCTTGTTTCCATACTCTACTACTCTGACAAGCTTGAGAAGATACTACCACCAGCCGTATTCGCCATTGTCAAGTCAGCAGGGTTTGTTCATGCTTTGAGAGTGTTCCTGGCCATCAGCATTATTCGCAAGCTCTCCAATCGGCTTTCAACTTACGTTCTTAACCATGGAAAGTCTGCTGCTAGGATTGTCAAGAGCCAGGAGCTGGCGTTGATCACGGGAGGCGCAAGTGGTATTGGGGAGTTGATGGCACGCGAGTTTGCTAGCAAGGGCGTAAGAGTTGTGATACTGGACCTGCAACCACCCAAGACCCCTCTACGTAAATCACCACTGTCACCTCCATTACTTTCACTTACATAAAGAATAGCATCGACCATTGCTTATTATACCTGCAACGTAACCAAATCTTCCGAGCTCGCATCCGTAGCTTCCAAGATTCGAGCTACCTATGGCCACCCCACGATTCTCATTAACAACGCCGGCGTAACGGGTGACGTCCTGCCAATTCTGACGGCAGACGAAAAAGCAATCCGCAATTTGTTCGAGGTCAACACAATCAGTCACTTCTTGACCGTCAAGGAGTTCCTGCCAGCGATGGTGAAGCAGAATCACGGACATGTAGTGACCATTGGAAGTCTGAGCTCGTATGTCACATGTGCTGGCATGGTAGACTATGCTTGCAGTAAGAACTCGGCCGTTGCGTTCCACGAGGGATTGCGACAGGAATTACGGGCTCGGTACAAAGCACCCAATGTGCGAACAACGTAAGTGCATTCTTTCATCCCCCACCCCGCGGCGACACTGACTTCTTAAGGCTTATCACTCCATCATGGATCCGTACCCCGATGATAGCTCCGTTGCTTGCGGAGCCGAGCTTCAGAGATCCTGTCCTTGAGCCAGAAGTCGTCTCGAACGCCATTGTTGACCAGGTCCTATCGGGCAACAGCGGTCACATCATCTTACCAAAGTCTATGAACATTTTGAGTTGCATTCGAGGATGGCCCAGTTGGATACAGGAGTCGATCAGGAATACCACCGGTCAGATGCTTGCCATGGCGGAGACCGCTGACAGAAGCAAGTGGTGAACTGGGGTTTTCTCTCGCAGCATAAATGGTGCGTGCTCGAAGGACTGTCTAAACGCAGTTCCTTCCTTTTTGTCTTCGAAACCTGCAGCTTCGACCGGCATAATTCGCTTCGGTCATAAACCAGTCTTTTACTAGTACGCAATACAATACCCCAGAGTCTCACTAATGCGCGAGCTCCTTATTTCCTGAAATATCCCGGACAGTCATTCACACAACAAACCAGTGACTTTCTTCCAAAGCATTCCCAGTGCTTACAAGACCCTACCCTTAATGCAACCCGCAGGCATCCATGAAACCTATACGGTTCGCGGTTCGTGCACGAACCGAGTTGACTCCCTTACCACGATCTCGATATGCCGAAAGGGCAACGAGCAAGCAGATACAGGCTACGTTAAGTTCCAATATAAACCCCGAAGCCAACCCAGCTCTTCCACCATCCTTTTTCTTTTCGCATCGCAAACCCTACGCATGTTCCATGAGAAAAGGAAGGACAAGTAGGTACAAGTTATCTCCGTACCCGTCGAAAAAAAGCAAAGCCAAGCAAAAAAGCGTCGCCCTCCCCTTCCCAACGAAAAAAAAATGACATTTAAAAAAAAAAGGAAATCCTGCGGAAGGTCATTCAGACTAAGTATAGAAACTCGGGTTCCAGCAAATCGCGAGCCCCCGTTCCCCGAGACAGGAGGATTTAGACTTTTGGAGACAAAACCCCATTGCGTGGTCACTGGATTGAGACTCGGAGGAGAGACAGAGTTCGGTGGAAGGATTCCCGAAGGGTCTTCTTGATAAGCTGCGGGAGGGGGAGATATTTTTAAAAATGCGAAACCTGCTTGGGATAGGGCGTCGGGTGGGCGAGAGAGCACGAGGACAGGGGAGGGAAGCGGGCGCTGGAAAGCTTGAGCGGTGGTGGTGGTGGTGGCTCTCGACAGCAGCAGAGCAAGCGAAACGCACGTGGCACTCATTTGACACGGAACTTTACTTCACAATGGGCAAAAGCAAATCGCTAAATGTGACAGATGAGATGGCATTCATTGCTTTTCTGACAATAATATAGTGTTACAAGGAAGAAAAAGATATTTTCAAAACGCCTCATGACCAGCTTTTACAAGCATTGACTTCTCAATGCTTTTTTTAAGGTATATCCAACCAAAGGCTTTTTTGTTTTCCAGACGCCGCCTCTCGACCACTTTTTCCGATCCAGATTATTTTGAAACGCCGACGCTTAAGTCTCAGAACATGTAGTTACAATTCGGCCTCGGCCAATTGCTCGTCGCAGTATCGCAAGGCGGTCTCGCCCCAGACTTCACTGCCTTTGTATCTCCCCATTTCAGATTGCTCCCAACCTCGGACCATGGTAGCAAAGGCCTTGGTCTCTTCGAGATTTAGTTCCGTTAATGGACGCATGAAAGTTCGCACAGTGAAGAGAACTGCATCGTTGTGTACAAGTCGCGTAAACGTCTGGCGTTCACGTCGTACTTGAATGTGATTTGCTGTAAGTGGCGACGGATGAGGAAACATTCCCTCCGGCGTGTCAAGGAATAGTTCGGGGGATGTTTGGATGAAGGTGTTATTACGCTCCATGCAAGAGCGAGGAGTAAGGTGATCAAAGTATCTGGAGATTTGTCAGTCATGACCATGGTGATGGAAAGGGGGAAGAGACTAACCGGTCAACGCTGCGTGACAGCTTTTCCTTCCACCCCGGCACTGGTGCATGCAAAGTTGCCATTGAGCTGCCTATCCTCTCTTGCAGCTTCCATCCTGTTGGGAATAAGGTTGCGGAGGCTAGCAGTTTGTACTCTCCAGTCTCGGCATCTTTCTTCAAGATGTTAAAGTCTTCCATAGATAAACGAGCAGCGACCTCAAGAGGATTGGCAATATCAGCACCGATAGGGAATGATTCTCCCGTAATATGATTGTGAATTGTGGGTGGTGATGGGGTTATGGTGAATGACTGAGGATAACGATTGGTGAGAAAGTCAACGACCAGGGCAAGAGTCTCATGACAGGAGTCAAGGGCAGGAGGTAGTACCTGTACTACCTGTTGGAGAGACTTGTCAAGAAGGTCGGATCGAATCTGGTGTTCTGGAAGGTAGTTGGCATCAAACGTAAGCCAATTGATCTGGTCCAGCTTCTTGAGAGCCATGGCCATGGCCGGCATCGTTCTCGTGGTGGTCTGTAACGGTGGAAGTTGGTATGCTTGAACATCTCCCTGAGACTTCTCCTTGATGTTGCCACCATGACTGAATGTGCTCCCTGATGCTTTCGAGCCTCTCGATGCCCATCTCCTCATGGATTCTTGGGTGAAGAGTTTCCGGAGCGTCAGGAACACCACGCCAGCCAGCAGAATAATGACAGCAGAGATCATGGACATGGTGAATTCTTGAAGCGGTGCTGGTCGTGCGTTGGTTGGGGGGAAGAGGTCTCTGTTATGACTTGAGGGAAGGGCTGCTGAAGGAGAAACGGTCGCAACATAATTGCGTATCGTATGGCTGAGGCTTAATATATTAGGCCGGAAAAAGGAAGAAGAGTAATGTGTGATGATACCCATGTTTGCGGTGCTGCATATATTGACGTGCAAACTCTGGTCACGACGAAATGATAAGGTGGTGGTGGTGAGATGTGACACGAGATACTTGGAGCTTACCTTAAGTAGCTCGACGAGCCTGACTTGTGCATAGGTTACGCCATCATATCCACGCTGATGCCTCCCACTAGGAACCCATCAGCTGCACCTGGAACAGTCAAGCCCAGTCACGCCCATCATTTGTGATCGGACCAAGCCCCCGGAACCCAGTACCGGGCGCTGCGAGGTACCTCCCCACAGTTGTGATGGCCAGGTACGCCAGGAAACCCCCCGAGTGGCGCGAGTGATTCATTCAGCTCAGCCCAGCTCAAACAAACGTTGAGATCTAACCGCCCAGAGCGCCTATCAAACGGCCATGGTGCGACTCGCACCCAGGAGGGCCTAGCTGCTCAGCCTGCAGCGGGTTCGCAGGTGCCTATCCCTCGTACCTAGCTGTTCGCAGGACGCTCAGGCCAGTCGTTCTTGCAGCATGGTCTCCAGCCGGATGCGTCACGGAGGCCTCGACGAAGGCTTTGGGAGTCGTGGCAAGGGCAGGACACGGCGAAGTTGGGATATCCCGTTCGGGAGCACGGCTAGGGAGGCCACGACGGACGCTCATAGGTGCGCGGGCAGGGAGAGTTGCACGCTCGCGATTGCTCGACGCAAGCGGTTTGGTGTGGGGAGCAGTGGCAAGGCGCGGTGGTGGTGGCAGCCGCGAATAATATAATTCTCGCGGCTACGGCGGTGTTTCGTGAAACCTGAGGAGAGCAGTTGCGGCTGTGACAAGACAAGCAAGCCGGGCAGGCTAAAGCGTCGTCGTGTGTGTGTGAGGTCAATGCAGGCAGCCAGCCAGCACCAGCCAGCCTGGGCCCCGCCCCGATCTGCTGCCAGGGCCGTCAGTAAGCGATAGGCATAAATGTCGATCCGGAAGCTGCTGCTGCCCTTCCCATTGGTGTCATCATCCCACTGGGTCAGGGGATGCACGTCAACACCGCGGCGTCGTATTGTCGGTGGCCTCGTTCATGCAGCCTGCGCACATGTCGCCGCAGGGATGCCATGCCGTCAGTGAGCGCCCTTGGACCCGGAGCTGTGACGAGTGGTGTGAGATCGATGGCCAATGTGACAGAACATATGGGCTCCGAGTTGGGATGAAGTGAGATTTGATTGATCGCCTTGGGCCATCTCATGCTGTGCATCAGCAGCAACGCTACAACGGTCATGTCGTCGGTCGCTGGTGACAATATTGAACTCAATAGCGCCCTCCTCACGGCCGCCTGCTTGCCCGTCCGGCAAAGCTTACGCATGGCCGTCTTCATTGAGCTCCGTGCTCCCGCCGTCATCGTTGCTGGCAGTCTCGGGCAAGAACCCCGGCACAGCGAAATGTGTTGGCGAGAGTGTCCTCGCCGAGCGTTTCGGATCGAGCATCGGGATGTGGATCTGACGATCTCGATCACGATCTTGCCCATCATTAATATACGTCAATCAGGAGTTCCATCCACACTCGCTCGCCGCGAGACTTCCAAGCATCCGGGCGTCAAAGCTTCTTAGGTTCTAGACTGCAGGAAAGCAGTTGCCCGGCATTTCAACATCGATGACATACGTTTCAGTCAGTGCTGTTCTCCCGGCATCGTCCCTCTTGTTGACCTCAGTAGTGCAAACTTTCGACAACCAGCGGCAAGACAAGTGTACCGTTCAGCGTTGGCCAGGTTCATGCTCCAGCACCGTTGAGCTCGGCAAGAGAATGATGCCAGCCGAGACCAAGACAACCCAAGACCCTCGATCCATGGTACTGGCGAAGAGGCGTCGCGACGTGCAGTTTGGAAAATACCCCCAAAGTTCTGGTGGACCAGAGCAGTAGGCAATGACAAAGTTTTCCTGCGGCATAGCCTATGGCTTAGCCAATGCGGAAGGGGCGTACACAATGTTAGGATGGTACCGATGGCCAGACATGCTGTACGAAATAGGAGATTCGTCGCATACGTGTCGTCGTGCCGTAGAACCTACTTCATCACCGCCGGCAAGCCTTGCAAGTGGCAAGCGGCTTGAATCGGCATCTATTCAGCTCATTTGAGTTTTCGAAGGATATCTGGATCAGCGATCAGGAAGGACGCAGCCGATGTAAGCCTTAAAAAGTTTTCTCCATTCAAAATCTTAGAGTTCGGATATCTGCATTGTACTGTTGTACATTGATGGGCTGGTGGCTTCTTTTGACTCTGGTGGCACTTAGTCTTGTTCCCCTCAAATAAGCAAAAGGAGCCCCCCAACTATGTGTGGCGTTATATTTCCGAGCCAAGGAGGAATTATGCCACCAATGGTCACCGGAAAGCCGGCTTCCCCGTATGAGGCATTGTGTCCTGCTGGTACTGCTTCAGTTGACCAATAAAAGGTTGCTATTATTAAAAGCCTAACATTTGCACATCACCACTTGAGTGGCCGGCTGCATTGAATGAACTTTTACTGTTCTCACTTGAGCGGCCTTCCAGAGCCGGATCTCGTGTGACAGCTATGGTTTCTCACGAGATGTCAATGATATGGATTAGGAAGTTCAAACAACTCCGAGGCGGCACAAGAGACTAAGATTCACGGTGAAAACAGAACAATGAGGCTTTGTCACTGTGAGAGACACTGCAGTCCACAGTAGCTTCTATAAGCAACCACCCGTATGGATACGAAAGATATCTAGCCTTTTTTCCTCACCGAACTTCTCGGAAGCCTTGTTTCTTTTCTTAAGCCATTCTGCACCTGTTTTGCTGGTTGCGTATCGTATGTTGAACAGAATCATAAGTCCCGCATGTAAATGCCGCAAAAGCGCGGCCACACAGCATGCCTTCCCACTGTCCTTCAGTAAGGCTCAGTCCGCTTAAGTGGTCCTTCCGAAATCAGCAATTATAGGATCATGTCCTTGTGCATGGAGACACATCGAATCACTACCCCTCAATGCAGCCTGTGATAAACAGAACTTTAGCGAGTTATCCGGGACTTGAAATCATAGAGAACCCCATTCGTATTCCCTTGCGTCCGTATGAATTGGGGGCTGGCGTTGTTTGTCGAAATATTGTGGGTAAATGGCATGGATCTAACACCCGTTAATTCGATCATATAGCCATGTTGCTCATGAGCATCCCCGATCTGCCAAATATGATACTCTTGGAGGATAAAATCATAGTGGAACTCAAAATATTAGATTTGGGGCTAGAATATACCAGGAAGTCCGAAGATATATTGATGGTACCCGCCGGAGCCTGCCGCACATCGATCTTGCAATTGCCTTTCGTGTCACTTTACCCCGAAAATACGATGGTAGGAATGGCAACTAATGTAATGCAGTCGGGCATGCATTTCCTTGAAGAACTTCTCGCCGTTGCAAGGCCGTCGTTGGTCGGACATGCCTTGCAGCACCCGCGATGCACAACTTCGGCTAAGGAAGTGTGCATTGCTTATTCTAGGGTTGCGACAAGTTGGCCCTTCTCACTCGGGATGGTTAACACAAATACCGCAGGACAAAACTCTGTTCATAGGATTCAATAGTGCTTCATCCAAGACCTTATGGTGCATCGAGCGTGGGGGAATAGGAATCAGTGGCATATTCACCGTTGCCCGAGCCCGAGCTTGGTGGGTTCATTGGTGACGCACCGGGGTGGTTGTAGCAGAGCGGTCTAACAAATCCCGTCACGCTTCAAACCCATGTGCAGCCTCATTTCATGCTGGCCGTGCTTCTTTGCCCAGCGCACCTGAGGATGGTCATCCGGGACCGCAAAATGTATCCTTAGCACCACCACAGCATGGCGACGCCATTGTTTCGCGCCATCATTGACGGCTGGCTGAAGGAGGTCGCCAACAACGTGGACGAGAACCAGTTCGACGACCCCAATTACTACGCCTTCGACCCACGCGTTCTGTTGTCCAGCTCCCGTCCGGAAACCTTTGGCATCGGCACTGGACATCAGATCCTCAAAGATGCACTGTCCGCTTGCGAATTGGCGCAGCATGAAGTCATCATAGTCACATGCTTCTGGGCCAAGTCGGACTCCAGAGATGATGTGGTCGCGCTGCTGCGGACATTATCCGACAGAGCTGTGAGGAATGGCAGCGGCAAGATTCAAGTCCGGATATGCTTCTCGTCATACTCGGTCTGGCAAAAGCTCACGCAGACTGGTAGGATTCGGGGTGCAACCTATGCTCCGTCCACTGCTAGATTCTCCTCCTGGGCTAGACTTGGTCTCCCAAGTCCCGAGGAGATTCCGGGGTTGAACCTCGTTGTTAAAAGCGTCTTTGTTAGACCCTTCAGCGTGATGCACCCCAAATTCATCATCATCGACCGACAAAGGGCCTTCTTGCCGAGCTGTAATGTCAGCTGGGAAGGCTGGTTTGAGGGGTGTATTGAGCTCACAGGGCCAGCTGTAGGCAAACTGTTTGAGTTCTGGGATGAATTTTGGTCTCGAGGTGGGGCCAGCTTGGATGGATTCCATCCACCGGCACAATCTGAGCTTTCTTCGTTGATTGATGAGACTGCCGGCTCCAAAGTCCGGGTCAGCACGCAGCCAATTCTACAGATCGACGTGTCCAAGACGGCTCAGAGAAAGATCCCTACTATCCTGCTTCCTTCACCACACCACAGACAGATTGATGCATGCCCAGGAGTGAATCTTTTCCTGCTTTCTCAACGACCTCCTCCACCAACGCCCTTAAATGTATTTCTGACCCAAGCATTTCGCGCTGCGAAAAAGTCAATCTATATCCAGACACCGAATCTCACGTGTAGAGCGGTCAAGGCACTTGTAGTCGAAGCCTTGAGTAGAGGAGTTAATGTGCGGATAGTCACTAGCAAACGTCTCATGCTCCTCGAACAAATTGTTACAGCGCGGACAGTGACAGAGGTTGAGCTTCATGGATTGAAACGAACTTATGCAAGCATGATGAAGAATTATGAGAGAACGGTCATGAATGACCCTGAAATCGACTGCCAAGCTCCGGGCGAGTTGAGCATTGGGTACTACCACCCCAAAGATTCTGCTGAACTTCAGGGGGACAACGAGGAGCCAGTTAAGAGCCATCTCAAGCTCACCATTTTCGATGAAGAGGTCGTGGTACTGGGAAGTGGGAATATGGATCACGCGAGTTGGTATACAAGTCAGGAGCTGGGCATTGCGCTCTTCTCGACAGAGATTGCCGAGCTCATCCGGAAGGGAGTTGAGCAATGTTTGGAGGGCAGAGTCTCTAATATTCCTATATGAAGTCTAATCAACCACGAAACTTTAATCGTGTCGCTGACTTCGATTTGCTCCTAGCCACGGCATTACCGTCAAACGTATGAGTCGTAACCAATGATAGAAAACTACCTACAATACCATTGAATCAAAGACTTGCCTAATCTCTAGCTTGTTTTGGCTTGGTAGCTGATTCTACCAAGAACGTTGAAATTTAATCAACCCCGCATATCGCTTAGTACCCCGCCATCGATGCTTGACAGCTTGACGTCTCAACCTCGGACGTCGGAAAATGTATCATGTGCCTGGTGTATATCTCCCCTTGGAGCCTCTCTTCGCACTCCCTCTGAGAAGACTTTTGAACCTTGAAAATAGAAGCAATACCCATTGCGAAGAAACATCAGAATGAGCAGCCAAGGGAAACGTCCGATTCGCATAGCAGGTCCGTATCCTCTTCCTCTAGTCTCCGTCCCGTACCTCGCTAGAAGTTTAGTCTTTTATCGAGCTTCGGGACCGTAGATACCCAGAAATTCTAGGTGCAGAAGTAATGGATCTAATCTATGAAGTGGGACCGCTTCAGGCTCCAATTTCATTCTTGTGCATTCCATGACAATGATACTAATGATATGGAGCAGGTGCGTCAGGAAGCGCGTCAGATCGCCGCCATGCCTTCACCACATTTGCAGCAAACCACACGTCCGATCCCGTAGACGTGATAATGGGCGACGTAAGTCCTCTGCGCGGCAGTCACCGTGTGAAAAGCGCCCATACTGAACCCAGCAACAGTGGATGTCCGAAGCGAACATGACATCCCAAGCCGCTAAGAGCGCAGGAGAGATAGCTTACGAGCCGACCTTTCTCGAAGCCCTGGCGCCTGCGTTGAAGGACATTGCCCGACATCAGATCAAGATCGTGGTCAACGCCGGTGCATCGGATCCCAAGGCGCTGCGCGGGGCCGTGAACGACCTGCTCCTCTCTCAAGGTCTCGCCTCGCAACTGAAAATCGCATACATCTCCGGCGACGACGTCCTTCCCGTGATCCAGACATCATTGCAGAGCAGCAAGAATGATCTTCTCAACAACACCCGGCTGCCCAGTGGCATGTCGCCGAAAGAGGCATGGGTGGAGAACGTTCCGGGCATCCAAGACACCATCAACTCGCTGTTCTCGGTGCACGAGTTTCAGAATCTCTGTAATGGCGAGCGGCTCCGGGATTGGGACTTTCGCGGGGATATTGTGGGTGCGCAGGCGTACCTGGGCGGCATGGGGATTGCCGCGGCGTTGAGAAGTGGTGCGGATATTGTGCTGGCGGGCAGAGTCAGTGATGCTAGTCCTGTGATTGGAGCGGTGGTCTGGTGGCATGCTTGGGAGGAGAACGAAGAAATGTGGCTGGATAAGATGGCGAACGCATTCGTTGCAGGGCATTTGATTGAGGTTGGTCCTGAGGTTCTTTTTGGGCTTTTTGGGGCTTGCACTGACGAGATTTTGATAGTGCTCAAATTATGTCACGGGTGGGAACTGTACCATTTTCAAGGAATTGGAGGCGGGTGGTGGGTGGAGGGATATTGGATATCCGATTGCTGAGGTTGGGAGTCGAGGCGAGGTCGTGATCACCAAGCAAAGGGGGACAAATGGTGTGGTTAATACAGACACTTGCAAGGCACAGCTCTTGTATGAGATACAAGGACCATGGTATTTCAACAGGTAGTGCATCTTTTCAAATATCGTCTTTGCATTTATCAAAGCTAATCGAAGCTTCAGCGACGTAACAGCAATTCTCGACCAAATTTCCTTTGAGCAAATAGGCACCAACAGAGTTCGCCTCCATGGCGTAAAGGGAGCGCCGCCACCCCCGACAACAAAGATTGGCATTACAGCCCGAGGCGGTTACCAAGCAGAAGTCCATTGGTTCCTCGTCGGTCTCGACACAGCAACCAAAGCACGCATGCTAGAGCTTCAAGTCCGCGAGGCCCTCTCACTCGTTGGTCCCCTCACGCGCTTCCACGTTCTTAACTTCACCCTCAATGGCACTGCCGCCGAGGATGCCACCGATCAGACAAGCGCCACTGTAGATTTTCGAGTGTTCGCTCAAGCGCGAAACGTGGCGGATATCGCACCGGACAAGTTCCTGCGGCCCATTATCGATCTGATCATGTGCAGCTACCCGGGAGCTACATTCCACCTCGACTTCCGACAAGGGATCCCGAAGCCGGTTCAGGAATATTTCGTCACGTTGCTGCCGCAGGATATGCTGGAGCACAAAGTGCATTTGTGGGATGGGAGGGATTTGTTGATGAGCCCGCCTACGCACACCAAGTTGTGGCCACGCCAGCAACCAAGCATCAATGCAGCAGAACATTTGCTGAGAACAGATTGGGGAGAGACCGTCACGGGGCCTTTGGGTTGGTTGGTGCACGCCAGAAGTGGTGATAAAGGATCGAATGCGAATGTCGGCTTTTGGGTTCGGCATAGCGACGAATACGACTGGTTAAGATGGCTCCTTAGCACAGATCGCATGAAAGCACTGCTAGCCAAAGAGTATAATGGCAAGAAGATCGTAGGTCTCTCTCTCAGGGATTGTGGTTGCTGTATTAATATTTTTAGGACCGTTTCGAGCTCCCAAACCTTTCGGCTGTTCATTTCTTGCTGCATGACCATCTTGATCGTGGTGTGAGTTGCACAAGCACATATGATTTCTTGGGAAAGAATGTTGGCGAGTTTCTGAGAAGTCGCCATGTGGAATTGCCGGTTCGTTTTCTGAATCGTGGAAAGCTGTGAAGACTCGGGCGAGACGAAGTACTGTACTTTTGAAGACACAGTTGGTTACTCGGAAGAGGTTCGATTGAAGATCTGCGAATGAAATAGCAAGGCGTACTGAACTTTTTCAGAACAGAGCAGGCCTTCAGTTCTCTTTCTTCGCATGATATCCATCATCGGACCCAGATCCAGACATGCGCTCCGCATATTGCCTTAAGGTCGGATTCGCCTTCACTAGTTGCATAGCCATTTCATTTATCTTCGTTGAAATCCTATAGCCGGCAAGGCCTAACAGCAAGATCAAAACCACAATGCCGATAAGCAATGGGATGATAATAGCTATTAGGCACAACGGAATAGTATGCCACAGTTGCACACGTCGCAAGGGGCATCCTTTTATCTTTTCTCCTTCCGCTCCTTCATCAGGTTGGATCAGGACTGCGTACATCGATCGGAGGGGGCATTGAGGCTTTGGTGGTGGTGGTGGGGTGACTCGTGCTAGAGCATCGCTTGGCTCGTCGTCTGAATCCTTCTCTTTCTCTCTCTGATTCTTGCCTTTCCGGTTGTGCATGACGATGACGTTATCGCGGTGAGCTTTGATATTAGAGTACTGCTTTTCTTTCTTCCTCGTATACATTTTGGATTTTAAAGATAACGCAAGAGATACTTTCGAGAGATGGAAGAGGTGGGTTGACTGGGAGGGTCACACAGCCTTATATGGCGACAAGTGCGGGGTGACGCGATAAGTGTTACTGATCTCTCAGGAATGCAGTCTTGATATGAGTTCTATTACTCCCAAGCCAAGATAAAGGAACGCAGTAGCCCCAGATAACAGCCCGAGATAGCAGCCCAAGATAGCAGCCTGAATCCTCACCAGTAGAACACAAGCAGCATAGACTGGTCGACAAACCCAACGACTGAAGCCAAAGTGAGGCTCAAGTAGCAATGAAGGCTGCACCAAATCAGGAATGAAGTCCACGAATATGCAGTCAGCTATCTGCCTCACGACGTGGCAGCTGCTGAGCACTTCGTCACCCACCAATCCGGCGCGCTGGGAAAACCTGCCACACTCCTTCTAGCTCAGTCTCGCATGCTATTTTGGAGACATGTGGGAAGGGAATGATGGTGAGGCTGACACCACTACGCCCAACGAGAGCAGAGACCCAATAACGGACTGCCAATTGAGGAGACTCAAATTGTCCAATGAACACCGCTTGGGATACGAGGCACATGAAGTGATGATTGGGCAATGCACGAAGGTCGGAAATCTTCTCTGTAAGGGTCGGCTTGGTCATGTAACTCTGCTACTTGCATGAGGATACTACGACATTGCTGAACGTCATCGGAGGAGGTCCTAAGATGAATAGCAAATCGAGATCGCGACGGCCCTCTTTTGGGGGACGGATCACTCCCATGTGATGGCGGCGCATACTCCATGGTATTTTAAGCTGGACGAACGCTCTTGATGCCTTGTTTAGGAGAATAAACGATTTCTTGTTTTGGATTTCATGCACTGTATGCGTGTAACCTGGCTATCCACAACAGCAGAACTGGAATTGAGACCCGACTAAAGATCCTCATACTTGCCATTGCCCACTTACAGAAACCGCTTCGAGTGCAAAGCATCTCCAGTACCAACGGGCGCGTTAGTTGGCGTAAAATGCTCAAGCTAATCGGGATACATTTCGTGAAAGGCAGGCCAAACTTGTCCCTCTACTACGACCAAGCGACTCTTAGGCATTGGCACTATTTCCTGGGGGCCTTGATACATGTTACCGGCGCTGATTAGAATAAAAAGGGTAGGACGTCTAGAAGACTTTACTTTTCTTCTGATGTTGGCCAGGCTAATAAGTGCAACAGAAATTGAGATCCAGCGTCACTTCGGTGCTATAAAGCAGTAAGCATGTGGGGCCAGCAAGCAAGGTGTAAAGGCAGGCGAGCCGTCATTCATGGGGTGCTCCCCCTCAACAGATTGCTCGGCCGATAAGGAATTCGCACCCGCCGCTTAAGACCATTCTGAGTACCATCAACGCAGCCAGTATACAACAACCATGACAACGCCCGAACCTCAAGTCCGCTTCTACGACCTCTCCGGACCGGAACCATGGTCACCAGCCTGCTGGTGCACCCGGTATGCCCTGAACTACAAGGGCATCCCCTACACGGTCACCAAGCTCTCCTACCCCGACATCAGGCCTACATGCGAGCGGCTCTTCGCCGACATGACCGGGCTCCACGCCACGGTGCCCATCATTGAAATTCTGGGCGACAAGCTCCAAGCTCTCAACGACTCCACACCCATTGCACGGCTGCTGAACGAGAAATTCCCGGCGTCAGAGGGCTACCGGGACCTGAAAGGCCTGGATGTCATGGATGACTATCAGCGGAAGAGTGTACCTTGCAGGAAGGCCATTCTTTCGTGGATTCTGGCCGATGTGCATGACTGTGCACTTGATCCCCACGATGGGTCGAAGGAGTATTTCAAGCGGACGCGTGAGGAAAGGTTCAAGGTGCCTTTGAGCGAGGTGACTGAGAAAGTCGGGGGCGGCGAGGAAGCTGTCCTGCAGCAGATTCGGGAAGGGTGGGAGCCCTTGAGACAGAGGATGATGCAAGAAGATGGAACAGGTGATCGTGAGTGCCTCCGCCGAACTATGGGAATACACAGGCTGACAACGCTGCAAAGCTACATATCAAGACTTCTTCGACGCGTCCAACGTCAAATGGATCGAGGCAGCTTCGCCGGAGAAAGGCAAGAAACTCATGGAGTTGTATGGCGACGATACGTTTGTCAAGCTGATGAAGAAGGTCGAAAAGTATACTTAGACGCGCTGTGACCAGCAATTGAGCATCTGCATTGTAAGGCTCAGGCCAATGGATGACACTTATGCCGCAATCACAAAGCCAATGCCTTCCGAAGCAGTGTCTACCGCGTCCCAAGTCTGCGGTGTAGATAGGTCACATGTTCAGAAAATAGAAGCAGGAATCCATGTGAGGCAGACATGTTCTCAAGCATAGTGTAGCCACCTCAAATCTCTAGAGCACTTGAGCACGGGAGCGATACCGGGTGCAGACAACCGAATGACGCTGATGCCAGGAGCTTCGGGAAGACCCTAGCCTAGCCTAGCACAAAGCCACCCCGCTTAAGTTGATCGACGGTCTTATGGCGACACCAATCTTGCCTTGCGTGGCTTTCCGAACAATGCAGCGCGGTGAGCTCAGCGTGCAGGCTCCAGTCAACCTTACGTAAGCAAGCCGGCGCGAAATCGCTTGGCTCTCCGGCGTTTCCAGTGCGGAATGGCCCTCCCCCAGCGCGGAATGCTTCCAGCCCCACACGGGATGCGGAGGGGTCGCTCGCATTTGCGGGGTGCGGAAAGCTTTGTGTCGGCGCTCACGGTGACCAGGGAGCTCCTAAGGCTGGCTATGCCGCATCTCGTCTCGCACCATCGTACCCCAGGCCAAGGACCGGACTACTGCGGTTTTTTGGTGGAGTAGTGCTGATCTGTGATCCCTGGCATTATAACCTTGTGCTCCTCCTTCCTCTCCCGTGTCGTCGCCTCGTGCTCATATATAACGTCGGCGCAACCTTCTGAGCACTCTTGGGCCCTATACCAGAGACAGCACATATCCACTCTCTCCTCCTCTCCGAAATGCCCGTCACGAAGTTTAGCACGCCCGAGAAATACAAGTATCAGAATGGCTTCGGATCCTACCACGAGTACTGCCCACTGCCTTCTCTCACAAGAGACGTACCACCGTGCATCCCGAGCTAACATCATCCTCACAGAACCGAAGCCATCCTAGGCGCCCTCCCCATCGGAAGCAACTCCCCCCAGAAGCCCGCGTACGGGTTGTATGCCGAGAAGCTCTCGGGCACCGCCTTCACCTCCCCACGGCACGAGAACCAGCAATCATGGCTCTACCGCATCCTCCCCGCCGCATCACACACGCCGTTTGTGGCCCGGGAGGCGACGACCTATAACACAAACCCGGAAGGCGAGAAGCTGCACCAGATCCCCAACCAGCTGCGCTGGGACCCGTTTGATCTAGATCTCGAGAGTGACTGGGTGCATTCGTTGCAGCTGGTTGCCGGGGCAGGGGATCCGACGATGAAGAGCGGGCTGGGGATTCTCATCTTTGCGGCGGGGAAGAGCATGAAGCCGGACGAAGCCTTCTACAGCGCGGATGGAGACATGTTGATCGTGCTCCAGCATGGCGTGTTGGATATCCAGACCGAGCTGGGCTGGATCCTCGTGCGGCCGAATGAGATCTGCGTGATCCCCCGAGGCGTGCGGTACTGCGTCGAACTGCCCGAGGGACCGGTTCGCGGCTACATCCTCGAATTATACGAAGGGCATTTCAAGCTGCCCGAGCTGGGCCCCATTGGATCCAACTGTCTCGCCAATGCCCGCGACTTCCAAGCCCCCGTGGCGGCATTCGACGAGAGTCCCGAAGGCGAGACCTACACCATCCTCTCGAAATTCAACGGCCACCTCTTCGCAGCAACACAGACACACACGCCTTTCGACATCGTCGCCTGGCACGGGCTCTACTACCCATACAAGTACGACCTCGGGCGCTTCAACACCATCGGCAGCATCTCCTTCGACCACCCAGACCCGAGCATCTTCACCGTGCTCTCCGCACCCTCACCCACCGCCGGCACCGCGATTGCCGATTTCGTCATCTTCCCCCCGCGCTGGCTGGTGGGCGAGGATACCTTCCGACCACCGTGGTACCACCGCAACACGATGTCGGAGTTCATGGGCTTGATCCACGGGGACTACGATGCGAAGACCGGCGGCGGGTTCAAGCCCGCGGGCGCGAGTCTGCACAACATCATGAGCGCGCACGGGCCGGACGCAGGCACGCATGCCAAAGCGAGCGGCGCGGCCTTGCTGCCGCTGAAGGTCGGCGAGGGCAGTATGGCGTTTATGTTCGAGAGCTGCCTGATGGTGGGCGTGACGGAGTGGGGGCTCAAGCGCTGCCAGAAGGTGCAGGAGGATTACAACGCCGAGAGCTGGGTGCCGCTGCCGAAGCACTTTGTGATGCGCGAGGGCATGCGGAAGGTGAGCAATCGGGTTAATGGGGAGGTGGCAAGAGGCGCGGCGGATATTGGGGCGTCGGTGAATGGGAAGGGAGCGATGGCGGAGATGGAGGGGAAGAGCTTGCCGCATTATACTTAAGGTAGTTCAGGTGCGGCGGGATTTGCTTGGCCCTCGTGTATGGTATGGTATGCAAGGGGAGTTTGATGCATTTACGATTTTGCTGCCTCTTGAATCTGCGCGCGTGGCGTTGCATTACGTTGAATAAGTAACCGCGCCTCTCCTCCTGGTGACATATGCAATGCATTCTGTTCAGCTCGGAAGTACGTACTTCGAGTAGGGTTGTTTATTTGGTACTACATCCTATATAAGGAAATCCTGAGAGTTACTCTTGAAGGAGAAGAAAGTCTCATCATTTAGTACATGAAAAATAAATACAGCACACTCCTACCGGAGTTGCATGAAGAATGTAGAAGGGTATCAAAACAGAGGTTGTTTCCTCCCAGGTCAGCTATCAGCTTGGGCAAGAACCAAAGTAAATAAGAGCAGCAAACATGTGTCATCTACGTCTTGAAGTAGGAGAACAGGGGCAAGTACTTTTTGGAAGTCCTGTTCCTTTGTATTTCCTCGCTAGACTTTTTCGGAGGAAGGTGTCGCACTTAGAATGAATCGTCCCAAAAACGCCGATGATATTTTCAGATGCTCGGTGAAGACTGTCAAACAGTACCACCGTTGTGTATAGTGCAGCCGATACACTACGAATAGTCAGTATGCTACTACATCGAATGACGTTGGGGGTTTAAGGAATCAATGGGCTCATGTAGGATGAACAAAAGATATGGTGCTTACCTCGCAATCGTCTCCACAAGGACAGGTCTCTTCATCACCAGGGCATGGTATATTAGGCCCACGGTGAATGGTACAGCCCAAGCACTATCAACGGTCAGCAATCGCGTAGACACTATAGATGTAACGCCCTTACCTCACAATCGTCCCCACACGGACAACTCTGCATATCACCTCCACAACCGTCTGAACTAAAAGGATAATTGACGAAAAAGAAATCTGTAGCAGATAAGGCTTGGTCTTCGCCATTATTCGAACTGGTGCTAGACGGCGTATGGGCGGCAGTTGGAGATGCAGCCGCTTCCTTTTTGGCTGTATGATTGGAAGTTCCGTTCGTATACGCTTCTCCATTTGAACTCGACTGTCCTTCGACGGCCATCGATGACCAAGCAGAACGTACATACTGCTGAGTGGCCTCATTGTAAGGATGGGCAGCACAACCAATACACTGGCAAGTATCCCCGCAGCCACAAGTATGCACGGTATCAAGGGTTTCGGGCATCTGCGGAGCACCGTAAGACACGTTATCGACAGGCGGTGGAGGTTGCCAATATGTTTGTACACTCTGTTTCCATTCCGAAGGTTGGAGGGGACGTTGAAAAGATCCATAGACAGCAGGGTAGGTGAATACGGTTGGCTGCGTGACGTACTGCGAGAACATGGGCATTCCCTCCTGAGGAGACAGAGGATGCGCGATTTGCGGGCTGTCGCTCATAGTCCCTGGCTCTATTTTGAGAGCAATTTTAGGTTTTGACGAGCAACAGCCCCCTGCCTGCGGCTCTGCAGGCTCTGATACAGAACTTGCTGTAGATGAAGTATGAGAATGGCTAAGCTTTGGTGCGCAGCACGAGCTGCCATTCGATACCCGTTCAGGCGGTGGCTTTGGTCCACAACATGATCCGGCCTTTGCCGGAGCAATCACGGCTGGGAGATTCTTCTTTGATGAGCAGCACGATCCAGCACTGGGCAGTTCCATGATGCCATTGGTCTGGTACGACGGCGGATTTAGAGGACTTTCCATTACTTTGTCGAGACTTGTGAAACTGTACGATCCATTGGCCAACTCATGTGCTCTGCCATTCGGAACAACCTGAGCTCCCATTAAATGCATTGCCGCCGGTTGCATCGGTACGTAGCCGTATCCAGGTTGAACCTGAGTATATTGCGGCGCGGGAAAGCCATAGGTTGGGGGCGAAACAGAGCCGTATCCATTTGGCATTGGTAGCGGACCGTTCGGGGGTAGCTGTTGCTCATAGGGGAGTATATTAACGCTGCTCATATCCATCCTCGCAAAATTAGCTGGATCATACGACGGTTTCCGGCTAACCGGTCTCGATGACGGCTTCTGTACTCGGAACGCGACCTTGGTTGGCGAAGGCGCATCAATCAAAGATGAATTCGAATTTTGTTGATCAGGTGCAAGTGGTGCCGATCCCTCAGTACCACAACCACACTGTTGCTTCCTCGGAATTGCAGCAGTCACGCTGCCACACGCACATTGTTGGTTGGCAGGATGAGGGCAAGCGCTCAATGGCCGCCCTGGCTTCCTCACCGGGACCATCAGTCGTTCGTTGTGATGCGTACATTTTGTGGACCGATGCCCTCGTATGCATGGTTCACTGGTGTCATCGTCAGCATTGAGCGGTTTCCATAGTTTTATTCATCCCCGCATGCCACAGAAATAAGTTGTTCAGAGATGATGGTAATAGTCAAGGTCTGAGTGTTTCCACAAAGAATTTGTTCCATATACCAGCAGAATCATATTGACTTCAATGAATAATTCCACACCGATCCTACCGCCGGTGCAGCGTAGCACAACAGCACTCGCATGCTCTGATCGTCCACCGGCATCCACCATGCCCTACGGGCCTTGTGCTTGGATTTGGAGAGAGATGTTGTAGAGTCGGAGCCCCAAGGCGCAAGGCTTGGGTTCACCACCATCCACAGCAACCGTCGCTAAGAAGGTGCAATAGGGAAGCACATACCAGGCCACCTTCTGTCCGTTGATTGTAGGCATGATGAAGGATTGCCGCGATAGGCACGAACAATGTTGAGCAGGCCGAACAAATGCAGAGAGGATCTGTCCGTCGCGGGGGAGTGGTCAAAATAGCCTCACACCGCCCGCTCGCTGGCCCTCGACGGTGGAGTTCACACGATGCGTACGCCGTCGATTGGGGACCGTATCAGATCGGGGCCGGGTCGAGGCGTCCAGGCTTGACTCGGGGTCAGGGTATTGCTTGGGTCGATGATCTGTCTAGGGATGGGTGCGTTCAAAGCTGGTGGAGGGTTTTCCGGCGCACAGCATGAGCCACTGGGGAAGAGAGGGTTCTGTGAAGGTCGCGAGGAAGGATGGTCTGCGTTGGTATGAGCTGATTAACAGGGCCGTCAGCGAAGGCCTTGGGTCAGACACGAATGGGCGCCAGTGTTGCGCGGCGGGAAGGAAGCAGGCAAAGATTGGGTTGGAAGATGGAGAGCAGCAGGTCATAGGTACCTCCGGCTACAATGCATTACTGGACGGAGCGCACAAGGTATTGGGTCGAGGGTCCCCCACTGGCGGGAGGTGGGATGAGGAGCGGCGGTGGTAGGAGTGGCCCGAAGAGGCATCTGTTTCAGGCAGTGGTCGTCAAGGCAAGCAAGCGGATCATGAAGCCATGCGGAGAAGGGCAGAGTCGTACAGTAGGGCACGATGCTGTTGTCGCTGAGCGCCGATGAGAGGTGAGAGTCGCGCATCAACACCCGCGACGCCCTCCAGTGGCCCGTCCAGCGCGGCCTTCCTGCAGTGCGCAAGTTTTGATAGGCTGCGCTTGGACGCCCGCAGGGATCATGCCATGGGCTCCGGGCATCTTGGGAGGCACCATGATGTGCAGAGAGTCAAGTCAGCCCTCGAAAGACCGGCCGGCGCATTCACGGTGAAGGCAGCGCAGGCCTCCGATCTCGAGAGCTTGATGTCCTGTCATGGCTGGGGAGCAACGGGAATAGGTGGCCATGAGGAGCAGACCATTCTGGCACGCTTGCTTCGCCGAGGCACATGCAGGGCAGGGTCCCAGGCCTCTACCGAGTCCGGAACTTTTCCAGGCACGGCACGGGCACCAACTCCCGTACACCGTACTGTCCTGTTCTGCAAGTAACACATCTTATCTAATCGGCGCGATTGGGGATCCGCCGTGTGTGGAGGAGGGGCAAGGGAAGAGACGACGATGGCGAGCGTCGTCAGGACCAGAAGCAACGGATGCACGAGGGAGGTCTGTCATGCTACCGCCTTCTCTCCGATCCGATCAGATCGGATCAGGGCAGATCAGGGCAGAGGAGATCAGAAGCTCCTCAAACACCGACCCAGCGACGCGGAACACTAAGCCTGAGTCCAATGCTGTCGTTCATTCGAGTCCCTCGTGCTGGAAGTCCACCCGGCGACGACAACTGCAGGAACTCAACTAACCTGCAGCAGGACTTCGGATTGACTTTGCCATTTGGCTGGGTGAGCAAGAGGCAGGCTGTCGAAGGGCTTCCATTCGAACATGTTTCAGGTCAACTGGACCTGCGCCAATGACTAAGCAAGCACCACTCGCACACTCGGACCGCCTCTCAGGATTTTCACCATGTCACTCGAGCGTTCGCATCGACAACTCCCCCCGATACAAATCTGCGAAGAGCCTTGTGCTTTCGCCCTGCCAGCGACGGAGTCCTTGCTACCAAGCGTTTCTCCCTGTTTCTTACCGCATTATCACAGCCGTCCCCGAAGGACGAGAGACCGTGTTCGGTAAGGAAAGTTTTTCTTTTCTCATGCTTTGTTTTGTTCCATCTTTTTAAGCTTGTTTCGTGTTTCGCCTTTGGCCGGGGATCTCTGCACGCAATTTTCGTGTCACGGTGAGCAAGACACGTGGCTGGTTGGGCACAAAAGCAAAATCCCAACCCAGCGACCCATAGTATCGGAAAGATCAGGTAGGCGCGCCATCGTCTCATGTCTCTCGTCACATCACATCTCCTGGTTTCAAGGTCCGAGATAGTGCGCCTTGCCACCACGTTCCTGCACTCTGACAGCCTTCTAGGAGTCCTCCAGAACCATCCGTCGCTTCACGTGATTATCATGGTTGATTCCGATCATGATTCAGATGCGGGTGAGATGGGCATGTTTGCGGACCCAGAAGATTTCTATCCGCCCTCACCCAAGCCGACAACAGAAACCCATACACTGCTTTCGGGCCAGACTCTCGCGCTGCATCTAGTCGGGCACAATCCACTATGGGGGCACCACCTCTGGAATGCCGGACGCGTGATCGCTAACTACCTAGAAGAGAATGCTGCCCTCGTTCGAGGCAAGACAGTACTCGAGTTGGGTGCCGGAGCTGGCTTACCAAGTATGGTATGTCGGATACTAGGCGCACAGAAGGTGGTAGTTACCGACTACCCTGACCCGGATCTGGTGTCGAACCTCTGGAAGAACGTCGACGAGGTGGAAAAGCTATGTCTGGGTCAAGAGGAGAAGGAAAAGCCCATCATCGCAGAGGGTTACTGTTGGGGGGCAGATGTGGCACCCCTCCTCGCCCCGCTGCATTCAGATACCTCAACTGCCGTTGAGGGATTCGATGTCCTGATCCTTGCTGATCTATTGTTCAATCACTCGGAACACGCGAAACTGGTCAGCTCGGTCCAAAAGACACTTTCCAAGAAGCCCGAATCAAAAGCTCTGGTCTTCTTTACGCCGTACAGACCATGGCTATATGAGAAGGACATGGCATTCTTTGATCTAATCAAAGAGGCCGGGTTCACTGTCGAGAAAAAGCTCGAGCATAAGATGGAGAAGGTCATGTTTGAGAAGGATCCTGGGGACGAGGAGTTGAGGAGGACGGTCTTTGGGTATGAGGTGAAGTGGGCTTTGTGAGCGCTTACTCGTCATATCGAGCTAGCTCCATCCCATGACTATAGCCCGACCGCTGAGATCCCCAAACCCTGCGTCAGCGCAAACAGAGAAGCTGTTTGTGAGGGGCTTCCGGGCCACGGGTCTTTCATGATCTGCAACATCAAACCGGCCCAAGATGAACCAGAATAGATCAGATCAGACGAGCCTAAACGGTGCCGCCGCCCACTCGCAAAGGGTGACAACAATAAAAGGCGACTTCAAGTATTGCGGCTCTCGATCTATTATAAGGCATTCCCTCAAACACGATCTCTCCAAGTGCACACGAACCCTTGAGCCCCTACCCGACCCAATCCTCAAACCAAACCAAACCAAGCCCAGACCACCCCCCTTGACCATCCCTCTCTCCCTCCACCACACACATCCCATCGACGATCGCCGCAAAGTATAAAAAGAAACAAAGATAAGATTCTTCCCCGGGGGGTGGGAAAGGTGAGGGAAGGGTTTGTTGCACGTCGCATAGCCGACGTGACGACGGATTCGGCACTAGCGTCCGTTGTCGGGGATTTTCCGCGCAAGGGGATGGAGGGTGTGGCTGCGAGCCGAGGGGGCGTGGGCGTGAGAGCGGAATATATAGCAGCACTACAGACCGGAGTCTATTCCAACGCAGCAGTTATGTGGAACAGCTTTCCCAGTGGAGATGGGAGGTTGGTAAGGATCAGATCATTAAAGCTTTGATTAGAGATTATGGGGTAAAACGCGTAGCAAAGTGTATGTTGAAGGGAAAAAAGGAAGCAGGGTATAAGACGCCAAACAACAAAAGATTACCCAACCGAACCAACCAGGCCAAAAGCAATGCAGAAGAGGAGTATTCAGAAGAAGGAAATAGAAAGTCATCATCTCCCCATGCGAGGGCGAAATGAAAACTGAACCACGTCGATGTCGCAAAGCCGCCCTCAAGAAGGGGCAGATTTCTTCATCTTGCCCACACGATGCCAGCTAGATCTAGCTTTGATATAGATCGGTCTACCAATGAACTCCTCATCTTCGCCCTCTTGAATCCCCCAATAACTGCCCTTCCCGGGATCCTCTCCCGGTCTCCATTGTCGGATGAATTTCTTGTTGGTGCTGAGGGTACTACGGATCGCATTCTTCCAGTCCTTTCGCAAGGGTGCATCAACACTGTAGAAGGAATAGGTGTCCGAAATCCATTTGTAGATCTCTGCAAGTCGAAGTTGGCGATCGGGTGATTCGACAATGGCCATGCCAATCAACTGCGTATAGCTGTGGCCAGGCTTGCTTCCGTCGTCGTGTTTGATCTCCTCAAATTCCTCCTCGGCTTCCTTGTCTTTTTTCTCCCGGTTGCGTACCTTCAAGCCCTTTCTTGGCGCGGCTGTGATTGGCGAGTCAGTAATACGTCTCGATGAGCTACGCTTGCGAGCTCCAACAGACGTGCGAAGATCACTACCTTCGGCATCGCCACTGTCGTCTGGCTCACGAGATTCGATTCTGTGAGATTCTGAAGCAATGGAGGTTCTCGATGCAACCACTATCTCATCTCCAGTCGCAGCACTATCAGAGGTATTGCGTCTAGCATGATCTGGCCTGGATCCAAAAAGCTGAGTCGAAGGAGAAGGTGATGACGACTTTTTCGCCGGTGGTGCCAATTCTAGACTCTTTGGTAATGCAACGGCTGGATCGGTTGATTGCACATGGGAAGCCTCAGGCTGAGCCTTTCCTGCAACTTCTGCTTGGTCTGCCTGCCCAATGGTGTTGTTGCGGGTGTGCAGCTCCAATCTAAGTAACTCGATTTCTCCCTTCTTCGCTCGCACTGTAGCCTCTAACGTGGCTATTGCATCATCCTTTCCTTTAACAGCACCATCCAGCGAGCTAACCAATGTTTTCAATAGATCTTCACGCGTAGCAAAATGTGCCTCTGCAGCTCTCAGAGCCTCAGTCTTGAGGTCTGCAATCTTTTGAAGATCCTGAATATGCTGATCTTTTTGCGCGAGCTCTCCGTCTTTCTGATGTAAGAGATTTACAAGCTTCACCGCATGTTGATCTCGTTCCGCAACAATTGATTTCGTATCTTCATGGCTCGACTGTCGGATTTCATCCTCGCGTCGCTTATGATCTGCCAGCATCTGCTCCATCTTGGCATTATGCTCTTGAATCAGACGCTTCTCCTCCAGTCTCCAGATGTTTTCATCGCCTGGATTGATGGTTGCTGATTCGGTATTATCTTGTACTCTTCGACTTTCTACCTCTCTCCTCTCCTGTTCTAGAGCCTCCGACCGTTTGCGCAGCTCCTGCCACTCTTTTGCAAGATCATCTCGGCTACCATTACTCTGCTCTCCCAGTATAGGATCCGGTTTAGGAGGCTCGCTTTCTTCTACTACTTGGAAGAACTCGCGATCACCTTGGCCAAGGGCGACTCGAGCTTCGATCTCAGCCAAGCGCATTTCGAGATCCTGGTTTTTCCTTTCTACATCCTCCTTCTCAGCCTTTAAAGCTTCGAATTCCTTTCTCTTGCGCTCTCGGGACTTCTCCGCTGCCAGGCGATTGCTGAGCAATCGTTCTAAACGCCGCTGTTCCTTCTCGTCCTCCGTCTTTGCGCGCTTTCTGCGATGTGGACTGCTGGGTTCGCCTGTGCTCTCTTCTCCTGTCACCGATCTTCGTGGTTGATTTATATCAGGCGAACCATAAACTGGGGACTTTCGTTTGTAGGGTTTACTCGTAATCCCGGTGCCCAAGAGCTCTCTCTCCCCATCGTCAACTTCTCGCTCTCGTGAGCTCTCGTGGCTGGCCGAGCGCGAATCTTTCCTGCTTCTCTCTATCTGGGAGCGATTCTCGGAAACTAGCAGTTGAACAGTGGTATTTGTGTTAATGTAACTCTCCCCCACCTCAGCTGATCCAGATCCATTTGCGGGTGATTCGCAAACCTCGAAGTATTCACGGGTAGAGTCGATATCCGCTGTTTGTCGCATCGTAGGCAGGCTTGTGCGCCCATCTTTGTTGACGTTTGCGCCTGAGACAGAGGCATTTAAGGGTTTAAACATGGTGAAATCAAATCTCGGACTGGCGCAAATGTTCCCACGGCTCGTAAAGCTTGCACATTGCGGTGCTCTCTCATCGCAATAAGGACCTCAAATCCTGCGGCTTCAGAAGATTTAGCAAATGTCAAACCCTGAGTCGTTGAAAGTGGATCGTTCATTACCTGCAGACGACGAAGCTCGTTCTCGCCGTATTGTCGAGCAACGCCCGGTTCTTCGGTCTCACAAAGGTATAGGTATTATAGATCAGAGATCGGCGACCCAAGCCAGCCTTTGCAGATCGATGCGCCGGTGCTCTGTGATGAACGCGACAAACCTGCTTGTTGTGTCTGCGCCTCCAAACGCGTCAAAAATGTGCCACGTCAGGATAACCATTGCGAGATGGGAGATTATAGATCACGTGGGATAGCACACCTGTTATGTGCGCTCCAGAGGCAACGCCTAGGTAAAATGATAATGTGTCATACTTCCCTGTCAGCTGCAGCCTTGGGCCATTGAGATCTCTGCTGCGTCAAAGTGCCCTTGCTAGTTTTCAACATATCAAAACTACTGCTATACATTACTTACCTTTTTGTATGCTCATGACTACACCGAAGACTTCGTCATCAGTCCCGGATCCTCACCTGGGCTGCTGGCTTTTGTCTCAACATCATGTATCAGCAATATTCCAGAAATTGGCAATGGCTGAAAGGTTCATTGATTCGGCATAATTGCGCCACGCAAGGTTAAGAAGTTCCAAGACGGTAAGAGGCAGGAATCAGACCATTTGCTGTCGTCTGAAGGGACAGAACGGGAAGCGAAGGCTGAGTTGGGTGTCTCGGCCAATGAGACCTCGGATAAAAGGGATGACCAGAAGGCTGCGAAATTCGCCCCTCTGGAACCAATGACTGGTCCGTATTGACAAGCAACTCCAAGGTCCTTTTGGATATAAATATTGAAGCTCCTTCCTGAATTCCTGTGATTTTGTTCTCCATTCAACAACCTGTCTTTCAATCATCACCTGTTAAAGTGCTCAATTAATAACCTCATAAAATTCACCAACATACATCCATCACTCAACTATTAACAATGGCTCCATCTACCTGTTGCGGAAAGAGCGGCGAAGGCTGCGTCTGTGGTGAGTCGCTCTTTGCTATTACAAGGCAACCATTTCTTTCATAGGCTCCCATGCTAATCTTTACTTAGCTCAACAAGCCAAATGCTCTTGCGGGGAAAAGTCAGCGCTTCAATGCTCTTGCGACAAGGCTGCAATTGAGAACAAGACAACCGGGCCGCGTTGTTCATGCCGTAAGTTGATCGCTCAGAGACTGTCCATGTGCATTTGTTAATTTATATAGGTGCTCGCCCAGCGGGTTCTTGTACTTGTGAACGTTCATCTACCGAGAACGCTACTCCAGCCGGAGACCTATGCTCTTGTGGAGTTCGGCCAGCTGGTAAGTAGAGCACACCCATGCATTGTGCTATACTGACATGGAAAGATGCTTGCACTTGCGAGAAGAACGCAACCGACGGTGGATTGCTTGACACCGAGACCGATTTCACGACCCAGAAGTAGACTATTCTAGTCTTGGCCATGAACTAGTCCCCTTCTACGCATCCATCAATGGAGTTTGGGTTTTGGCGTTCTTAAATTGGGTCAATGGATGGGTCGGGGTTTACCAATTTTTGCTAATGGGGGTCTGTCTGTGTTGCTTGGGATGGCAGTGGAGATGGGTGTGTGCAGTAGTAAAGGTGGTATGGGGGCTTGCACGGAGGTGTTTTTGGGAGCTTCGAACCAATGTTCTACTAGACCCAGATCCAAATCACAGAAGGACCAGACACTGGGAGGATGGCAAGGAATTTCCTGAACCATGGTACCCAATAACCAAATATGCCAAACGCGCAAAGGTGCCTAAGCGACGGAAACAGTGACTGAAGTCTTTATAAAGGTCCATAGGCTGGGTAAATACTATCTATCGTTATAACCTGGGTTGTCTGAGTAGATTAACTGGACATTCTTATATCAGTGTGGCCAAAACAAATGAAACTGAGCGCTACTCCGTATACAGTTGGTGCTCGGTACTCGAGGGACGTTTTCATCAATGTGTACGCTCAAGTGCCTATTCATAGGAGTAAAATCAAGCAAGGTGAAGAAACTCTTCGTCACACAGTCTACGAGTCTTGAGAATCAATCTTGATACCTATTTTTTCGGAAGGAAAAGGATTGTCCAGTAAGACATGACTTTATAACAAATCACCTGAGCTATTCGGTGCAAGTGAGTCCTTGTTTACGGTCGGCCGCTTAGGCCCACAATCCCTGCGCAGCTCGATTTTTCTAGCATGACTTCAGAACGCGCTCACACCTAATTCACCTTTCGACTTTCATCTTAGGTCAATTCCTCCACACCCTCTTCACTTTTCAATTCATCGCGCATTGTTCCTGATCCGTCTGAATACCCTACAGCTTCTCGACATTGAATCGAGCATTCCCCCTACAGACGCGTCAGTTCGCACCATCACAACAATGCCTACCAAGAAAGCGACTGCCTCGAAGGCGACACCTGCCACTACAAAATCATCAGCCAAAGCGCAACCTGCAAAGGAATCTGCAAAAGCCGCTCCCAAGGCCAACACTGCATCGAAAAGAAAGGCGGATTCTGAAATTGATGAGCCCAAATCGAAGAAGACAAAGTCCACGGAAGTAGCTGCTCCAGCTAAAGCCATCAAGAAAGCTACAGCTCCAAAGACTGCCGCAAAGAAGGCAGCTCCTGCAAAGGCTGCGTCAAAACCCACTGCAAAAGCCGACAAGCCCGCTGCTGCCAAGAAGGAGAAAACACCAAAGGAAGATGCGCCTGCTCCAAAGAAAGCAGCTCCTAAAGCCGCCGTCAAGAAAGCTCCAGCCAAGAAGGAAGCAGTATGTCACCGTCACTGTACTCTTCTATCCAATATACTGACCATCTCCAGGCCCGAACAGCGACACCTGACGATGCCGACGACGAGGACGAGATAGAGCCAGAGGTAGCCTCAGCCCCGAAAGTCGCAAAAGCACCAAAGGTTGCGAAGCCTGCCGCAGCAAAGAAGGCCCTTCCCACCATCAACACACCACCCACTCAAAAGCTTGATATTTATGTTTTTGGCGAAGGTACATCTGGTGAACTTGGACTTGGAAGTGTCAGATATGATGGTAAAATGCCCATTGATGTCAAGCGTCCTCGAATCAATGAGCTTCTTTCAGCCAAGACGGTGGGCATCGTACAGATTGCTGTTGGCGGTATGCACTGTGCTGCCTTAACCCATGATAACAAGATCTTAACATGGGGTGTCAATGACCAAGGCGCCCTCGGACGCGACACAAAATGGGATGGTGGTCTGAAGGACATTGACGCAAAGGAAGATTCGGAGAGTGAGGATGAGGATGATACTGGAATGAACCCAAAGGAGTCAACGCCTGCCGCGATCGATACATCTGAGATTCCGGAAGGCACAGTCTTTACACAATTGGTTGCCAGTGATAGCGCAACATTTGCTCTTACTGCTGAAGGGCTTGTCTATGGCTGGGGAACGTTCCGAGTAAGTTTCTACCCTTCCCTTCGACAACATTCGCTAACTTAGCAGGGAAACGACGGCATCCTGGGCTTTAGAGCTGGTATCCACCAGCAAAGAACCCCCATGCTCATTCCAGAGCTGAAGAAAATCACCTACCTTGCCAGCGGTACCAACCACATTCTAGCCGTAGATAATAAGGGGAAATGCTTTGGCTGGGGTGCCGGAGAGCAGAACCAACTTGCTCGCCGTGTTGTCAGCCGTACCGCCAGTGGAGCTTTAATTCCTCGCGAGTTCGGTCTCCAGCGCAAGCAGATCACATACGTTGCATGTGGTAACTATCACAGCTTCGCCATGGACAACAAGGGTCACGTTTATGCTTGGGGTCTTAACACTTTTGGTCAGACTGGAGTTCCAAAGCCCGATGATGATGAGGATGATAACTCAATCCCTGTCCCAACACTGGTAGAGTCTCTCGAGGAATATGATATCAAGGAAATGGATGGGGGTTCTCATCATACTATTGCCTGCACGAAAACCGGAGAAGTCCTTATTTGGGGTCGAATTGACAACGCTCAAGGAGGTATGGATGTTGACGACTTTCCAAAGGATAAATTGTACTTTGATGAGAACGAGAAACCTCGGTACCTAATCAAGCCACATACGCTACCTGGTAAGCCCTACTATCTGTATTACTTTCCCAGTGCTAACGCGTTTCCAGATCTCAAAGCAAGTACAGTATCAGCAGGCACAGATCATTGCATCATCATCACCACCGATGGCAAGGCCTATTCATGGGGTTTCTCTGGCAACTATCAGACCGGCCAAGGCACCATCGATGATATTGAGGAAGCTACAGAGATTGCGAACACAGCTGTAAAGGGCAAAAAGCTCGTCTTCGCAGGTCCAGGTGGACAGTTTTCGGTTCTAGCTGGAATTCCAGAGCAGTTGACCAATGGGGTTTAAGGATTTCGTAGATAATATTTTAATGAGTATGAGGTTGGACGGGTTTTATAAATGTTGAAGCTGGGCTGTGATACATCTTCCGGGGGTAATACATAGCATAGAATTGATTTGATTCTTCTCTTGAAATATATCTGGATGTCAACTGCTTATAGGCCTTCTGATCCTGAATGTTTCTACTGACTTGCTCTATTTTACCATAAAAGCCGTCGTTGACGGTTGGCGTCATCGACTGGTGACAGTCTCGTGACCCCGCGCCCGCAACTAGTTCAAATCGCGTCAACCACCTCGCAGACAAACCTACATGAATCAAGATGGACGACGATGATGAATTTGGCACAGATGCAGATTTCTTAGCTGCTCTTGCAGCTTCGGAAGCTACTGCTGCACCTCCACGCATTCAACAACCTACACCACAGCGCATTCAACAGCCGACACCACAACGGCTCGACCGTGCCCCTCCAGCTGCGAACACATCCGCTGGGCCCAAAGTTGTCCAACCTATACCTCAAGCCATTGCCTCGCGCTCGGCAGGCTCTTCAATACTCGTCTCACCGCGTCAAAAGGGCAATCCCATACTCGCCAACATTCGCAATCAGCCATGGGAATACTCTGATATTCCCGCAGACTATGTCCTCGGACTCACGACCTGTGCTCTCTTCCTCTCCCTCAAATATCACCGACTACACCCGGAATACATCTACAACCGTATCAAAGGGCTTGCTGGGAAGTATAACTTGCGGATCATCCTCACTATGGTAGATATTACGAACCATGAGGATAGTCTTAAGGAGCTAAGCAAGACTAGCCTGATCAACAACGTCACTGTCATCTTGTGCTGGAGTGCTCCCGAAGCTGCAAGATATCTGGAGCTCTACAAGAGTTATGAGCATGCAAATGCCGGCGCTATCAGAGGCGTGGAGAGTAAGAGCTACGCAGACAAGATGGTAGACTTTGTGACTGTGCCGAGAAGCATCAATAAGACTGATGCGGTATCCCTTGTTAGTGCTTTTGGGAGTGTCAGAGGTGCTATAAATGCCAGCCCAGAGGAGATCGCGGTAGTTGGTGGCTGGGGTGAAAAGAAAGTCAAGAGGTGGTGCACTGTTGTGGACGAGCCGTTCAGAATGAGGAAAGCTGCGAAAAGAGGCTTACTCAGGAAAGAGACCACCGCTGGTGACGAGACGGAACCAGAAGGTGTTCTTGACCGCGCAATACCACTGAGCAGGGTTCCTCTCAGGCAGGTGAGCTCCATGGCCGGCCAAGAGGGGGAATCTGGGCGGCAGGAGATGGAGAAGGAAAAGGAGCCAGAGAAATCTGCACCGTTCCAAATGTGGGATCCTGATGATGGTGACGACGATGAGGAAGAGGCTCTCCTCGCTGCTGTTGCAGAAGAAGATGAAAGACTTGCGAAGGAGAGAAAGTCTGCTATTGCAAGGCAGGATGAAGAGCTCAGTGGTGGTGTTGCAGCAGCCCTGGCAAGATTACGAGAGGCCTAATGAGAATCAAACGTGTTGACGCGGGCTAATTCCGCGGAATACACGGCCCTTGGAATGTTGGAGGTCCAGCAAGGACTTGACTATTGCGTACAAGACATCCGTCTTTGTTCGCAAAGAAAGGAGTCTCGTTTCTGGCATTCCCTATGGCTCCTTTGTTACACGGGATTCCGTTAACATCTCTACTGTTGCAATCCTTTGTCCAAATGCCGCAATTGTCACCGTCAAGTTATCCCGAATACTTGGGGTCCGTTGCCGTCTTTTCGTTTTCCTTTTCGAAAATATATACTAAATTTTTGGCACCTTCAGCAAGCCCCGAACTGGCAGCTTTGCTCGTTGCTAAATTCATTGCCCACTACTTAGGCAAGATATATAACCAAACTTGCAAAAGCAAAAAACTAAGCGCAACTCGGTCAATTCGCTTTTAAGATCGGGACATAGCACTACGTCCTTCGCAGCTTGGGCTCCGGCAATAAGTCTTCATTTGACAGATGATTGATCTCAGCGATGACGTTAGATCTGATGACAGAGTGATTACAATAATGAATGACGGTCAGAGGTTATGTTTATTAGAATAACCGATTACAAGCCTGGATATTTCTTCCTTGCGTCGCATATTAAAGAAGCGACTCCTTCACAGACTGCACCATATATGGAGATATATTACACTCAGTGCAGTCCTTGATTGTATTTGAGTGATTGTTGGCAGCCTAAGAGTGGTGAACTATATCACGGAAATAAAAGATTTGGGAGAAATGAATTAATTCGATTTAATCCTACATGGTACCAATCTGCTTACTGCACTACACCGTGGCATTTTCGCACAAATATCTGCTGGGGCTTAGAGGTCAATAGGACAAGGGTTAGAACTGTAGGTCAATGATTAGTTGATTGTCCTGGCATGTTATTACCTTGTCCTCTAATACTCATTTGACGCACGCATTTGTTCCTCTTGTTATACCATACCATGCTTCCTAAACCGGCGATGCCTTTGTTGGCCACTTTCTTTGATGCTTGAGCAAGATATATATAACCTTCCACCAGAGGGGAGCCCGGGATTTCCTCAGCTGCTTATGCATAGTCATTGAATATTTTCCATTGCGCCCTAAAGTAAAGACTCTCACCATGTCTTTTTCAAATCGGCTTGCTTCGTTAGATATGGACTTGACACAAGGTCCAAGAGATGATGAGGTGCAACCTATACCAGAAGATCCTCATGCTCCTCCGTTAGCCCCTCCAGTTTCTCAACGAGAGATCCATACAGCCTCCAACGGAGAGATGAAACCACTCCACAGAAAGTTTTATCCCCCAGGAACCGTCTTTACAACCTATGAGCATTGGACTATGACACCCGAGGATCAAAAACAGCTGCTTGAAGAATGTAAAGAAGACTATGGTGGCCCTCGGAGATTCCTGGGTCATACTGGGGAGTTGATTAGTAAAACCATACACTATACGGAGTCAGATAACCAACAGCATTATTTCTGGATCGAGTCGCACCGTCGCAGGTACTGCGTCGTTCGGACTCTCTTGTCCCATTGCATTGCTCTACCAATTTTGGTGCCTCGTGGAAGTAGGCGCTCGAACACCATAGACTGGGATAAGCCAAATTTCTGCTCGATCAGGAGCCCTGGGGACGATCAAGCACCGGCGGAGGGCATACACGCCAGCTTGATCATGATACCAAGCCGTCGTGGAGCCCAGTTACCAAACACAAGTTCAGTTCAGCTGAACTCTCCATTTTGTCACAACTACACGAGGATAGCACAGATCGAAGGCACGCTCGAACCAGATTCTTTGAGGCGACTCATCGATCTCTACAACCATTATTCTGTCTCTCCTAAAATATCTCTTCCCGACTTGCGGTGATTCATTATTCAGACGAGAAAGAGGTCGAAATTTTGGCAGAGAGATGAGCAATTCGTATATTGGCAGTTACTGGGTTTCTTGCAGGGTACATGAGCAGAATACGCTCCTTGAGTTCTGTCATCAGATTTCATTTAACTTTACTAAGAATATTCATGTGTCCTCATGTACAACTTATATGATGTGAAATACTGGACTTGGAGGGTCAGAGTAGCATTCGAGACGGGGAGAGGCAATGGGTGGTGGTTTTGGCTCACAGAAACCTCTTTCATACAGTCTAATGTGTACCAAGTTAGTTTTAATGCAGTGTTACTATTATTACTTTAGTCAACTTTTGAATCTTTTCTCGCCTACTACTCCTTGGTGGTTTGTATCTCTTCATTGTTTATAATTTCAAATAACACGGTGGTTGGGCTTCCATGATCGGAATTCAATGCCCCCCATCTCCAGAGTGGTGGGTCTTGGATTCAATTGCCAGGAACATACTTCAATTTAGATACAAATTTACTCCTGGATTCAACATCCAGATGAAATGATAGCAAATACCGACACGACAACGGATTTTAGTCACTGTAAAAAGTATCATGCCATGTATTTGGAAGATAGAGAGGAAGCTACTACCGCTGCGGCTCAGAATGGCACCACTGTTAGTCAAAGCAGTCACAACGAAAGTGAGGAGAGCAATGAAAAGAGATATATTATCAGGATCGAGAGGCAGAGATCTCCTGATTATAAAATCCTTCATAAAGGTGCTGTCGTTGCTGTTATATCGGGCAAAACAAAGTGGAAAATCAGCTCTAGAATTGAGGGTTAAGATTCTCTGGAGCCGCTCTGAGTTGGGCTGGGTTGGGTGAACCTTTTCGTTAATCTTCCTGTTCTGTAGTTCTGAATGTATTAGACTCTGGGTTATATACATACCGATTAAATAGAAATAAAACCCTGTTTATTCATTCTTGAACTTCACCCATGTGAAAATTAGCGGTCAATGATTATTTTCAACAAAAGGTTATCTGAGTCCTGCAGGGCTCGAGTTGAGCCATATCTGTCATACGACTTTCATATCTTTCGAATTTAAATTGCTGAGAGAGCATTCCGAGCCCTTTCATAGGATAGAGGGTTCGATTACAAAAGATAACACGAATTGTTTCACATTCACAGTTTTTAGAGCCAAGTTGGAGAATAACTTACATATTCTACAAAAATCCTTCCGCTTTCTGTACGGAATGATAATAACTTACCTGTCTTTAAAAGACATGCCCGCATGTCCACTAGGCGCCTTCCGTTTTCTGTCCGGAACAAGATCACTTACCTGCCTCGGGAAGACATGCCAGCATGTCCGCCTGGCGCCTTACCTACCTTACCTACTGACCTACCTATTCATCCGTGATCTTCCTTCATCGTTGGGTTCCTACCTGTTCATCAGAGGTCAAACTCGGTTCTGCAAAGAGGGCATGTGTTCTTCTCGGTCAGCCAGGAGGTGATGCAGTCAGTGCCAAAAGAATGACCACAAGGCAACGAAGAAAACTTCTCACTCACATCTTCTCTGCAGATCGTGCAGGGCTCGGTCTGGAAGGTCTCCATGAGAAGTCTCGCGATCGCCTCGTTGCGGCGGTTCTGCTCGACTTCAGATCTCGGCATGGCCATATCCAGGGCATCCATGATCCCCTCAAGCGAGGGTTCTTGCCCAATTGCATTCATATCCCAGATTACGGTGAGAATGATCAGGACCTGAGCGGGGCCAATCAGATTCCGATAGCTCATATCTTGAATGACTCCTGCTCGAGCGTGGTGTGGGGCTTGCAACATCTCACGAATGGTCGAGGCAACGATTTCTTCTCGGGATGGCTCGCGGGCTGCGTTGTCATCGACTGCTGGTGCGGCTTGGTTGATCTGCTCGCAAACTATGCACCCAAACTCGACTGGGTTCTCGAAGCCGATGATGTCGCACACTGGAAATTCTGCGCAGTATGCGGTTTCCTGATTGACATGCTGAAGTGGGCAGCTGAGAAATCGGTGGAATGTGACTCGACACATTTTTGTTTCTGTTGCTTTTTCTTTTTTTGCTCGTTTGCCTTTTTGCTGATTGGTACAGGCGTGGGTGGTTGTGGTGAGAATGGTTTGGTGGTTTGATGATCTGATTTTTTGAGTAGGAGCTGGACATGAAGTGATGTCCAGAGAGATATATATACCTCGCTCCAGCCAGATGTCTTGTACGATTCTGTCGGCGGTGGTAACAATAGCTTTCAAGTTTCTTTGTACTTTCCATCTTTCTACCAAGATATTTTTACAATCTGTCTTTAAATCACACAATGCGGCTTTCCGAGGAGATTTTGAGATGATAAAGACCCTTTGTCACACACAATATAGCTTTGGAAGGTGATTTGGAGAAGGTAAAGACCCCCTTTGTCACACATCAAAATCTGTGTGGGGAATACAAGAAGCCTCAAAGAACGGTCACCGGTGACAAAGCCAATGTGAAGTTGTAATGGATTTTTGATACTTCAGGTCTCAAGCATTGCTCAATGAAAGCCCAAGGCTGTAGAACTATCAGCAAGACATGCTTCAGAAATAGACATCTTCAATAAGTGGTCTGAAACTAAGTCCCATCCCTGTTGCACCATCACAGCAGCAAGGCAATATATCGTACAGTATTTTAGGTAGGTATCTTATGGCATAACCCATATACAACTTTGTTATACATCGTTCGACTATTCTTGTCAAGACGCCCTCTCGCCAAGGCCACTTTCAGCAAATACAACAATTGTGGTGCAAAACAGCGACTTCTTCCACAGTATTCAATCGCGCATTGCCGCCACGTCAGTCATCTTGACCGTGGGAAGTTATTGTATGACACACCCAAATAATCAACGTTGCGCCTCCATGCAGCCATAATGTGGCAGCTGGAAGCCGATGCAGGGCTTATCAGCCGCATCTGTTCTCACATGTATCTTCCCGTCTCCTCACAGCATGATCCTTGCATGATGACGGGAGCATCCAGTATTTATATTGACCTCCACCTGATCAATACCTCTTCGCTTCCGTCTTCTTCAGAACTTCATTCGCATCTTTGGTTCCAAGCTTTCTAGAAGCTGCCGGCCGTGTTTGCGACAGAGGTAGCCCAGCCGCCTCTAGCGCAGCTCGTTCTTTCCTTGCAGCCGCAAGCCCTTTTCTCAACTCCTCGCTCTTTTTGCTCTGCGCATATCCTATGCCTTGTACTGGAAGCAGCGGCATTTCATCCGTCCCGCTGGAGTCCCTTCCCAAGCCTACAACATCCTCGTCTCTGGTCAACTGCTCGATCGCGAATCGAATGTATGTTGTGTCGTCGGTGGGAGTCGGTGGGCTCGAATCAACGATCAACTCTCGTTCTCTTGGGGCTAGATGTATCATGATTCGAAGATTGGTGTACGCCGGCGCCTTGCTGATGGTTCTTGATGCAATATGGTTGACGTCAAGAAGGTGTAAAGTTAAGGCAGGTGGAGACTAGACGCACACCTGTGTGGCGCAAACATGACATCGTCGTCGCGTTTTCAATTTCTCGCCGGGTCCAGCTTCGCTCGCCATCTCAATAAGTAATCTGATTAGTTTCCCATGAGGTCTTATTGAGAATCGGGCACTTAACGGTAAATGTATTTTCCAGATAAATAAGCAAGTAGCGCAAAACCTTATCGACTTGCAGCATGACAGAATGTCTTGCATGCCTTCGGCTGTCAGTCGCGCCAGATTCTCGAGTCTATATACAGCCTCGCCTTGGCATCCACGGCGATATCAGATCTAAGTGCCAATCACGATCAAATAACTGAGAATCTATGCCCAGGTTCCAAACCCATAGACAACAAAATACCTGGACAGGTCTCTTGGAACAACAGAAGTGAAGAGAGGGTCCGTAACCGAGCTGCAAGGGCGCCTGTGCAGCAGACCTTTATTTCTCTCACAAATGTAGTCTGCAATTGAATATAGGCTATTGTGTCTGCAGGCGGTCAACTGCCAGCCATGGACCCAAAGCCTAGTCGTTCACATAAGACAATGTCTTGTGTTTCTCAACTGCCGAACACACGTGACTGCGGAGTATGGCGGGAATTAGACTTGCGGGCACGTTTATAAGATGGAGCAGAGTCGAAGCACACTTTTAGACCACTGCTCAAGACTACATCAAATGCTTTATCTTAGAAGCCTGTAACGTTGTACTGAGAGCAAAGCAGCTTTAATTACTCAATCTAACATTGCATATTTCATGCACTGTTTTCCCTGGCAATGATCCTTGCCTCACGACACATCAGGAAGCTGCTGCAGCTGATCAACGAGTTATAGCAGACCCCGCACATATCGGGCGATTGGAGTCCAATAGGCGATTGCATCCATCAACTAAGCTTCGGCAGCCGCTATCAGGCGTTAACGTTTTCCAGGGGAAGCAGCCAATATGCTCGTCAACTGCTCCTGACGCTTGATGTCGTCTACATGATCAGATCACCAGCGTCCAAGTGCCATGCGTGAAGATGTCATTCGATGAGGGGGATGACCTCGTGATTTGTCAAAGGCTCTTAAGCTTGGAGATTTGCAGATCCGTATAAAGCAATAGTTCTCCTGATAAGCCTTCCCTCCTGGTCTGTTTCTTACCTTTGAACATCACGCGAGGAGCTCTATCCTCACCTTTCCCTCTCCCCATACATATATCAAAACAATCATTATTTTAGTAAAGTTACTTCACTCAACGTTTCCTGAGGCTTGGTTCATCTAAAGATGCGATCAGCAACCGTATTCTTGCCATTTGTGGCTTGTCTTGGTACTAACGTACTAGGTACCCCTTCAGTTTATGATCTCACTGAAAGACAAAATCGTGCTGATAATCTTACACTGAACCGGGAGAGAGCCGATGCCGTGAAGGCTGCCTTTGAATATGCTTGGGATGGGTATTACACCTATGCTTTCCCCCATGACGAGTTACATCCAATTGCGAACAGCTACAGTGACTCTAGGTAAATTGGTATGCCGAATCCGCCTACGAGCGAATGCTGACATCAAATAAGAAATGGATGGGGAGCTAGTGCGGTGGACGCTTTCAGTACTGCTCTTGTGATGCAAATTCCTACCATCGTCGACCAGATCTTGGAATATATCCCAACGATTGACTTCGACAACACCACGACACAAGTTTCACTCTTTGAGACAACGATTCGCTACCTTGGCGGCATGCTATCAGGTGAATCTCTGCCCTGGGATGAGAATCATGAAACATAATTAATCCTTTATAGGATACGATTTCCTCAAGGGTCCTCTAGCAAATCTCACTTCCAATGCAACAGCTGTGGATGCTCTTCTCAAGCAGGCCGAACGCTTGGCAAGTAACCTTGCATTTGCTTTCGACACTCCCACTGGAATCCCTAGCAACAATCTTTACTTTAATCCACAAGGTACTGACAACGCTACCGATAATGGCATTGCCACCATAGGAACTTTAGTCCTTGAATGGACGCATCTTTCCGATTTGACCGGGAATGTAACTTATGGGGAGCTCGCGCAAAAGGGAGAGTCTTATCTTTTGAACCCACAACCGGCATCTTCGGAACCATGGCCGGGACTTGTTGGAACTAATGTCAACCTGACGACAGGACTGTTCGAGGACGCCGAAGGCGGTTGGGTCGGAGGAGACGACAGTTTCTACGAGTACTTGATTAAGATGTATGTTTATGATTCGACGAGATTTGCTAGCTACAAGGATCGCTGGATTCTTGCAGCCGACTCAACAATTGCCCATCTTGCAAGTCATCCATCAACAAGGCCCGACTTGACATTCGTTGCGATGTTCAATGGGCAGCAGCTCCTCTTCGAATCTGAGCACCTCGCTTGCTTCGACGGCGGCAATTTCATCCTTGGTGGACTTGTCTTGAACGAACAAAAGTACATTGACTTTGGATTGGCTCTTGTCAATGGCTGTGAAGATACCTACACATCCACCCTAACTGGTATTGGTCCAGAGATCTTTGCCTGGGTGACAAATGGAACTTCGCTCAACGATACTGTGAATCCTCAACCCCCTGCAGATCAACTTGCCTTCTATGAGAAAGCTGGTTTCTGGATCACGGACAGCTACTATGTCTTGAGGCCAGAAGTCATTGAGAGCTTCTACTATGCCTACCGAGCGACTGGGGACCAGATTTACAGGGACTGGGCTTGGAACGGCTTTGTTGCAATCAACGCCAGCTGTCGAACAGGCTCGGGCTTTGCAGAGTTGCTCGATGTCAATGCTGATCCACCAGGATTCAGTGATTTTCAAGACTCCTTCTTGTTTGCTGAAGTGTTGAAGTATTCGTACCTGATTCATGCATCGGTGAGTTTTGTTCTTGGGGCTTTATTTGAATATCTCTAACAAAATTGCATAGGATGATGTTTGGCAAGTCAATCACAATGGTGTCAATGAATGGGTCTTCAATACTGAGGCGCACCCTTTTAAAGTTGCGGGGCCAGCGATATGAGCCAGAAGTACATATTTAGCACGTATATTAAGAGACTATCATCACTTCCCCTCCTTTTTGCTCTTCTCTTGACTTTATCGAGATATGGAGACATACGTAGAATATTGCATTAGCATTCGATAAGATGTGTGATCGAGTTTGAACTCCGTGGTGGTTTCAAAGAAGTCTCAGATCTCTAGCTATTATGTACATAAACAGAAGATTTAAAGCATAGTATAAAATTGTTTATAATCCTATCTGAAAATGAAGTAAGATCTGTGTATTCTGATCCTATTGCACTTCTTAGTCTGTAAACTCTGACGTCTCATGCACCCAATGTGAAGTATATTGACCTTTAATGTGTAAGATAGTGGCTGCAGATAGCCTCTGGTTCTATAATAACGAATGCAGGATTGCATGAGGAGGTATAGATATTTTCGTATAAGGTCGCCAGTGCTAGAAGTGAAGACCGCTCTCAATGCGCATAAAGTCCTCGCATTCAATCGCTTGACTTGAGTCTTTCTTGGTAAGCGTAAGTAGCATCGAACTACATTATGAGTTTGCTGACAGCTGGACCGGAACAACAATACTCTAGGATGACTTCTCTTAAAATTAAGCTATAATATGATGGCTCTGTAAAGTAGCGGCAATGCAAGGAAGCCAGTGTTACACACAGGTTTCGACCCAAACACAATGGCTGAAGGACTGATCATACGAAGTGTTACTAGTGGAAGCCTCTGAATAGAGGCGTGAATGGCCACATTTGGCTGCGTCGCGTGACTAAAATCAAGCCACAATGTCCATAACATCTCTGGGCAGCTGAAGCCTTAGTGATTCTACTTACAAGAAGTTGGACTGCGACTTGCTTAAATCCATTCAGACCTTAAAGAAATTCCCAGATTATTAACTCTGCAAACAACGCATTAAATACTCTAGTATAAATAGGCAATAAGATACATCAAGAGAAATAGTAGTGCTTTGGAGATAACAAAAGTCTAGTTCTATTGACCAAGCAGTACCTAAAATATATTGCAAAATAGGTCACTCCGCTGCAACAAATCGGATAATTCCAATACATTGGTTGTATAGTGTAGCGGTTAGCACGTGAGATTCTGAAAACATTTGAGTATTCTCGAGTCCCCGGTTCGAGCCCGGGTACGACCTTAAACAGTTTCTTTTTTTGCCGGTTTTATTTGCCCCCCACTTTTCCATCTCAGAGCCGGTTGAACCGTCACAAGTCTCTTTATCCTCTTTAAATTTGGGGGGAAAAAGCAATATTATGTTTTAAAAGGGATCTGTTCACAAGGGATCTGTTCACAAGGGATCTGAGTCTTCTTCACTACTGCCAAATGTCATTCCTCTATTTTTTGTCTTCGAAACTGGCCTCGCTTATGGCCAGGTGTTAGCAATTCCACAGTCACAGAGTATCACTAGTTAGAGACCGTGAGCTAGAGTTGTGCACTGTGCGTTTAAAGTGGGTCTTTGTAGTTTTGGTCTCGCTCGTTGTCCTTTCCCTATCACGTGACTCCAAACCTTTATTCCGATGTCCTCAGCTATCAACTTACCAATGCCAAGAATATTAGCCCAATCATATATACGAATTATTGCAAACACGGCGTGAGAAAGACAGGCATCGTCCAACCTCTTCGATATAGAGTTCTAGTCTCAAACTCAAGCAAGTGAGCCCAAGTTAACCTGCCTTAACCCCCTCTTCCCCGGGCGCTAGTGGGCAAGATACTGTATCTAGTTCATAGGCCGAGAGTCCTCACTTGCATGATAAGAGACAAGATATCAAAGCGCAGGGAAATCTTGAAAGGTTCCCAAGAGTCATACGGTAGGTCATAGCATCGTGGAGAAGCACCTTGGCCGGAATCACAAGATTACGCCATCAAGAATAAGCTGCAGATAAAATGCAACCAGAAAGCTAACAGGAAGGAGAGGCGTGAGTTTCCGAGGGGAAGGTCAGCGACTAAAATATGTGCTTACTTGCTCCGCGCGTCAGCTGGATTGGCCTACCTTCCTGATAAAGTCGAAAATGGCATGGCGAAAGCAGGGTCTGAGTGAGAATCTTAGAAATCAAGAATGACGTGCTGTGAATCGAGATCGGGGCATCTCCCTATGCTGGGCCCAGGTGTTCCGTTTTGGGGGACTTTTGTGGTTGATTCATTGACTCTGCATCGGTGTCAGAGTCTTGGATGCAGTAGTCCGATGCGAGGTTCGAGGTTATGTCAGATTTCGATGATTTAGGAGGTCTTCAGAAACCTGAAGATTTGCAAGTACTGAGCAGTTATAAGGGACATTAGCCATAATGAACCTTGGAATTATAATATAAACATAGTATACTTAATTATGCCCACGATATGTATGTGCCCCTTGTCTACCTCCAAAATACACTCTTGGAAAAAGTATTGTGAAACCAAAATGCGAAGTGGCTGGCCACGCTGCTGTAAAATGTGAAGATGGTAAACCTAATGGCTCCATGTAAAATATCCGAAATACAGTCTAGAATGTCAACCAGGATAAGCCCGATGATTCCAACTCACCAAGATATAACCATCTCTTTTGCCTCCAAACTTCCGTTCTCTGTTGCCACAGCCCTTTCACATACCATATGTAAGAGCCGTTCAGAAATATGCGGCTCAAGAAGAACAACTTTGACGCGAAATTTCTCAGGCACAACCCCAGATATGTCGTTCTTCAAAAGCCCAAAGCGTCTTTGAGGCGGTGGTGATAGCGTATGGTCTGGCTCTCCAAACAAGGATGGATCAATATCGAAGCAACCGCTAATGGCACTAACATCTTTCTGAGAACTTTTGCTCCCGTTAAACGTCGCAGTGTTTTCAAAAGGTAGTTCAACCTGATTCTTGATATTGCTGGTAGATCCTGAGCTATTGGAAGAAATTACCAAGGGCTCGTGATCAAAGTTCAACGTGTCTGTGTAATCAGAGCCAAACGGGAAATCGGTGTATGGCTGTAGCTCGGTGTTCGTACTTGTGCTAGCGCTTGGTATCAATTCCTCTGATGTTTTGGGCAGTTGTTTTAATGAGGAATAGATCTGATCTCCTCTGTCCACCGTCAGACTTGGAGTGCTATTGTTTCGGAAATATCTGGAGGTGTGCAAGTCCGATTGATTGGCAACAGCTGTGGCTTCACTACTTCGCCTGTGATGCTGAACATGTTGAGGGGCCGAATCCTCTACGGTATCATGCCTGATAAGTCCAACAGATGGGCCAACTAGATCCTCTGCTCCAAAAGTTCCCGTAAAGCTTTGGCTTGATTGAGACTGATAACTGAAGACTGACCCAAATATGCCGTTCATGTGAGCATTTGAGAATGCACTATATGCCCAAGAGATATCTGGTGATACCTTAATCTGGGTGTGTCCGTCAAAGCCAACTGGGTCAGGTTCGTGAATTACCAGGCCTTCCTCTTCCAAGCCAATGATCCAACGTGCCATTCTCGAACATATGAGACTGTCCCAAACTCCATCTACACTCGGGTAGTTGGCTAAGAAAGCAACAGCTTCTCTTCGCAGTAAGGGATCGCGGCATTTGATGGCTGTATAATACAGTGGGGTAACTAGTCCGACGTCAAAATTGAACCGTTTATTTCGCGGTAGTTTTGATACGTTCTTTTCTGAATAAAGAAGCTCAGCTGTGCGTATAATCGCCTGGAAGAGAGGCCGGAAAGAATCATATATCAGTTCGCCTTTAGATACAGTGGAAGCTAACTCTATGAGAGCAAGTTTGTGATGTACAGAAATCACGAAGGCAGCAGGATTGGTAATATTACCATCCGCATCCGTAGCCGTGTCAAGTATTGATTGAAACGCAGATCCGAAACTTTCGAGATATTCGAGGAAAGTGGAGTATGTTCTCATTAGCTGTTCCGGCGAATCAACAGTACTAGGAGTACAATTTTGCTGATAAATTATACGGTGACAACATTGATGGAGACGGTCTAGTAGGAAGTCCCAGCACTTGTGAGCAGAATCGAATGTTGTGAAACGCTTAGGTATTGGATATTTGTGAGCCTTGTGTATGTAATCCCATGTCATGGGTGGCTTTCTGATGGGAATACAGAACAACGCATGAGCTTTGCCGAGGAGCCGGACAAAGGTCTGGATAATGAGGTCCTCAATAGGTCGATCATGGCGCAGAGGTGGTGGCGGTGGTGGTGTGTCGGATTGAGGATCTTGATCGCGACCGAGCGCTGGCTGTGGTGATCTTTCTGGAGACGGATAAGCTGGGGCATGGGACCCGGAAGTTGAGACGGTCAACGACGGTCGATGCGGTGTTTGCATAGGGCGGGTATAGACTGGCACTGAGGAATGGGTACCAACTGCGGGTACATAAAGATTGTCAGAGACAAGATTGTGCCGGATTACCATCGATGGTTCGCCGATAGGAGAGGAAAGAGGAGTAGATCGTATATCAGGCAAGTCTTGTGGAAGTTGTTGATCAGGTATGTCGTCAAACTCCGACCCGAAGCAAGAGGAGCTTGGCATGCTACCATCGGAAACCAATTGTTCTGTGGCCATTTCAAAACCTTGTGCAGGCTCGGGGTGTGATACTATATCAGTAACCAAGTCCGCATCCGGTGTCATAGCCAAACTACTTCCAAGATTATTATCGAAGTCCATCATACCGTAGTACAAGTCTTCTTGGTCTTCAAAGAACTCTGCAGCTTGATCTGAGCTCCTACTGAACTTCAGTGGTTCAGTGTTGACGCTCGAGCCCTTCTTGCTGACCTTGCTGTGTTGTTGGAAGATACTTGGACTGGCATTAATTGATGGCTTAGCATTACTTACTCCAGTATAATAGTTTCGCAAAAGCTTCAGGCCTTCATGTAGCTGCCCAATACTTGAAGAATGGCTGCCTTCGAAGGATTCAAAGCAGGCGAACAGGATACAGGCAATAAGCACTGTTCTCAATTGGGCCCCCTCCGAATCGGATATGTACTCGTTCATGGCTCTGATTGCCTTCAGATAAAGTGAAACAGCAAATCGATGTAGATCCAGATCAGCAGCCTGTATGTCGTTGACCCTGGATCCGCAGTCCGGAGCATTTAAAAGACTTTCACTTAAAGCTCCGATGGCAGCAATGGCTAGCCTGATAGGCTTCACAGCGATACCTTCTTGCAACACAATCACGGTCCAGAAGCTAGAATCGAAATAGCCCGATAATTCGTATGCTGTACGTTCGCAAAAGATCTGGAAATACCGATGCTCACTTTCGTTGGAGTGGGTAGAGATTGATGGCTCATAAAGATTGAGACTGGGTGGTTTTGGTTGAATGACCACCGTAGAAACAGCTTTTGGAGGTGGCTCTACAGCGTATCCATCGCACCTAGATACCAGATTTAGCCAAGGATGACACACGAGTTGAAGAACCATACTTCCGTCCGAATCTTTGGCATCTCAAACATTCCGGTTTGGTTTCGTCGCATTTGACTCTTCGAGCTCTTCCAGCCATTAGAATGGGTAACGACAAGGAATTCCGGCAGGACGCACTTGCAAACAATACAACCTGATTTCACCTTGGGTCTGCTGGCTCTAACCCTCTTACCACCATTTTTATCGCCGTGGGATGAAGTTCTATAGAGCTTTGTCGCTCTGGAATCTGTCAAGGTGGAATCGGATGCCACAGTCGATGGCCTCGACATATTTGCAGCATCCAAGTCAGGCACCTTGAGAGTTACAGCATTTGTCATGGCGAGATTTTGATCAGCTGCTTAGATGCGAGACAACGTTGCGCACTGAATCTGTAGGGTGCAATAAGACGGTTACGGCGCCCGAGTTGACGACCTGCTGAAGACGGTTGATATTTAGTACCACCATTTTCTGGCTAATTCCATGGAATTAATGTTGTGTGCCCCGTGTGCCACTGATCAGTCGCATTTGCAGTACTCTCAACACTTGGAAACTTGGAGGCGTAGGGCGCCGCACTAAAGTAAAACAATAACCAGTTATTGAATGGGTTGCATCTTGGCAACAAGTCGTCTCGATCTGATAAGATTTTGCAATACGTCAAAGGAATTTTAATCTGCAACACCCGCTGTTCTCTGATATGGTATTCAGGGGAATGGAGACAGCCTTTGTAGTAGGTAGAAGTTTCAGGAAAGCGTAATCCATGTGAGAGAAGCTCAGAAGGGTTAGTCGCCAGCCCTGTCAATGTACCTCGCCGCAAGATGTGTCACTGTTGCTCAGCATCATTGCATAGGGCGTAGCCAATGTGTAGCTCCCACCACCGGCCAAGATGGTAGATATACTGGGCTGCTTCGATATGGACCAATGTTTTCCATGGTCTGTCTCTTGAAAAGACCCTATTGGAGCAAAATACGAGGCCCTACAAGGCGCAGGTGATGTTGGAGACAAGGAGACTTTCCAGAACGTGTTCGATTACTGCTCAGTCGGATAGAAAAGTACCTACAATGGTACGTCTTACACAGCATAGGAAGCAGGCGTCCGGCAAAAGATAAAGAGAGCGGGGTAATGCTGGCATGACGCTACTCGCACCACAGCTCTCAACATCTCGTCCGCAGGGCCTGGTCGGAGGGTAGAGCAAAACGGACGTCCGCTCGCAAGAGCAACAAGAACTTCACCGGGTGCATGCAGCCGTGTAAAGGATATAGTTGGTTATATCCGACGGCAGGCAGCTACATATGTCAGACAGGCTCGGCGCTATAAGCATCCAACTTTGTGGTGATTGGCCGGGGAGTCAGAGAGGGCTGCACTCTGGATAACTTGCTTGATCCTAGCAAGTGAGTGGTTGTTTTGAAGAACAACGAATCAGTTGACAATCATATCAAACCAAGCGCATACCTTCGTGCAGGTAAGCCGAGGCAGGAATCTACACTCCATAAGCAACTCAGCATTGGATTTTGCCTATATCTGGAAAGTCCAATCATTGATGGCTCCATCAACAAAAGAAGCTTCGACAAGCATAGCCTTGGTCATGACGTGCGATTCGAGATCTCTAAGACTGCTGCCAATATGCTCGAAGTCTTGAGGACTCGAGGGTTGAGCTACTCTGAAGCTACGGTGCCTGTTGGTAAGATACAGAATATCATCAAACATCGCGTTCAGCACCGACAAGGCGTTGATGTGCAAGGCTTGACTCAGCGAACGATAGTTGTCTGAATGTTCATTAGCCTCAAATATTGTCACTGCCGGTTCCTACTCTGAATGGTCGCCATTTCTTATCCACTTGCACGTGAACAAACACGAAAGGAAAATATATGAAGTAGCCTGGGCATTGCAACCATGGAGCGGTTTCAAACATCCTGTTCCACTGGACTCCCTCGTCGCCAAGCATTTCTCAAGAGGAATACATGGCGGTGATGAAGCATTTGAGCAACACTTGACATGCTGCCGAGGAAGCAGCTACAGTCCTGTTTTGAGGGAAGAGAAAATGACTCCTCTCTAGGAAGCCAGAGAACGATAAACAACGGAGTATGACGAGTCTTAAGAGGTCCGGCCTGAGTGGGTTAATGGGAATTTTTCTCCGTGTTCTCCGAGACCTGAAGGCGCCTTTCCGAGGCAGCCATACATCAGCGTCCGGTGAGTTTCGTCCAGTGCTGCAGCCGAATTTCCGTTTCTCTTCTCGCCTCTTTGTTTTCTTTCAACGTTGAATAGCCAACATCTGTCTACCTCCCACTTGGATTGTGAGGAGGTCGAAGCTTTAGGCTATTTCAATGCATTGGAGTTAGTCAGCAATTCTAACTTATCCTATTGTACCCAACAGTACCTTAGCTAAGTTCTCGGCCGAGACATCTGACGTATCCAAGTGCGGATGAACGAGTTTCACCTAATGGCTTTACGATTATAGGATTTTACTCAAGTGACATATATTGAGCAGATAAGTGCAATTGGATATGGATTTCTTATGTTGATGTGTGTATGTAGGGCTGAATCAGCGTCATATCTTCTCACGTGACGACTAATTATCATGACCCCTTCGATTGGGAAGCTAGAGCCGGAAGTGTTACCGGTGAGAGGTCACGGTTCCGGTATTAGACTAGCACTCTCGTCGGAATTCTGGTAAAGCAAGCGGAGTTTCCAAAGCCAGGTTTGTCAGAAAGCTGAGCAATGATTGCGGATTCTTGTCATCACCTAGACGCACTCACGCAATAATTCCGCGCCCGCTTGATAAAAGCCACCCCACTTCGTGAACGCTTCAGAGAAGTACCAGGCATAGAACATCGACAGAACGACAGCAGAGTACAGAAATTCCAAGATAATGGCTGACCCATCTCTATATACCTACAAGTCTCCACTTGAGGGATTTGAGAATCTGGACCCTTTGCCAGAGGAAAAAGCGGAGGATGGGAAGAGCTATCTTAACCCTCAGACGGGAGTGTTAAGCAAGAGTTACGAGGAGTTTACTGATCCATTAGATAGAGGCAGGAGAGGTGGATTGTGAGTAATGGTCCTGCACAATCATTACTACCGGAATCATATTGCGAAATAGTAGCTGACAAAATACCCTAGCGATATCCATGTGTATTACTTCCAGAAAAACGCAGTGCAGCTCAAATTTGCGCGAGAGCTGTGGGAACGAATTAGAAGGGAATGTAAGTCTCCACTGCGAAAGATAGTATTTTCATTTGCTATGCGTAGCCTGGTCACTGACGGTATAATAATTTAGTTCCCGAACTGCGTATTTACAAGTTTTGGGAGGAGCCCATTGGTCCTCACCCAATTGCCATGTTCGAGGTGAATCTTTTCACACCTGCACAATTCGGCGCTTTCATTCCTTGGCTTGTCATAAACCGAGGCCCTTTGAGTGTTTTGGTGCACCCAAACACGGTAAATCCTGTAACTGGAGAATGCGAGGAAGAGGAAAGAGACCACACACAGGTGAGTTATGTCTTTGCATCACATTTTCTTGCTAACAACCACAGCGTGCAACCTGGATGGGAACTCCAGTATTGTTGGATCTGAGCCTGTTTAAAGACATGGCAGCTGGAAAGAAAGCGAGGAGTGCGGCAGTGTAAGGAAACAAGTCATAGCAGCTCGTAAAAAGATCCAGTTCGCTTTCAACGGAACCACCAATTTACCGAAGCATTTACTTCTCGTGTACCTTTGTTGAGACTTTTGATGCTGTGCCACCAACCTTTAGGGATGAAAAGGGCATCTCCAGGATTTACTTCGACCTCATAACCATCGACGGAGCAGGAAGGGCCCCATACAGCCTCTTCCAATACCTCGACCTCAAGGCCCTGCATCATTTCCAGCCCTCTAAACGAGTAGGATGAACTTCCTCCAATCCTAGTTTGCACATCTCGAAAAATTGCAGAACCAATTGATGGCTTATATAACCTGGCAATCTTTCGCCCAGCCATTTGAACAAACAGATTTGGGTTGGGGTCTTTATGTAAAGGCGTGTATGTTGGAGGTATGCCCATCCAGATACTCGTGTCATAGATATCCCCCCTTCCAGCCTTCTTGACCAATTCAGGTGTGGGTAGGTCGTCTTGTAATTGCTTTGGGAGATCTGCTATCTGTGCTTGCGCAATGTAAAGGCTCCGGATCTGTGGGCTTTCAGTATTGCGACTCCCAAACGCTTCAAGAAATAGGTTTAGGGGCGCATTGAATCGACAGAATTGAAAGGTGTGTCGTGCATCTATCCCCTGCCCTTGAATTTGGTTGGTTTGTTCGGCAAAATCATACATGAAAGCCTCTAAACTCGAACCCTGCTCTTCTTGGCCTCCAGATGATAAAGCCTGACAGATTGCCTCGAGATCATCTGTATTTCGCTCTATAGTCGTCTCATATGGCAGGGTCGTCGTGCCAAAAGCAGACAGGTATTCTCGGGAAGGAAGCATGCTAGCATTGCTATTCGTATGCGATGGCTGAAGCTTGAACCACTTTGAAGCTGCGGGTAAGACCGGTGAAACTTGTGCGGATGCATGAGCTGCAATTATGTGTATGGGCAATTCTGGTACGAATGCCTGGCTGCGGAAGTCCTCAATGCTAATTTGGTCCAGAGTACCTGCGAGTGTCTGTACGGGTGGCAGGCACCTGACATTGTGCTTCCCTGTCGCGGCGATGCCTTCCGCATAGGCTGAGCGACTCCTGGCCGTTGTTGAGTATGCTTTCCTGGCACAGGCGAGTCTGGTAGATGGGAGACGAGCCAAAGTCCCCAATGCTCTTTCCATTGTTGATTGAAGCTATTTTGTAGATGGCATACTTTGTAGAGGCATGAACAGAACGCGCTTCTGCTTCGAGAGGCAATCACGTGCAGTGACAATGCGGTTCCCGTAAACATCACCATATCACAAAGCTCGATCAGACCACAACATTTCCACACATACAGAGTTCCGCTAGTCTGGCCATTGAGTTTGTCTCAACGTGCCGAACTCCGCCATACTCTCCGCGGTTAGTAGTGCATGAAGCTACCTCGGCTCTATATTGAGACCATCATTGCATTGATGCGGGGAACTACGGAGGCGTGGGAGGCACCAACAACAATTCAAGTCTATTTCAGATCTAGCTAGCGTGCAAGTGCACATGCCCGTGTGACGATAAGTGATCATTGAGACAAGGTAGCCAAGATTGTGCTCGGCATGGTTGGGGCGCTTTGCGTGTTCCCTTCCAACGAGCTCTGCAGCTATGCCTTCCTATGTACAAAGCTAGGTGACCTGTCACAATAAGTAGTTGATCTCCTTCTTTCCCGCTTCCTCTTCTTCCTATTTACTTTCTAGCATACTGAACGTAGGTGAAATGGCTGCGTTCACGATACGCAAGGACAACAACTACATCAACCAGAATGATGTGTCCTACTACCCTGCCACCATCATCGGCGCGGGTGAGTCTGGAATTGCTATGGGATGTAGACTAAAAGAGGAGCTCGGCTTCGATCAATTTCGCATCATCGACCGGCAATCAGGGATTGGGGGCACCTGGTACATCAATAGGTATCCTGGTGTTGCGTGTGACGTGTAGGGCTTCTCTCGTTCTGCTATACACAGACTGACAGTTTCCACAGGCCTGCCATCTTTTATTCATTTTCCTTTTGTCCGAATCCAAAGTGGACGACCTTCCACCCCGAAGGCCCTGAGATTGTCAAATATCTCCAGGGAGTCTGCGAGCACTACGAGATCGTTGACAAAATCCAACTGAACACTGATGTAACAGAGTGTCGGTGGTTGGAATCCGAGAAGCTTTGGGAATTGTCAGTTCAACATTTTGCTGAAGGCTTGGGAGATATCAGCACACAGGAACGCGACCAGCGAATCAAAGATCAAGGACGAGCTTCTGTCTACGTCGGTTCGGAGACAATAAGAACAAAGATCCTGATAAGTGCAGTTGGGGGACTCGTCAATCCCAAACCGTGGCCGGAGAACATCTCTGGCAAGGAGAGGTTCGAAGGCGATATTTTCCATTCCGCAAGATGGAGATACGACATAGATTTAAAGGACAAGGATATTATTGTAGTTGGAACTGGCTGTTCTTCTGCACAGTTTGTCCCAAGGCTGACGAAGCAATATGGCGCCAAATCCGTCACACAAATCATGCGCTCTCCACCGTGGGTTGTCCCAAGAGGCGAACCACCTTTCGGGCCAGCGAACTGGGAAAAATGGGCGCCAACATTGAACACCTATGTTCCTGGCTTCATGAAACTTTTCAGAGGCCTGGTTGCAGCAGGCACTGAATATGATTGGAGGCTATTTGGATCGCAGCCTTACCACGAAAAAGAACGAAAGAAGTTAGAAAAAGACTTGATGGCGCATATGAAGAAGACTGTTCCCGAGAAGTATTGGGAAATTCTCACACCAAATTACGGGGTTGGCTGCAAGCGAAGGATATTTGATGCTGCTTGGTTCCCATCGCTAAACGATGCCAATATTGAACTCACAACGCTTCCACTAACCCACGCGCAAGAGAAATCTGTTACCCTTGGGCCCGGTCGAACTTATCCAGATCCGAAAGATACAACTAGCTCGGCACCTAACCACGAAGTCACAATACCGGCAGATGTGATCATTATGGCCAATGGATTTGAAACCACCAAATGGCTGCATCCACTAGATATCACAGGGAAAGGCGGGAAGAAGCTCCACCAAAGATTCGATGAGCAAGGAGGCGCTTCGATGTACATGGGTACAGCTATTGACGAATTTCCTAACTTTTTTGTAATCTTTGGGCCAAACACTGCAACTGGTCATTCATCTGTCATCTTGGCGTCCGAAAATATGGTCAATCATAGTCTGAAGTTCATCAAGCCAATTCTTCAGGGAGATGTCGAAACAATTGAGATAACGCGAAAAGCCTACAAGGAGTGGACAGATGACACACAAGCGGCACTAAAAAAGCGCGTATGGCACACTGGTGGCTGTAATAGCTGGTATGAGGACGAAGCAGGCTGGAATTCTACCGTCTATCCGTAAGTATAAGAACTTTTGGACTGAGGTTTTCTCTGACCGTCTTTTATAGATATACCCAGATCTGGTTTGGTCTGCGCTGCATGTTTCCAACATGGAGAGACTGGAAATTCACCTACACAGCCAAAGGACTTGCAAAGAAGCGTGTTAGGTCTTTCTTCAAATATACAACTTTTCTATCTCTTGTTGCTGGTGCTTTCTTCATCAGAATGAAAGGCTGGGGTCCTAGAGAGATAAAACTGCTACTGAAGCAATATGTCAGGCTTGCATTGATGGCTAGTGCCATCGGTTTTCAGAAAGCTGCTAGTAAGGTCTGAATAGCATGCACAGGACAAGTAGGCAGTAACTACGAATCAATTACGAACATTCTGCTGGACCTACGATCACGTTAGTCACTCAGTAACCTATGATGCTGCCTTAAAATTGACTGTTGATTATGAAGCGTCGAAGTCTTGTGTATTTAGCTATTAATGTCACGACCACGAAAATGAGCAAAGAGCAAAACTACTGGCCACGCAAGAGGCCTTTTCAAGTCGCCAAGAAATATGATCCCCAATCGAAGAAACGTAGAATAATCAACATTACGGTAACCTAGGGCAACGTCATTAAGGAGGCCGAGCTATAGGTATTTATCTCGGTTGCTCCAGCCGTTATACCAGTACCTAATATCACTTTTCTGCATGGATAAAGAAAAGCACTTTGCACGAATAGGTGCAATTGTTTATTTCATCTTTGAGGGATTCGAGGATGTCATGCTAACAGAATAAACTTAATTATAGAGCTTAGACTAATTACCTTAAGCATCATTATTACTTTGTGTCAGCGCTTCCAAACTGCAAGGTAACAGTAGCCTCCGTGGTACCAACCCCCACATTCCATCATGGGCCCGGTGCGGGTCTATATTGATCCGCCGGCTACACCTCGGCTTAGGCAGCAAGGCAGTCGCAAAGCCCACCATGAACCAACGAAGCACGATCCCAGATAGGAATATTGCGACCTCAAGAAATCTGCCTCTTCTCTTGTCAAGCCTTGATATTGGTAACAAAAGCAGTATCGGCATTGATCTTACCCTCGCGCCACTTCCAACTCACCGCGAGACCTGTCTGCGGAGCCTTGCCGCGCAATTACGCGTTGCCAAACAACCCCGCGTTTCTCTCTCTCTGCGAACCATACCGAGTGCCTGGCGACAAATACCCTCCTCGAACGCGGACTTACGCCCTATCAGACGCACACGCTTCTGCCTCTCTATCAGACCAGTTAACTGCCAGAGCACAGTCGACTTGAAAAACATTGTTGGGCGAGAAAGAGGTGCGGCACATTATTTCACCATCTGTGTCTTAGAACCTACCCACAGAAAGCAAAGTTCGCTCTAGCACGATTCACATCAGAGACTGAGCCTGCGCCTGCGCCTGTCTTTATTAAACTCATCGGTCTAGCCACATTTCAACCTATCTTCAGCTTGCGAGTTCCGACCAGCCGTCTCTATTGTCATCCGAAGAAACAGTCCGTGGCCCTTCTTTGTCCTCGTCGGACCACTCGTACTCGCACCATTTCTCTGCCTCACTTGAGGAGGCATATACCCTTCTGGAATCCATTTATTAAACAAGCTTTCCAAGGCTCCCACCCCTCTTAGAAGATGTCTTCCTCATCTGGTACTCCAGAGTCATGGATCTCGTCATTTTGCTCTCTTCTCGGCCATGAATACTTTGCAGAGATCTCTGAAGATTTCATTGAAGACGATTTCAACCTGACTGGTTTGCAAGCTCAGGTTGCAATGTACAAGGAGGCACTTGAGGTACAGTAGACTGGTCTCATATAGCCCATTCACAGCTAACTTTACCATAGATGATATTAGACGTGGAGCCCGAAGATGACGACGATGAAGAAGAGGAGGAGGAGGAGGATGAAGGTGATGAGTCAATCGAAGGCGAGGAAGGTGCTATTCGACAGCGAGCAGTGGAGCGAAGACATCATAGAATGGCTAGTGATTTGTCCATCATTGAATCCTCGGCTGAGATGCTCTACGGCCTCATTCACCAGCGCTTCATCTGCTCTCGCGCCGGTATTCAACAAATGTCCGAGAAGTACGAGCTTGCTCACTTCGGTGTCTGTCCACGAACAAACTGCGAACAAGTCCGTACCTTACCGGTTGGTTTGTCGGATGTCCCCGGCGAAGACACCGTCAAACTTTTCTGTCCTTCCTGCCTCGACGTCTACGTACCACCAAACTCAAGATTTCAAACTGTCGACGGTGCTTTCTTTGGTCGAACATTCGGTGCTCTCTTTCTTTTAACCTTTCCTGATTATGATATCAGTAAACGAGGCGCGGAGGTTCTTGGTGGTGACCGAGGTTCTCGAAACTTGCCCGATTCTCAACGTGCCGACGATGAGAAAATCAATGGTTTCAATGCACACAACCTGGCACCAGGTCTAGGCCAGGGCAAGGTCTATGAACCTAGGATTTACGGCTTCCGCGTGTCTGAACGCGCTCGAAGCGGACCGAGAATGGGGTGGCTACGTAACAGACCTGTTGATTTACACGAGCTTGACGAAGCTACACTCCATGCTGCGGAACACCCTGATGAGAGCGACGATGGTGCGGAAGTCGAGTCTGATCCACGCCAAGCAGGTCGACGACGACAAAATGGAGGAAGCCCTATGGATGTTGAAGCCAATGGCGAGACGTATGCATAATTGTGTGATGTTTCTTCAATTCAGGATGGCGTTCTGGTAAGGCATAGATGGGCGGTCTACAACGGGACTGTTTGAAGCGAAGATTTGCATTGGGGGCGGGTTTTATAAAGTCATGCACATACAAAATCGCTCAAGTTGTGTGTGAGAAGGTCATGGCCATAGGGATATTTTCTTTCTGTGTCCTGCAATCAAGATGGGCAGGACACATCTCTTCCGTCACAGGAAATTTCTTCGGATACATACATAGGTAGTTAGCTAAAATTTCTCCATGGCCCTAGTTTAGCTGTTCACTCTTTCTTATGTCTGCTGTCCAAACACCGGAAAGTTGAGTCCATGAAAGCCTTGATAACCAGGTCGCTTACTCTCTTCCCACCCTTCCAACACTTTCTCCCTCTCCACGAACTCATACACCGCAACCCCCAGTGGTCTGCACGTGTCCAACATCCTCTTCGCGGCATCCTCGCCCCAGCCATAAACCGACAAATCGCCACCGGGGCACGTAGACATGGCGCAGAGAAGATCGGTTTCAGCCAGGAAGGTGAAATAGTCTCCTGGTTTGGCGGGGCATGCTTCCCTACAAGGGGGACGAAGTCAGTCACATTACTTTCCTCGTAGGTACGTTTTTCCATCTCGATAGCCTTAAGCGTAGGTTCTTGGGAAGGAGAGGGGGTGGGAGAGAAAGAGAGAGCGTATTACATGAAATATTTCCCATCCACGTTCAAGCCCGTGACTTGGAAGACGTTCAGCACGTCGTGCACGTCGGACTCGTTCAAGCCGTGCGGTAGCACTGCCCGCGTGAGGTTTGAGTGGCAGTGGTAGTCGAAGTCTTTACTGCTCAAGAGCCGGTTGACTGTGTGTTCACCCTCGCATTAGTCTTCGGCTTTCTGTCTGGCTTTCGGTGGTGGCTGGCTCTTAGATGGGGGGCTTCTAATGCGAGAGGGAATATAGGATATCACCATCCGAGGCCTGGAGTTGCATGAAGTGGCCTCTGTTGCCGAGGAGGTTTTGGCTTACCATATGGATCACATCTATCGGCGTCCGGGGTCAGTCACCATTTTTACGATGTTTTCTATCCTCGTCCCATCCTCCACTTCAGAGGCTCGCTCAAGAACCGACCCTCGGGGGAAAGTCACATACCTTGTACCCAACAAGTCGTGCACCCGACCGCCCACCTCATCGACGCCATAATCCTTCAACGAGTCCCCCACAATGGTCGCGAGGGGCCGCAGGAACGGCAAGTTGCTCCAGAGCCGGTCCCCGACCGAGACGTGCGAGGCGTGCAGTTGCCGGGTCCTGGCCGCCCAGAAGCGCTCGCGCGGGTTGCCCAGCGCCCAGATGTTCAGATCACCTACTTGCGGTCCGTAGGGCGTGGTCAGGGTGCAGATTTGGCCTGCCCGGTTGTTAGTTTCTGAACGGACGAATATGCGTGCTGGTGGTCACGGGGATGGGGGAGGGGGAGAAAGGTTCCAAAGAATAAAACGCCTTGTTTTCGATACCCTCGACTTTCCTCTCTTGAACCTCGTCCCATCCTCACCATGAGTTCCCCCTCCCCCCGCAGCACCGTATCCGACACGTATGAAAGCAATCCAAGCAAAGGCGCAACTGACCTTTCTTCACCACCCAAGCTTTCCCGCTCCGGATGGGGATCTCAAACTCCTCGATGAGTTTCTTCCCGGCCTGGTTCTCAACCGCCGCTGCTTCGATGACGCGGGCATAGAGCGCCTGGTCACCGAAGAGGATGGCGGCATCCTCTGCTGGGTAGGCGGGGGTTGGGATTCTTTGGCTGGATGCCATGACTGGGATTGGATCTTGAATTTTCAAGAATGGACGTACGGACTTTGGCCTTTGTGATTTTCCTAACGGTAATGTTCCTGTTTCTTTGGTGGATTGGGGACTAAGTGAGGGTTCTGAAGGTGGTCGTAGGAGAGGATTGTTGACAAGAGTGGGAGAAATCTTGTATAAGCCTTGGAAGGATTACGGAAGCATGTTTATCTGGCACAACAGCTTAGCGTGCTTTAGAAAGGTAAAAGTTACTTGTAATTGTATTTGGGAGTATAAACTATACCGCTCATTGACGGTGAATATCAACCCTGCTGAATGCCACTTCATCAAAAATGTTCGGTGGGTCACCATGAAATTGGAACTTGCGTGGTATAGATTGATTTCGGCCACTTCTGTCTGTCTACAAATAATGAGCTTAGTGTTCACTGGCTTTATAAGAGAACGAGATATCTGCATCTTATATTCTACCAAGGATTGAACAGGGCTTAGATATCAAAATCTACTACCGCCCGCATTGTAACTCTATCCTTCTGGTCTCTTAAGAGAAAAACCTGTCTACATATCCATGCCACTTTGTCTTTGGAGTCCGTTCAACATAGTTTCGAGTGTACTCGTCAATTTCATCTACCTCAACAGTGCGCAGCTGAACCTCATGCGGCTTGAGCCACTTAGTCTTCTTGAAAATCTTCCAAAAGACGAAGATGATTGGGAATACAGCAATCATGGTATATGAAAAGAGGAAGGTTGGAATATCCCATTGACCTATATACTTGTTAGAAGTTGGCCCAAGGAATATAGCTCATAAAGTAGCTGCAGTTTGGGAGATTCATTGGTGAACGTACCAGGAAGGAAAACAGTATAGCCACCAACAAAAGTCATGATAAAGCAACCAGTGAGAGCGTAGTAGGCACTGAAAGGCTGCCAGAAACTCTTATGCGGCAGAGTATCTCGGTCCAGTCCTTGAGCATCACAAGCTCGCTTCCAGTGAATAAAAGTGTACGCCATGACCGAGAAGTTGATTAACTGGCTTGCTGTAACCAGGTTGACGAACCACGATAAGACAACGGCCGCGTTATTGGACACTTGCAAGAATGACAGGAGAGCAATAGCAAGAGTCACTGCAACGCAGTAAATGGGCACACCAGATTTGGTACACTTCCTCAGAAACTTGGGTGCTTTCCCCTCCAAGGCAAGACCATACAAGGAACGCGAGGCACAATACACGTAACTGTTCCCGGCGCTAAAAGCGGAGGCTAGGACCATGGCGTTGACGATATCAGGAAGTACGCGGATCTTCAATCGATTCATGGCCACGACATACGGAGATGCAGCCGCACCTGGAAGACTATTTGTAAAGGCTGCCTTCAGCTCGGCGTCATTGTAAGGAACCAGAATGCCCACTGCGAGACTGCCCAGTACGAAGAACGCCGTGAGACGGTAGAATACACCCTTAAATGCTTTCGGCATGACCTTTCGGGGATTTTCGGCTTCTCCTGCGGCCATGGAAACATAATCTGGACCGGCAACGGTGAAGGATGCCTGAATGAGGCACTGTAAGAATCCCAGGAAACGTCCCAAATCTCCAGTATAGTACAGCTCCGTAAAAGAACCGGGATTTTTCCAGTACCGAAATCCAAAACGGTCATGTAGGGGATTGCCACCAAGCATGGTGATGAAGGTGAAGATGATCAAGCCAACAATAAGTAGAACTTTACCGAGGGCCAGCCAAAACTCCGACTCTCCATACCACCTGACAGCAAAGACGTTGATGAACCCGTACAACACGATGATGATACCAATTATCCCTCCTGCCGGTACCGCTGTACTCCAGTAATGGATGATTACGTTGCACGCCACGATCTCGAAAGGAACCAGCGCAGCCTCAAAAACGAAGAAGTTGTATCCTGCGGCAACTCCAAAAGCTTCGTCCACATAGCGGCCAGCAAATCGAATGAATGGCGAGGAGATCGGAAGATAGGTGACCATTTCGCTCATGCACTGCAGCGTTTGTTAGATACAGATACTGGATTGGCGCATTGGGTGGAGATGGAGGTGCAAGAGAATGGTCAGTACAAACATTTGTCACAGCGAGGATGAAAGTACACCAGATGGTAAAGGCCAAAAAGAGACTGGCCGGACCACCATTGATCAAGCCATGTCCAATCTGCACGTAGAGCGCTGTCCCAATGGTCCCTCCGATTCCAATGAGCTGGATATGTCTCGGGCGCAATTGGCGATGGGTTGAATCGGAGGAAATATGCACAGAATTGGATTCAAAGTCGCCGCGAGCTCCAATGTAAGCTTCTTCATGCTTATCCTTTTCGCTCCGCCCGTGGTCATGGTGGTGAATCACATAATCAGCACCAGCTGAGCCAGGAATATCTGCGCCGGTCGAGGTCATTTTGGCGGGGTTTGCAGGAGCAGATAAGAGCTTCGCGCTCGACGAAAACTCTGTAGACGGGAAGCAAATAGAGTTGAGGGCGCGGAGGGAGGAGGGAGGAGTAAGCTGAGGGAGAGGGAAGCGCAGGAGTAAATAAGTACAGGATCCCAAGCTCGCCCACGAATCAAGGAACTAGATCCCGTCGTGCAAAGCAGCAATTCATGGGAAGCTCTCATGGCCATCTCATACCCCCGTCGTGGTGCCCACTTCCCCTGCACCTGCATTCTCCCCGCTACCTGCTAGACACATGCACTTCGCCTTTATCGATTGGCCCGCGCCAGGGTGGCGGACGGCCTGGGGTCATGGAGCCGGTTGCGATGCGCAAAGATATGCATTCTTCCTCTGTCGTCCGTCTTGGGAGCTGATGCACGGTGGGTATCTGGAAGAGACGTTGCAGCGTCGCTCTCGGAGAGGCCGTGTTGCAGGCCTTACAATTGCAGTGTAGCAATCCGAGACCCCGACAGCTGGGGCAAGCCAAGCCCAGCAGTTCTTATCAGTGGGTGACATGCAGTGGAAGCTTTTGCCCAAAGGGATTGCGCCAAGTGATTGATCCATGACGGTCGATGGGGGCGACGTAGTCTAGGTTGTTTATGTCGGCTTGTAGTTCCTGCTTCAGTGGCATCGACAATGTATCTGTCTGTGGGGAAGTAGTTTGGGATGGCTTGGTATACAGGTGCAAGCCATCCATCTCACGAACACAATGAGAGCAATAAACCCATGCTGTAACCCAAGCCACAATACCAAGGTTCGACCATTTCTATTTACCTCTGTTACTGCATTTCAGGTTGAACGGAGAAGAAAGGGAACCTCTTTCTCTGCCTGCCAAACATGGACCTTGGCTTACGTAAGGCGAGAGCTGGAGGCAGGCGACTGCGCCACATGTGGCGACACTCCATGACTACAAGAATCTTTCCATGCTGCCCTCTCTCGAATGATCACGTCTCTTGTTCTTCTATCCGCAAACCTCACACCGGACCCAGCTTACAAGTACAACATGCCACTCCAATTTCCCAAGCCAGAAGAGCCCACGGGTGTCAGCACCACCAACATTCCGGCTGAAGACAACACATCATTGCCACCCGCCACCAATCCGAGCACCGGCGCAAAGACGGCCGAGCAGGAGGAAGCTGACAGACTCTACGAGGAGCGAATAGAGGAAGAGTACGCAAAGCGTGAGGGAGGAGCTTAAGGAACTGCTTTGGCTTGGATTATGGCTCTAACAACGAATGGAAATATGGGCGAAATATGTAGGCCGTGATAATCAATATTATTCTCAACTCATAAGTCGATCTATGTCTTCCCAGCATCATGCATTGAGTGAATGATACGTGTATATCTGGTCAAGATTCACTGCACTCAAACAATCTCGGCCTTATGAAACATGTCAGAAGACCAATTGCATATTTCCGCCAGGATCTTTTTTCTCATTATCAAGTCAGCAAATGGCTATTCGCTAAAACAACTTCCAGGCACAAGCTTGAATCATCTAACGTCTATCCCTGCGTGCCGAAAAAACCGGTGTGCCGAAAAAAATGATAGGTGTGACGACACAGGTGACTACATGGCAGAAAAGAGGTATGTGGGAGTACGTAATCTATTATGAGTCGAACCTATAGGTCTACCACGAAGGATGCAAAAAATATGAAGAGAAACAAGAGCAGGAGCTTCAGATGTAATGTCCTTTTATACCTCAGACCGACACCCCTCCGACTCTAGTCCTAATCGACTCGGGTTCATATCATCCCTTGGATTGCCTGTGTTATGTGACTTGTATGTAAAGTGTGTTTGGCATGTTTGACATGTCATGCATGTAATGAGCTCAATGAGCAGATCGTTACAATAGGTACTTTGGCTTTAAGCATCTCAAAATCTATACGTGTATAGATAAATCTTATATTTTTCTATAAGTTGTATTCTGTAGCTACTTTTAAACAATCTAAACTCCTCCTACAAGAAAATTATATTTTTATCGTCGCCCTTACGCCTAAATTGTAATATATCTTTTTTAATAGTGTATTAAACTCCCTTAATTATAGTGTTGGTATATTGTTGCATAATCACATGACCAGTCATGTGACCATATTTGCAGCATTTACTTACACTAGAGGCTTCCATCATGTAACATACTTAATCAACCAACAGAAGCACCACCAACGCCAGCGAGCATAGACGTCGTCTACAACGACGTCGATGCCTGCTGACACTGGTGGACTTTTTGCCAAAAACCTTATTGCCTTTATTACCTTGCTATTGATGCCACAAGAAGTGTACTGACATATAGCTTTACAAACGAGTCCTTGCTATTTTAATATATATGAGAGGGTCTTATCTAAGCTCTGAATCCTTACTATTATACTTAGAGACCGTTAATAGCCTTTGTGGTTGCTATAGCGTGTAACTTTATACAAGATAGTAATATAGATCAATACCTCGAATCAATTTACTATATTTAGTTAGCTACTCGCACGTCCTATAATAATTACGCTATATACTATACTATAATTCTAGCTATAACTTATAAGTTAACTAACTTATAGGACCTTTGCTTACGTGAGCCTAAGCCTTTCTACATATAAGATATAGATCCTAGAAACCGAGTAGCAATTATGATTAGATTATACACAACGCTCTTCTAGAACCTTCTATAGAATAAGTTATATACTATTTTAGAAGATACTAGAATATAGGTGGCGATTTTGAACTACTATATAAGTAGATGGTTCCCTAAGACCCTCCAAGAAAAAAAGATATTTTCTTAATTTTATAAGATAAGTTTTGCTCCTTTTTTGAAGTAAAAGAATGAAATTCGCCCAGATGAATGACCTATAACAAGAGTTTCGTTCCAAGTGGCTGAAGTAAATACTCGATAATCAGGAGGTAGCCAAAGAATATTCGTACTACCTTCTATTACCCAAGAATTAGATACTCGTAAGGTTGGCACTAGCTTGCCGTTGGGTGAGAAGGCCACGGAGCTGACGGGGTCGCGATGGCCCTCGAGCGTCTGCAGCGCTGCCCCCGTGACCGCGTCC